>JAZKJV010002227.1:0-315002 GCA_037367405.1 Ottelia alismoides | reverse complement strand
TCCATGTGACATATAAAATCAATGGATGAGATTGATTTATGTCAATCCAATGGTCAAGATTATTGTTGGTAAAAACCAACAACTTGTGATTTAATTTTGATAAAATATATTTGATAAATAAAATAAATATTAATACCAAATTAAATCAATCAAATAAGGAGAGAAAATACAAAGGAGATCAACCTTCCCCTTTAGAGGGCAATCTCATGGATTCCCATGAGATTGCATATCTCCTTGATTTTCTCTCTACTTATTTTCCAACAACTATTTGTTGGGATTTTTATTCACCGAAATAATTCTCAATTAAATTTGGGAATATTGCAATCTTGACATTGGAATATTGTGAATCATATTCACAACCCAAAACAAAATGTAATTTACATTTTCAATTAATTAGACAATGCGTATCCAATACACATTAATAATTAATCTACTAATATAAATTATATTTAACTCTCTCTAATACATTATAAATCACATTTATAATATATTATGAATAATTGGATATTACTATCCACATTATTCTTATCCATAATAATTAAATCACATTTAATTATATTGGATAACTTATTCTCACGTGCTCAAATAATATGAATCACATTCATATTATTTACATCTTTGATAATCAAATCACATTTAATTATCTAAGATAACTCTCCTTATAATATGAATCAAATTCATATTATTCATGATAATTAAATCACATTTAATTATCCATTTTCTCAATGCTCGGATACATATATCAACAATAGAATTATCCATGAACTCTTTCAAGGATAATGCGCTTTCTCCGCGAATACTTGGAGATAAGGATAGGGCGATTGTATTGTTCCACGTATAGTGACATGGATATTGAGATCACATCTCAAATCCAGATCTCGGGCCTCCCATAGATGCTTGATTAAATCAAGACCGTAAATCTAATCTTCTCATTGAATCTGAATCACATTCAGATCAATGTCCAACATTTGGACTAAGATCAGATTACTTCTCTACTGAGAGGAGTCACTAAAATCCAGACCCATTTCATCACTCCCTAGGAATGGAAGCGTCATGGTTATACAATCGTTTATGATCACATCACCCTCAGGTATTCCTAATACCTGTACATCCTGCATACTTGAAGACTCAGATTAAACCCGAAGTATTAGATCAACTTTATACTGTCTACTTCAAGGTTTTATCAGTAAGTTTCTCATTCGATCATTGGGAGTCGGTATTGATCATATACTTTCCAAAAGCATATATCATACCTAGGTCTTGATCATATACTTTCCAAAAGTATATATCAAACCAACAAATTCAGTCAAGCTTCCAAAGCGAGACGACCGTGCGCACGGAATTTGATTCTTCCCAATATCTCATGAGTGAGCTCATGTCTTCCGGTTCAGTAGTGAACCTGTATGATCCCTTTGAGAGATCGTATTACTCATATGCCCTTATATGCACACCAGCGCGCCGGTGTATAGACCTTGATTAGGCCATCAACCTATTGGTCTGCCAAATGTACATACTCAGACATATAGTAACACATCTGTCTCCGGTCAGAGGATGTGTGCCTATATCATGACAGCATATGATATAGGACTTTGGTTATCTCGATCTTGTTAAGTCAACTCTTTGACCTAACTCATCCGACACCTCCGAATCTTTATTCCTATACAGAGGACCTGCATCAAGAGGTCGGTCAGATATCAACCTAAATAAGATAGGATTGCCATCTCCTACTCAGGCTGGAGATCATCTCTTAATAATCATTTGACGGTGCTTGATGAGTCCTCAATCTAACTCATTAGATATTCATCTAAGCACCAGCCTCTATGATTTAATAATTGAATCAACAGCTGTATGATTATTAAGATGGCCATGGTACATAACCCTAATTGCACTAAGGGACCTATTATGCAAATTATGTATTCTTCATTTCAGATCAAGGAGTGAATTGCAACAACATTTATTGCATAATGGCTCGCCGTGGGCTCGCATTTCCAACAATCTCCCACTAGCCCAAAGAGCCATTAATGGGCTAATCATTTAAACCCACACTCATGTGACAATCATAGGCTATTTAGAAAATAGCTAGGTAAGCTGATCAGTCACTCCATTCCCAAGAGACTACGCCAAGTCCTTTTACAGCAATTGCATATCTCCTAGTAACAGTGCTCGCATCCAATGCGAATGTTGCATCTCATGCAACTGATACTCAATTTTGTTGGTTATAGTGTCCTTGACACTACATCTTATTAATTATCATAACCAGTATTCCCATAATCCTTATTAGAATACCTTCATTCCTGAAGATCTCTATCTCCTAAGGTAACTGCACTCAAGACCCTTATAGATCACTATCTACAAGATCTTTAAACTTTTGAAGATAAGACTTTGAGATCACTATCTCCAAGTTTTATCATCTTTGAAGATATTATTATTACTGCGATCAAGTGTTTTATCTCCATAGCAGGATTAGTAACAGTTTACTACTCCCACTGCATGGTAGACATCTGGTTCTTGTACACATCTAGAATACATTCAGCTTCTCATAACTGATGCATAAGTGCAAGCAGTTCTAGTATTCACTTCCTCAACTCTTTGAGGTGCTATCCCTCTAGACAGGTCACTACCACATCTTAAGGGAAGGAAGCTTTTCTTGGAATTATCCAGAAAATGGAATAAGTCCAAGGTGTACTACTAATGCGACGGTCCCAATACCCTCTTCTCTTTGCTTCTGAACGACTTCAGAATTAAGATCTAAGAGGTATCCTTGAAATCGTATCTCAAGGTATGGAACAACCAAATTATAAAACACTTATCATTTATTCTTATATGATTAGAATAATATCTACATTAAGCACGATGAACACAATGGCACTCCCACTAAGCTTCACATGGTTCATCAAGATTTTATCTGAAATCATAACATTTATAATTTCATTAAATCTTATGTTCCAACTACAAGAAACTTATTTGAGTCCAAAGATGGAGTTCTTCAGCTAGCACACCTTGCTTTCCTCAACCATGAAGCCCTGGGGCTACTTCATATGAATATCCTCAGAGAGGCATTCATAGAGGAATGCAATCTTGAATCACACCATGAAGATGTCATAGACAAGTTGTGTAGCTATAGTTAGCAATATTCTGATGGGTTAAAGCAAGGTCACTGGAGAGCAAGTCTTATCGCAAGCGATGCCTTCTCTTCGGTGTGTAGCTCATGGCTACGAACCGTGCTTTGAAGGTCTATACCTTCTCATCAGGTTCCCTCTTTCTCTTGAAGATCCATTTACACCTTAATGGGTCTGACCCATATAGGTGGATCCTCGAGGGTCCATATACGACACTTGTATATGAAGTCTACATTAGACTTTTATTGCTAACATCCATCTTTCCATGTCATGATCCTCAGGAGATTCATCACATGAAATCCGATCATCGTCAGATTTAACTGACACATGGAATCCATCCTCAAACTTATTTGAAGAGGTATTAATGTTTCATCTTTAATTATCTATTTTAGTTTCCGATTTCAGGAGCTTCATTATCTTTTCAAGATTAAATGAGTTCCTTTACTTCATTTTCATCTTGATTCTCAAGAGAGTCATCCTATAAGAATCATATTCTCAAAGATGAGATTTTTTTAAGAATCTCAAGGTCATAAAGTAGGTATCCAATACCATCCTTTATTTTCCTAATGAAGTAGCACTCTCTAGTGCTAGATTCCAGCTTACTTGCATGGAACCTTATTAAGTATGTAATGCAGTCTCTACTACATATATATCTTGGAAACTTAAGAGATAATTATGCTAGGATTAATCATTGATTAAATCATGTCACACATGATCAATTGTATCTCCCTACAACTCCTTTGAGTTAAGGTTCATTAGGAGGATTGAGATAGGAATGATATTCATATCTCCATAAGGTATTTCTTGAATTCATCTAATAGGTACGGGCTACCTTGGTTAGATCAAATTCATTTCATCTTCCTTCAAACTTTGGTTCTAAACCAAAATTGCGAAATCTTTAAACATTTCAAAGGTTTCTTAGGTGAAGAGAAGAGATCTCATATCATACATAATCATTAACAGATATCACATATCCATAATGTTTACTATGATATAGATGATCTGCATACATCAATATGTATGAGATCCTTAATACCTAGGCATCTTACACCTTTCCCAAGGAAGTATGTATTAGACATTTTACTTTGAATACAATATTCACAAGTATGTGAGATTTGAATCTTTAGACAATCTAAAGTTTCATGTCTTACCAGTCCATTGATTTCATCAACAGACATATGTCCAAAATTTGATGCCAGATCATTGTCAAATGATCTTTATCCTCCAATTGATCTTTTAAAGGTTTAATTTTCAGTATTAGAAATCTTAATGAACCATTCAATAATTTTCTAATTTAATAGAGTCCACTAGATTTTAGATTACTATATGAAATATTTCCATCATAACTCTTTATGATAGATTTATTACAAAATTCATGTTTATATCCAACAATTAGAAATAAACAATGAGTGTATTCTAATATCTAGGTCATAAAGACATTCTCTAAGACTAAGGGCTCCCACTGAAAATATGAAGTCTATTGATCTCATGGAAACTGTTGCAACACTTGCATCACTTTCAACATGGATGATCAATAAACCTTAAGATCAAATTTCCAATATTCTAATACATATGCAACCAATTACAAGTGTTATTAGAAGATTGAGATACAATTATTAGACTTTACCTTATCAAATAAGTAAGTCAATTTCAATGATTATATGTAGATTATACTGATGCTCCATCCGAGTCCTTTTCTGAGGATTCTAGACAGACTTGATAGTCATACTATCAACACATCAACTTATTGCAGCATTGGCATTCATCCAACTCTTTGGATGTCATATGGAAGTCACAGAAGTACAGTCAACTATTTGATTATACTTCTTGTTTGAGTCCAACCCATGCTTCCACTGCGCTCCCTTTATCTATAAACAACCATTGCTTAAGAATAAGGATCTCTTATGTTAAAATCAAAAATTTCAATATAAGAGTATTTCAACATTTATACAAGCTTCACCCAATTCATACAATATGAATATTATGAAGCTTCATGAATGACTAGAGTATAGACAGTAGAATGATGACACTCATTATCTACATCCATCTAAACTCTTAAAACATAGGTTCAGGTATGTATTCAAATAATTTGAATACATCATCTCTTATAGAGCTACCATTCTGCATGATGTAGAGAACCACATCATTCATGATTAAATGTCGAGAGCACATATGTATGCCAGAATATCTTTATTGATTTTATAAGGATTAATTTGATAATTACGATCATCATCGACATGTCACTTCAAAAGTACATTCGATAAGATCAAGACTTATAGAGACATACAAACCCTAGGGTTTTAGTCCTATTGTCTATTTAATTATCACTTCTCATTGTTATGAGGAAACTTGCACATTGCAACCACATACATTGTGTGTCCAATTGCAAGTACAATATCTGGATTATAGGGTCCAATCCACGATATTTTACTGGTTATTATTGAGTATAATATTGAGTGGGTTTAATGAAGGATTATCTGAAATAAGAAATTTGCATGAGTGTATATATTTATATATATACATGTTTTACTTTGAATTAGGAATTTTATATCAAAGTTGTCTTGCCATGTCAACAATGAAAGTTCATTCCCTTAATCACTTTCAATGTAAGAGATATACTTACCATCATATCTCAAGCAAGATCGGGGATCTCCTTCCTTATCTTTGTTGCATCCCAATAATATGAGAACCTACAACTCGGATAAAAAGAAGCGGGAACACATTCCGCCTTGCAAGTCCAACTTGCATCTCCCAATTCGGTCTTTAATACCCGGGCCCACCACCCCTAAGGTGATGTTGACCCGTCATTAATTGAACCAACCGTCAACAGGAATACAACTCGCTATGCGTAATCCAATATCGCCCCAATAATATGAGGACCCGATATTGGGGTCACTACGCATACGTCCTTACTCTTTCGAGAAGCGACGAGCCCGATCCAAATGGATCATATGCAGGAGCTGTCACTTCGGACAGGCGTCTCCTACATATAATATCTGGCGACGAAACTCTTCGCCTTGACGGGAGACCATGGATGTCACTTATGTGATCCTCCATATCTTATTCAAATTAAATTAATTTCTATGAATAACATTCATATAATTAATTCTTCCAAGGGAATTATTAACTCTAATCATATTAGAGTATTCTCAATTGGATATAATTAACTTAATCATATTAAATTAATTATCAATCCAATTTAATCAATCAAACTTAATTTTATGCTTGAATATATATATATGATATTATTCTCAAAGTACGTATTAATTCGTATTTTATTAATTAGAAAAAAATACATCATAATCCCTCGGACATTATCCTGGCCCTACCCGCTGTCATGGCCAGTACCGACGGGAGTGGGGCGGACCACATACGTTGCAACCCGCTGACCCAGCGATCCCCGACTAGACACCATATCCGCCTCGGGAAAGGATAATGCCAAATTGATTATTTTGTACTTGAGATGATCATCGGTTCTTCAACCGAAATTATACCATATAGTAATCAAAACAATTTTGATTTTAAGGAAATTTGCTAGGCAAATTCCCAAGTCCTATTCAAGCAAGAAGTTTGATGATTGTAATTCCAATTAAGGTTTAGATCAAATCTAATCAACTAATTGGTTGGGGCCAAGTCAATTAGGCAAATAATCATGTTTCAATATTTCACAAATATTTTTCAAGATTATTTCACGAAATTAACAATTAATTTCACTAATTGACAATCACTTGGTTCTAGATTAGGAAAGCAATTTCAGCAGTGACCCCTACTTACTAAAATTGGCATATCTCAATCATATTAAATCTAAATTAAGCAAAGTCAATTTCTAAAGTTTGCTAATTTGATTTAGGACAGAACCTAAGTGATGTTTCACGCATTTCAAGGCAAGTCTAAACAGTAATTAACATTTTAATCACGTTCAGATTCATAGTTCCCGCAACAGTGCATACATGTTCATTAAAACGACCATATCTCGAGCATACGAAATCCGATTTACGCAAACTCAGATCCTAAGGTTTCCTTATTTAATGGGGAACAAAATCCAAGTGCTATTTTTGAGTTTAAAGAATTTAAATTTGGACGAAAAATTACACTAAACAGATCTGCGAAATCAAATGCGATAAAAAACTTTCGCGACCTCAACGAACCCAAGTCGTCCTTGGTTAACGAATCACTATTCGAAACCGTCGACCAAAGGCTCTGATACCACTTGAAGGATATGGTTAGATCCTCAAGTGCATCACGGAAGCGTGAGCGTCGTATCGAATACGACGAAGAGCGACTAGTCGCACTAGTTGCTCGATGCGGCGGAATTTAAAAAATTTTCTTACGACGAAACCACATGATCCAAGAACACTTCTCGGATCGTTTCGTCTAAACCACAAACAAGTAATTAGGATTACCTCTTGAAGCGTGGTTGCAATCAAGTCTCTAAATGAAGAGACCTCCTGTCTCAAGTCCGATCCGACGGAGGAGACGCTTGCGAGCGCGGGGATGAACCGCGTGCTTCTCGCAATCCATGTTGATGATCCAAGCGGCGGATCTCCTGATCTCGACACACGAGATCCGACATCTTCTTCACGAGCGAGGCGCACCGAAGGAGACGGAGATCCACGAGCAGAAGAACGGGCAGCATAACGACAATGCCGCGGTGATGGAGAACCTCTCCATGGCATCCATGGTGGACGGCCATGAGAGGGAGAGAGAGGGCTGACCTCTAGAGAGAAAGAGAGAGGGAGAGAGAGATGCTTCTCAAGCATTATGTGTAAAATAGAGAGCATGGTATGCCTCTCTATTTATAGGGTTTTTGGGATCCATGGATCTCAATCCATGTGACATATAAAATCAATGGATGAGATTGATTTATGTCAATCCAATGGTCAAGATTATTGTTGGTAAAAACCAACAACTTGTGATTTAATTTTGATAAAATATATTTGATAAATCAAATAAATATTAATACCAAATTAAATCAATCAAATAAGGAGAGAAAATACAAAGGAGATCAACCTTCCCCTTTAGAGGGCAATCTCATGGATTCCCATGAGATTGCATATCTCCTTGATTTTCTCTCTACTTATTTTCCAACAACTATTTGTTGGGATTTTTATTCACCAAAATAATTCTCAATTAAATTTGGGAATATTGCAATCTTGACATCGGAATATTGTGAATCATATTCACAACCCAAAACAAAATGTAATTTACATTTTCAATTAATTAGACAATGCGTATCCAATACACATTAATAATTAATCTACTAATATAAATTATATTTAACTCTCTCTAATACATTATAAATCACATTTATAATATATTATGAATAATTGGATATTACTATCCACATTATTCTTATCCATAATAATTAAATCACATTTAATTATATTGGATAACTTATTCTCACGTGCTCAAATAATATGAATCACATTCATATTATTTACATCTTTGATAATCAAATCACATTTAATTATCTAAGATAACTCTCCTTATAATATGAATCAAATTCATATTATTCATGATAATTAAATCACATTTAATTATCCATTTTCTCAATGCTCGGATACATATATCAACAATAGAATTATCCATGAACTCTTTCAAGGATAATGCGCTTTCTCCGCGAATACTTGGAGATAAGGACAGGGCGATTGTATTGTTCCACGTATAGTGACATGGATATTGAGATCACATCTCAAATCCAGATCTCGGGCCTCCCATAGATGCTTGATTAAATCAAGACCGTAAATCTAATCTTCTCATTGAATCTGAATCACATTCAGATCAATGTCCAACATTTGGACTAAGATCAGATTACTTCTCTACTGAGAGGAGTCACTAAAATCCAGACCCGTTTCATCACTCCCTAGGAATGGAAGCATCATGGTTATACAATCGTTTATGATCACATCACCCTCAGGTATTCCTAATACCTGTACATCCTGCATACTTGAAGACTCAGATTAAACCCGAAGTATTAGATCAACTTTATACTGTCTACTTCAGGGTTTTATCAGTAAGTTTCTCATTCGATCATTGGGAGTCGGTATTGATCATATACTTTCCAAAAGCATATATCATACCTAGGTCTTGATCATATACTTTCCAAAAGTATATATCAAACCAACAAATTCAGTCAAGCTTCCAAAGCGAGACGACCGTGCGCACGGAATTTGATTCTTCCCAATATCTCATGAGTGAGCTCATGTCTTCCGGTTCAGTAGTGAACCTGTATGATCCCTTTGAGAGATCGTATTACTCATATACCCTTATATGCACACCAGCGCGCCGGTGTATAGACCTTGATTAGGCCATCAACCTATTGGTCTGCCAAATGTACATACTCAGACATATAGTAACACATCTGTCTCCGGTCAGAGGATGTGTGCCTATATCATGACAGCATATGATATAGGACTTTGGTTATCTCGATCTTGTTAAGTCAACTCTTTGACCTAACTCATCCGACACCTCCGAATCTCTATTCCTATGCAGAGGACCTGCATCAAGAGGTCGGTCAGATATCAACCTAAATGAGATAGGATTGCCATCTCCTACTCAGGCTGGAGATCATCTCTTAATAATCATTTGACGGTGCTTGATGAGTCCTCAATCTAACTCATTAGATATTCATCTAAGCACCAGCCTCTATGATTTAATAATTGAATCAACAGCTGTATGATTATTAAGATGGCCATGGTACATAACCCTAATTGCACTAAGGGACCTATTATGCAAATTATGTATTCTTCATTTCAGATCAAGGAGTGAATTGCAACAACATTTATTGCATAATGGCTCGCCGTGGGCTCGTATTTCCAACAAGGACCCCGTACTCTGTTGATTTTGCACTTATGCCCTTGTGTGTGGTCTGACACGTGCTTCGTCACGTGGTTTGTTGGGATATTTGCATCTTATGCCCTGTTGTTCTGGATGTTATTAGTTAAATGAAAGTTTTTACTTATTTGCACTTATACGCCTGTGCGTGGTTTATTTGAGCATGTGCGTGATATTCATGGGTATTTTGCAGATAAACCCTTGGGCTTTTGGTACCTGTTACCAATAAGTCCTCGGGACTTATTTTTATTGCATTTGGGTCCCTGAGTGTCCCAGGCATGCGCGTGGCGCGTGTTTTGCTGGGTAAATTGCACCAGACCCCCCAGACTCTTGGGTATTTGCACTTTGGTCCCTGTGCACTGTGCCCTCTCTTTATTTTTGAATAAGATAGCAAATTACCTCCAAATCCAGCGAAAATTGGACACATGGCTCCTGCCATGGTGTAAAATTTTCGAGGATTTTTGAGGACATTTTTGTTTTCATTTGATATTTTTAAAAATTCAAAAACCTCTATTTTCTTCACTGTCTAACTTTAAAAATCACAAAAAATACTAAATAGTGTCTAAAAATTACAAAAAAATAGTTGACTGTCTATTTTGTTGTGCTTGATTTTCTAGCCAATTTGGCTATTTTTCACTGCTGAAAACCACTAAAAATTGAAAAACACCTAAAAACTTATAAAAATTCTAATAATTAAACCAAAAACCCAAAAACAATAAAATTGGTGCCTAAATTTTTCTCATTTTGTCTTCTTTACAGGAAAATTACCTCCTAGCCATTTTGGGGCCCTTAGATATTTTATCTAGGCCTTTTTTGCTCGGCTGGACAGTACCATTTATTTCAGTCACTGTTTGATTTTTAGAAAATTAAATAAACATTAGAAAATTCTCAAAAATTCACCAAAAACACTAAAAACTATAAAACACATAAAAATATTTTTGTTTGAATTTTTGGTTGATTTTTAGTGCTTTAAATAAATTGTTGAAGTGTGTGTTTCCTTGTTTTTCTCATTTTCTTAATTAGCTAAAAATCCAAAAAAAATATAAAATAATTAAAAAACCACTAAAAATATTTTGTTCTTTTATTTTATTCCTTTTTACTACTTCGTAGGCCGAGAGGCCAACCCGTGCTCCTTGAGTTTGACCCTGGTCGCTATACCAGGTTAATCCAATAGCAGGACCGCAATTTTGTGTTTTATCTGTTTTATCTCTATTAGTGGTTCATTTTTCTTGATTGAGTGCATCTGAGTGACCGAGGTCGCAACGACCATTTTTGTACCTTTACCTTAGTCGTTCAGATCGCTCATCAATAGCTGAGGAAGAAAAAGTATACAAGCTAAAGAAATCCATTTTTAGGCTCAAATAAGCTTCTCATAGTTGGAACATCAAATTTGATGAAACCATAAAGAATTACGATTTCGTTCAGAATCCCTATGAACAATGTATGTGCAAGAAGTGTAGTGAGAGTGTCATTTGTGTTCATTGTGCTTTACGTAGATGATATCTTTATAGTTGGGAATGATACATGAATAATGACTAATGTTAAGGTTTGGTTGTCCCATACCTTGAGATAATGTTCTTGGAGAAGCCTCTTAAATCTAGGATCTAAAGCTGTTTAGAAATAGAGAAAACAGACTTTGGCATTTTCTCAACATGTGTACATTAAGAAGATCTTGGAACAATTCTATATGGGAAATTCTAATAAAATAGTTCATTCCCTTAAGATCCGGTATATATCTATCTAAAGGATGACTCCTCAAAGTGTTGAGGATAAGAAGGCCATGATTGGATGCCCTTACGTATCGACTGTGGGAAGCCTAATGTATACCATGATGTGCACAAGGTTAGATATCTGCTATGCAATGGCAGTGGTAAACTGTTACCAATCTTGCTATGGTGAACAACACTGGAATGTAGTGAAGAATATCTTCAAGTATTTCAAGGACACAAGATTACATCTTGGTCTAGGGAGATTGTGATCTCCAAGTCTTAGGATACACAGATCCAGACTTCTAATCTGACATTGATGACTGCAAGTCAACTTCAAAGTTTTTATTCATGTTGAATGATGGTGCTGTGAGTTAGAGAAACAAAAAGCAAGATATTACGGTTGATTCAATGACATAAGCATAGTACATTGCTGTGTCAGATGCTGCAAAGCAGGTGGTGTGGTAGCACAAGTTCATCTTGGAACTTGGCATAGTTTCCTCTGATGCTCTCATTCTGCTGCTCTGTGATAACATAAGAGCCATAGCTCAAGATAAGGAATACATATGGCATTAAAAGAGCAAACCATTGGAAAGAAAATACCACATCATTCAGGAGATACAAAAGCATGATGACATCATCTTCATTAAGGTAGCCTCTGTCGATAATGTTGTTGATCCCCTTACCACCTTTATCTCAAAAGATTTTTGACCATCATGTAATGAGCATGGGTTTAAAGATTATACATAAATGGTTCTGAGTTCTAGTGGGATATTGTTTGATATGTGTAATGTTATTGTAATCGTTCTATATACCAATAAAAGTTATTGATTTTCACTCCCTATCTGAAATTAATGAATGTATGAACTTATAAGGTCCTTTAGTACGATTATGGTTGCATACCATGGTCATCTTGACAATCATACAACTGTTGATTCAATGGTTGAATCATAGAGGCTGGTGCTTGGATGATATCTAAAGAGTTAGATTGAGGACTCATGTAGCATCGTTAAATGATTATCAAGAAAGGATCTCCAGCTTGATAAGGAGATGACAATCCTTACTCCAAAGGCTGATATCCGACTGACAGTTGGTGCAGGTCCTCTACATAGGAATAGAGATTCAAAGATGTCAGATAAGTTAGGCCAAAGAGTTGACTTAGCGAGGTCAAGATAAGGGATACCTATGTCGTATGCTGTCACGATATAGGCACACAACCTATGATTGGAGACATGGGTATTACTATATGTTTGAGTATGTATATTAGGCAGATCACTAGTTTGATGATCTCATCAAGGTTTATATACATGCGAGCTCGTGTACATACAAGGGCATATGCGTAATACGATCTCTCAACGGGATCATACATGTTTACTATTGAACTGGAAGACATGAGCTCACTCATTAGATATTGGGACCAACCAAATTTCATCGATGGTCATCTTGATTTAGAAGTATGACATGATTTGTAGGGATGATTATTCTTTTAAAAAGTATATGATCGATGCCAACTCTCAATGATCAAATGAAAAACTTAATGATGAAAATCTCTAAGAATATAGTTCAAATGTTATCAGAAATTCAGGTTTATCTTAGATCTTCTAGTATTCAGGATGTATGTGTATTAGGAATACTCGAGGGTGATGTGATCTTAATCTATTGTATAACCATAACACTTCTATTTTAAGAGAGTGATGAAATAAGTTTAGATTTTAGTGACTCCACTCAATGGACTAGTTATATATTCGTAGTCCAAATGTTGGACATTGATCTGAATATGATTTGGATGCAATTAGAGGTTTAGATATTCTGTTTGACTTGATCAGACATCTCTGAGCAGTATTGTAGATATGGATATGAAATTAGATATAAGTATCCAACTCACTATAAATGGATTATACTATCGCCCTATCCTTATCTCCCTGTATCCCCAGAGAAGGCACATTGTTCTTGAAAGAGTTCAAGAACAATTCTATTGTTGACAATATCTTAGCATTGAAAATTTGATGATTAGATATGATTTAATTATCATTAATAATGTCAGCGGTTCACTGAAAATCCATTATTATATTCTCTGTTGGTAAATATATAATGGCAATTCTATTCGTTACGAAATTATCTTTTATACTTTAAATTAACCGAATGTTATATATGTTGTTATATCATTGACGATGATCCATATAACAATACTTATCCGTTGCTATTTTTTTCATAGCGTTGTTATATGGACCATTCATGCCGCAATATGTATGGTTAAATTATAAAAGTACAGTTAGCAATGTAAAAATGATATCAAAAAAGTTATTACGATTAATCCAACCTTTCATGTGCTCGATCATCGTAACTTCTAGCATATGCACCTATTATAAGTATTTTCGAATACATCCCTAAATTGCAATTTTGAGCAGAGTTTTTGTTCAGTTGGTATTTTTTAATTTTGATATACTTGTAATTAATTCGAATTAAGTTCATTCGTAGATGTAATGAAATGCATCTTTATAGTTGGATCATCAAAAATATGATTCAACTATAAGTAAGAAGCTCAAGTAGATCATTCTTCAAGTATACCTGAGAATGCTAATTCTCACGATCTATCAAATGACTTCAGTTTTGTTACAAACTATTTGAAGGAGTTGGTGATTGGAGTTGTCTCAAAGGGAATCCAAACCAGATTGCATTTAAATTCATTTGCTTTTTCTGCTTTTGTATCATTAGTTGAGCCAAAGTATAAGGAAAAGGCTTGTAACATTGATTCTTGGTGAATGACGATGCGATAAGAACTTGTTTAATTCAAAATAAACCATGTATGAAAGCTTGTACCCAAACCCGAGAACCACATAGTTATTGGAAGCAAGTGGGTCTTTAAGAGCAAAATGGACGTGTTAGTGATTGCCGTCAGGAAGAGGCACAAAGATATTTACTCAACCCAAATTGAATGAGACAGATAATATTTAATCATTTTTTTCAATTTCTTTAGCTTTCTCTTATGTTTCTCTCATGCAAGTATAAGATACATGCAGGAATACCCCCGTTAGCCGGCTTTTGTAGCAAATTTTATTTGTTCTTCGCCACTTTGGGTTGTGGGGCTTACTTCCTAGCCCCAGTGGGAGTAGTGACTAGCGTTATAGGTTGTTGGGCGGCCGGAAGGTTGCCATGAGTAAGGGTTGGGGGACCTCAGTTTTTCGTGCACCGGACACGTAGCTTACCGAATCCGTTGCGACACGGATGGGAATGCATGCTACGAAAGACAGGGTCGAGTCTGATACATCAACCGTCTACTCAATAAGCTACGCCAACTAAAGACCAAGTCCACAATCACTACACGAGATGAACCTGGGTTTGGTGAATTGAAGTTGGCCTCCTGTGGGAGAGGACTCCCAGTTACTTTGGAGCAATCATCCAGATCTGAACTTGGAATAAAATGTATGCAAAACCCCCAATTTTGATCATGAAAATATACAACTTCTGGAGTTATATCGGAAACATTGAAGTTAAGAATTGGAGAAGTTATGATCAAAAGACTATTCTCTCTACCCAAGAATTTAAACAAATTAATAGATCTTTACAATCTTAACTTTTCCATTTTTACTCATCCACATGATCTCTGAAGCAATTGATATATATGCTCACATTCATACCCTCATGAATATTCAACTACAAATAAATAGGTAATATGGGGGAAATGCCGGGTTCTGGGGAAATTATTAGAAATGCATTACAAACAACTTGAAATTTTTTTTCTTACGCAAGTAGATGTAGATTTTACTTATACCACCTTTCTACTTGCTTGCTTTTGTACATATTAAATGTCTAGTTATTTTTTTTAAGTTTTTGGGAGGTACCAGCAATGGCTGACGCCTCTTCTTTCCTAACGTGTTTGGCAGGCAAACAACCTGCAGTTCAGTAGCCGCTCAGTAGCTATACATGCTTCCTGGAGACAGAGTTTACACTAGACAGTATGAAGTACTTTGTCTCAGTTTTTGTCTAGTTGGGGATGTATATGCTATCTCTTTTGTATCACTTGGGATATATGTTGTAATATGGAAGATGCTTGTGCAAGTTGTAAATGGAGATGAATATTAATGAAAAAGAATTTTGGTGCCAATTGTATCTCTTTTACTTAGTGGTTATGTTGTGAATATGAATGTCATGTGGATAATTAGCCGCGCGAAAAATTTTCCCTACTTTTCGGTAACTTCATGTGATCTCATGTGAATAATAGTGCAATTGTGTGATTAACGGGTACCCGGATCCTGAGGGGTTCATACCAAAACTTGTGAACCCCCAAGGATCTGGGTACCCGTTTACGACACAATTCGCAATATTCCATTTATGACATCGCATTAAAAGCATAATCTTATGGGGAAATTTTTCGCAATGAATATATTTGCAAGTGACATTCGACATTCACAACCACAAGTTAATAGAGAAAATATTGACACCACAATCTTATTTCATTAATTTCAACATGTACAATGTCTGACAGTTCATACAACATCCAAAAATGTGACTGAAGAGAAAAAGCAATTACAATATCAATTGAACTAAAAACTGTAACAAAAACCACATACCGTCTGTTATAGACCTTGTCTCCTGGAACCCTGTACAGCTACTGAACAACAGACTCCTTTCCTGCCATGCGTGCAAGGAAGAAAAGCAGTCACAATTGTGAATACAAACCTGTAGTTTAAATAATTAACAAGTAATTTAATGTGTGTTTAACCCAAAAAAGTCAAGCAGTCGTATTGACTCACAAGGCGAGTCAACAGTCGATGCGGTGACCGCTCGAAAATTCGGATTAAAACAACAATTAACCCACGACAAATAGATCAAACAATGAAAGTAAATGTGCGGAGTTAAAATTTATTATAACTCTACAACAAGATGTGTATAGTGCAAGTATTGTAGAGGTCGAACACAGGGAGCAGACAGGTAGAACGGGGCACAAGTGCTAAAAAATGTGAGTGCAAGTGATCAGATGCCTATTAAGCTATTTTTTTGTGGGTTGTTAATTTTATATTTTTTTATTTAATTTTTAATTTTATATTTTTGTATTTTGGTTTATAATTTACTAATTTTTATATTTTATTTTTATATTTTATATTTTTATATTTTCTTTTTCAATATTGGAAATTAAAGACAATGTAATAAAAGGGAAACTAAAATATTTATAAAAATGGATAAAAATACTCAAAAATAAGGAAATAAAGTCTTTTTGGTCTTTTTATACTTTTTTGCTGTTTTTGTGATTTTTGGGTAATTTTTAGAATGTTTTCGGTATTTTTAATTGTCAAAATAAAGAAAACAGTGAATAAATTGCAAGGCTGAAACTAAGATGGAGAAAATAAAATAGCAAACAGTAACAAAAATTCTCCAAACTAATTTTCACTTAAAGATAATGAAACCAAGAAAATTTAGGAAAAGAAAACACTATTTTTGGATTTTTTTAATGATTTTATAAATTTTTATGAAGGTTTTTAGAGTTTTGCAATTTTTTGGAGTTTGGTTTTATATTTTTTAAAGATTTTTGGCTGGGAGTTAAAACTAACTAAAAGACACAAAATATATTTTTTCGGGATTTTTCTGAAGCGTTTTTATATTTTTTAGTGATTTTCTAATGCGAACAGTGCTGAAAATAGGTGTTTTTGAATTTTTATAAATAATAAAATGCAATAATTATGAAAAATAAAAATATGGCGTGGAAGTACTATGCAACAGATATCTAAGTTAATTTTTGTAGATTTTTTAGGGCTTTATAGATGCATGAATAAAATACAAACAACAAAAAGAAAAAGCATGCGGCCAGGGGCGTTTGTGTAATAGAATGAAAGTTTGAGGGCCTGCGTGCAATATTTCCAGAAAGATTTTAACTAAATAAAATAATTCGCGGACTAAATGCAAATTTCCCAAAAGCCAAGGTTAATCCTACAAAAATGCCTCAACTCATGCGCTAAGCACGTGAGTCTGGCAAGGGTATATACGCAACTTCAGAGGAGTTCGGGGCAAACATGCAATTTCTCCCACAAAAATTGTACTTAAATAAAAAGAAGCTGGGCTAAATGTTAAAGATAAGAAATGCGAGGTTATCCATGCAAAATTCTCAGGGAGCACGTGCGTGAGCACGCGCGCCTGGGAGGATAGCCTTGCAAATCTATGAAGCTTGCAGGCGTTTTTAGCAATTATTACAAAACATATTAAACGGTAGTCAACAGTTTAGACGCTAAATGTTAAATACAAAAAACGCGTGGGGGAAAGTGGCAAAATACCCACACACTGGGACGCATCCAACGGCAGAGCCCCGCCCACTTAGGACACGTGTCCCCTTCCTGCTGTCCGATACCCCTTCAGATGTTAACGGTGGAGATCATATATGGGGCTCGATCTACGACTGGGCTTCCCCCTTGCTGCGGACGGCCTTGATCAAAACGGGGGGGGGGGGGCGAAATCAACGGCTCCTGTATGTGCCCCCCTCCCCCGCGTTATGCTCCTGCCCAGACGCGACTGGCGGCTGCTGCGCGCGGGCGGCGGCGCCGGCGGGGGCTGTAGAGCCGCCCCCGAAGGCCTTCCTTGATCCAAAAGGACACGCGAAGCTTCCTGGGGCTCCCCCCTAGCTGCAGGCGACCTCCAAAATGGCGTATGGCACGCCGACAGGCCGCCGCGACGTGGGTGACGGGGGCCGCTCCAGGAGCAGCTCCAGGCCGTGCGGCCTCCTTCAAAAACCGACCCAGATGGGGTCCTTCTGGGCCTCAGACCTGCAAGAAAACGTAGCAAATAACAGTAGAGAGGTCCGAGGTCCAGCAAAATGGGGGAATGAACGGTGACACGGGGATAATGGTGGTCGCCGGAGCTGCGCTCCGGCGTGGTGTTCGAGATGGAGATCGGCACTAACAGCGGTCTAAATCACAACCTAAATAGACAAAACGTAAACCTAAACTAACAGCTAGCTAACTATAAGAAAAACAAGGAGAAAACGCCCTCGAGTGGCGTGGAACCACGAGGAATAAACCTCACGGCAAAGCTTCGCCGGAGATGGTTGGAGCGCCGCTCGTCTTGGCCTGGCCCTCTCTAGCTAGCTGGAGATCTTCCTGTCACCAAGATCCATCCGGAGCACGCCCAAGGGAGCCAAAACCAAGGTCAAATCGGGTTCAAGTTGAAAATGGAGGTGGAAAGGTCATTTTGAAAGCTGGGCGAGGAGGCACTTTGATCGAGGCGTGGCTCGCGCATCGATGGTCAAAAGATCCATCTAAACATAGGGCGAGTATGATCACATGTAGGTCTACAAGTTTCGTGAAGACCGCGACCCCAAACGGTGAAAGATGAGGCCGGGAAAAATCCGCGAAATCCAAGAAAAATCACGTTCTGACACAGCCCAGGTGTTGGGCAGAGAGTTGACCGAGGTCAACTCTCCTAGCCCCCTGGTTGGTCCACGTGGACCAACCAGGAAAAACCTGGGAAAAAGATTTGTAAAATCAAATTAAAATAGAAAACGATTTTATTGATTTTTGATTATAAAATAAAAAATGTTTATTTTTTTATAAAGTTTTTTTTAGTGATTTTTATTTATTTTTAGGAAGTGTATTTTTACAAGTTTGCATTTATACCCCTATAGGTATCTATATCTATATATTTAAGTATTTTATTTTTATTTAATTTATTTTATTTTGGTTTTTATTTTCTAAAATTATAAAATACTTTTATATACACAAATATATTTTTATTTTAATTTTCTGATATATTTTATACACTTAATAAAATGAAAGTGTTATTTGTATAGGTATAGCTACATATATTATACCTATGTATTATAATATATACAAGTATTTTTATTTGTATTTTATTTATGTTTTTATTCTGATTTTAATATACATAATTATTATAAGTATTATTTACAACATTATATAAATATAAAAGTATAAAAATAATAAATAATTAATAAATTGAATATTTTAATATGTACAAGTATACAATGAGGGTCCAAAAGTCAACTTTTAAACCGTAGCTCCGTCAAATGCGAAACCACCACCATTAATTAGATTATTTTCTTCTATATACAATTAAAGGTGAGTACGCTGCATTTGGAGTTTTTATTTGTGAGATACGGGTCTGGGAAGTTGGCATTCTGGATTTTTATTCAGACCATAACTTTTTATCTGTGCATTATTTTTCTGTGAAATCAATTTTGTATTTTTCTTTATTTAATTATCTACAACTTTCATGTACAAAGTTTCTTTATTTGATGTACAAAAAGTGGAACCAAAAATAGGTCCCAAGATGAATAAAGAATGAATAAAATGTATAGGTATTTTATCTGTATTTCTGACCTTATCTCCCCCTACTTTATTCCTTGTCGACCTATTCATCAAGATGCCTAGGTCTCGGGGTTTCGGGTCATAAAATATTTACAATATTTTATTCTTTTTCTTTTCTTTTCTTTATTCTATAATTTTGGCTTTAAAAACCGCATTTTATACAATATTTACACATATATGCATGAATGCTAAAATGCCTATATTAAGCTTATTTACACGCATTTACTAGGGTTTTTGAGGCCAAAATGATAGAATAAAGATGATGAAACGTGGATTCATCATCCCCCTATACTTGCCTTTGCTAGTCCCTAGCAAACACTTATGCAATAAGTGCAGAAAGAGAAAAATAAAGAAAAGAAAAAGAAGAAAGATGGACTAAATTTAATGATCAAACTTGTCTTCACAAAATCAAAGTTTGGAGCTTAAGTCGGACCTTTGGAACTTTAGTGCGGGCGGAACCTTAATGAGAACCGAATTTGAAATCCAACAGTCCCTGAGAATCCCAAAACTCTGCTCACGTCTCCTCAATACCCAGGTCAGAAATATCTCAACTCATACGCAAACTCCTACGTCTATGAATCTGACTTGTACAGTGTAAGTGATGGTGGCTCTCCCCAACTAGAATGACAAAGAAACTGACTTCTCCAGTACGACAATCCAATGATTCCCCAATCCAGCAACTCCATCCTCGAGGAGCGGGGTATTCCCTTCTAAGTTCAAGTGGCAACCAGCTCAAGAGGAGGGGGTGAAGAGAAGAATGGACGGTAGCCAGTGTAGCTACCTATCCTTGGATGCAAGACCAGTGTAGTCAAGTCATCCTGCTGCAGGCTCACATATTTGACTTTGGAACTCAAGCTTGCTTATTGACTTTGTACATACTTTGCAGGCTTTTTATTTTTATACATGCCTGAACTTTTTTTTTTTTTGAAATACTATTCACAGCAGCATTTACATAAGGAGTTTTTCCTCTTGAGCCAGTAGACTATCCCTCTTTTGAAGCTTTATCGCAACCCACAGCCTCCTGTCTTTAGACTTCCTAATCACTGGACGGGTTGGGGTGCACTTCCCTCCCTAGAGGAGGACAAGTGTTTCCACTTGTGTGCGTCTCATACCGGCAAATCCAATCCCCTCACCACTCCAACTGAGTTGAGCCATGTGAAAGGTGCGGGTGTCCAAGTTAGGTCATTATCAACAAGAGTCGTGCGTGTGCTCCGAAATACTCTACTTAGGCAGTCAAGAATCCATTGAACCAAGTCCCGTGATCCTCAAAGAATTAAGTCAACTAGACCTGAAGTACCTCAAACCCAGTTCCTATAAGGTTCCTGTTATTAGGTAGATTTTAAGGTCCAATCAAGCTCCAATCTCCGGATTTTACTTAGACTTGTTCAACTATCAAACTCAATCCGAAAAATGCTCATGCTATGCAATGCAGAATGCAGAAAATATTTTTGTGATGCAATTTTCAAGATTTTGAACTTTTTATGGGTTTTTGAAAATATGATGATGATGCATATGCAGATGCAAATTTTTTTTGTATTTTTCAAAGAAATTTTTCAAATGTTTTTGGATTTTAATTTTGCAAATGTTTTTGGTTTTTTTTTTTGAAAACAAAAAGATTTTGGCTGAAAGCTAGGTAAAAATATGTACACGGGAGTGTTTCTTATTTATACAAGAAGTGGATTTTAAGAATTTACAGGGTAAGTGGTCAATTTTATACATATATATATAGTGGATTTTTGGTATGATGTAGGTATTCCTCAAACTTATTTGACACAAGCTTTTCACACAATTTTTGAAAACTATAGTCCAAAATAATTTTTACAACCATTTTACACACATGTGAAAATCATTTTGCAAAGGCTTTCAAAACAGTATATATAGGTTTTTCAAATCATTTTTGCAACCATTTTTCAAACCATTTGCAAATCATTTTTCAAACATTTTATTTCACACAAAGAAAAGAAGTTTTACAAACCACCCAGGTTGAAAACACGAAACAAAATATTTTCAAAATAGTTTTCAATAGATGTTCACAAAGATTTTCAAACTATTTTTCAAACATTTTGCAAAAAACATTTTCACCTGATTTATTAATCAGTAAATACAAAAAGAATTTGAGGAATAACCACATCTTTTTATTAAGGATTTTTAATGAATTTTAAAGAATTTTTAGCTATATTTATTAAGAAAATACGAAAGTACGAGTTATGGCTAAAGTATATACGTAGTATATACGACCCCCCTATACTTAGCTTGAGCTATGTCCTCATAGATCGGAGAGAAAAAAGAAGACATAACTCGTACTGAGTATAGGAAAATCTAAAGAATAAAGGAATGAAGTAATGAATCAATGAATGAGAAGTTGACCGTCCCCCCTATACTTAGGATCAAATAATCCTAAGTATAGCAGACTGTACACAAAGCAGGGAGGGTCAAGGGTGGGAATAAACAGATCGTACTCGGATTGTCTCCCCCTATACTTAGGGTAAGATATCCCTAAGTATAGACAAGAAGAGGAGACAATGGAGAGGATCAAAAAGAATGGAGAAACTCGGGGTGCACACCCCCCTATACTTAGGACAAAGTACGTCCTAAGTATGGAAAACTGTCTACAAGGGCGGCACCTTTTTGATAGATGAAGAAGATAGAAGAGAAAAAGAAGAAAAGAAGAAAAGAAGAAAAGAGATGAAGATGGAAGAAGAGATCGTGAGGATGTACACGTCACTCCCCCTATACTTAGGGTAAAAGAAGCCCTAAGTATAGGCAACAATAGGAGTGATCAGACGGAACGACAAAAGAGCACTCGGCTCGTCCACCCCCCTACACTTAGGACAAAGTACGTCCTAAGTAAGGCAGACTCGAGGAATGGGTAGACGAGCAATACGGGAGAGACATAGATAAACAAAGGAGAATGTACAACAGAGGTGTATGTACAAATGATCAAGAAGGTTGAAAGCGAACCTTCTTCCGGGACCGCTGAGGAATGGATCTGGTGTGATGCAGGTCGACATCGGGGTCCATAGTGGACGAAAGCCGATCAGGGTCGACACAGTGAAGGTCCTCAGTGGAATCGAATCTGAAAGGGACGAACTGGTCAATGGAAGTAGTACGGCTAGGTTCTCCCTTGGTGGTCCTCTGGTGTAAAGGCACAGACGTGTGAGTGGACGAAGTGTGACTCGGTCCGGCCTTGGGAGTCTCGCTGGTATCAAAGTGAAATGGGACAAACTCATCATCATCAGAAGTAGTGTACTCAGAGTCATCCTGCGAGGAGTCATCCAGGTCAAAACCAAAAGGCACGAACTCATCGGTGAAAGTAGTCGAACTCTGTTCGTCCTCTATAATCTCAACTGGATCATCTTTTTCATCAAAAGGTCCGAATCTCTGAAGAAAAGCAACAAAATCAAATTCGGCCTTAGTCTCATCAGTATCTACATGGACAGGAGCGGACTCATCAGTGGAAGTAGTCAGAGCATGTCCGTCCTGTACAGTCTCTATATCTGCCCTCCGCTCAACGGTATCAATCGTGTAGATCCCGCGGATGTCATCAACACAACGCCAAGTCCCAGAAGAAGGAACGTCGAGGTCCATGCTTTCCAAGTTTTCCTCAACCGGGAGGAATTCTCGGGTCTCAGTGGAATCCAATAGACAACAAAATTCTCTGATAGTATCATCAAGGTCATGGTCCTTGAGGTCAGCCAAGATAGGTGTGGTCACATCAGGTGCAGGTCTCTGGTCGGCAGTGGGTACGGTGATCAATGCTTCGCCCTCGTCAGCAGAGCGGAAGCGAATCTCTCCTGATCCGTAATCAATAACGACTCTCGCAGAGGCGAGGAATGGTCGTCCCAGGATGATTGGAGAGTGCTCCCCTGTGGAGGTCTCCATGGGCAATACGACAAAATCAACATGATAACTCATGCCCTGAATCGATACGACGG
Source organism: Ottelia alismoides (assembly GCA_037367405.1). NCBI lineage: Eukaryota > Viridiplantae > Streptophyta > Magnoliopsida > Alismatales > Hydrocharitaceae > Ottelia > Ottelia alismoides. The sequence goes on along the minus strand of JAZKJV010002227.1, from coordinate 291,099 downwards.
CGTTTTCAAGGATACCCTTCGGCCTCTTTATTGATCCATCAGCAAACTGTACGATCATCCTGGTTTTCCTTAGAGGCCCTAAATGAAGAGACTGTACCAGCGAGAAGGGTATGATGCTAATCGAAGCACCGCCGTCTAGGAGAGTGCGATCACATGTGAAGTCAGAGATGGTGCAGCTAATGAAAGGTGTGGCAGTGTTCCTCTTCTTAGGAATGGGACGGTGTGTGATGGCGTGGGCAGTGGCCATGGTCAAGATATGACGCTCAGATCTGCTCCTCCGCTTTCTCTTCTTGGGAAGAGGAGCCGATAAATCGGTCATGGCCTGCTGAAGTGGGGCATGGATGATCTCATGAATGGTGGCCACCACTTCGGGTTCAGTCAACATTTTTTTGAATTTTTGGACCTCCTCCATACAAGGGAGGAAGTCGGAATCAGCATCTACACGAGGCATGCCAAGAGCAGTCTGTACAGCGGCATCCTCGGGGTCAAAGGTGGGACCGGGTGTGAAAGGTTGTGTGGTCAAAGGATCTGGCAAGTGGTACCTCTCCTCACAGTCTGGCTCGATCGTGTGTCTCCCGAAATCTTTTTGTGTTTTTAAATTTTTCTCATTTTTTTGTAATTTTGGTGATTGCAAGCTCTCATGGAAATCCTCGAGTGGACCCATATCATGAAATGGTGGAATATCATGGTCGCTCTTATTTGTACTAGTGAGGGTGTCAATCCTCTGCCTCATGTGATCCATCATTTGGGTCAAGTGCTCAAGGGTGGACTCCATGAAAGGTGACTCCATCAGCTCAGTCTCGGGTGGATGTGAAGGTGGAGGCGGATAATACACAGGTGGAGATAGAGGTGGGTGTGGGTAGAAATCCGAGTCCTGATACTGTGGCTGAGGCGGATATGTACAAAAGTCAGGAGCAAAGTCCTCCTGGAAAAAAGGAGGTGGACCGGCTGGAGTGAAGGAGGGATCCGTGAAGTCCGGATAAAATACGCTCCAGTCGGCCATCTCGAAACAAAAGAAAATGAGCGGGAGAGCACGATGGTCAAGTCAAGAGAGTGGAAAAGAAGGCGCAAGTGCGCAGGGATGATCTAGGACACACACAAACAATCACAGACAAAAATGAAAAGAATACAAACCCTCAATTCACCTACTCAACTCGGTGAGGACCACAAATGCGGTCTTTTTATCTTGTCTATTTTAGAGTTAGGTGAGTAGTCAAAAATTGCGCAAGCACTTAGGGAAATGGGATTTTGGCTCTAACCTTAGTGTGTGCGCGAGCAAGTAGAAGCGAAGACAATGAGGGGATTACTCGCCCCAAGACAATATTTTCTTTTTGATTGATTTTAGGGTCGAGTAATGTTAGCAGTCCCGATTTTATTGGTTATCACTTTTTTTGGATTTTTAGTTAGAAATGCACGAGCCTAACGAGGATTCAATTCCTTTAAGCACCTAGGTTGGCAAAATCAGAGGGAGAGGCGGAAAAGCAATGCAAGCGGCAATCGATGATGAATGCTAAAGAGAAATGCTCACCTTGCCTCCAGCACTCTACATGCAAAGATGCTCAGCAGAATTGAAACCTATCTATATGCAAATGCAAAGCCGATGAAATCGCCCTAAGTTCAAAAATTGCTATTAGCGGGAAGAACCACAAGTTGACCGTCAATCCTCAACCCTAGAGTCCGGTCTAGGCTCACCCCTCCTCTGCTCAACAAATTGAGGGTAGGAGAAAGCGCTTTGCGGGGAGAGCTCGCGGCGCGATGGATTGAAGGTGATGATCAACTGCTTGAAATTTGACTAAGTCCAAGACGAACTATAGGAGCATGCAAGGTATTAGGTGTTTGGCCTTAGTCTATCGCAAGCAATCCTAAAAGCTAAGGGCTCAATCACACAAAATAAATAAAATCGAAAAACAAAACAAAATAAAAATAAAAAAAATGCGATGAAAAGCCGTAAAAACCGCGAGAGCCCCCAAGTGAACAATCACTTGGAAATTAGGCTCGAATGTCCAAGTTCGGGGGTACCTGTATTATTACAAATAATATGGGTCTCTCACTCACTTAAATTACAAAAATAAATGCAATAAAATAAAAGCTCAGAAATTGTCTTCAAAATTACCCTCCAAGTCCGCCTTGGTGCGAAGCCAAAGCCGCCTCACGTGGTTGCACGAGCGCTCCTAGAAAGGAGTGCCTCCCTCGATCCGCGTACCTCGCACAAAGCCAAACAACAGGGTGGTCAGACAATTCAAATGATATATCAAAATAAAAGAGCAAAAAATAAGCAAAAATAAAAACCGCGAAATGTAGACAAATAATCACAAACACAAACAAGACCCGAACTACGCGCTGTTGCTCCCCGGCAACGGCGCTATTTGTTTAACCCAAAAAAGTCAAGCAGTCGTATTGACTCACAAGGCGAGTCAACAGTCGATGCGGTGACCGCTCGAAAATTCGGATTAAAACAACAATTAACCCACGACAAATAGATCAAACAATGAAAGTAAATGTGCGGAGTTAAAATTTATTATAACTCTACAACAAGATGTGTATAGTGCAAGTATTGTAGAGGTCGAACACAGGGAGCAGACAGGTAGAACGGGGCACAAGTGCTAAAAAATGTGAGTGCAAGTGATCAGATGCCTATTAAGCTATTTTTTTGTGGGTTGTTAATTTTATATTTTTTTATTTAATTTTTAATTTTATATTTTTGTATTTTGGTTTATAATTTACTAATTTTTATATTTTATTTTTATATTTTATACTTTTATATTTTCTTTTTCAATATTGGAAATTAAAGACAATGTAATAAAAGGGAAACTAAAATATTTATAAAAATGGATAAAAATACTCAAAAATAAGGAAATAAAGTCTTTTTGGTCTTTTTATACTTTTTTGCTGTTTTTGTGATTTTTGGGTAATTTTTAGAATGTTTTCGGTATTTTTAATTGTCAAAATAAAGAAAACAGTGAATAAATTGCAAGGCTGAAACTAAGATGGAGAAAATAAAATAGCAAACAGTAACAAAAATTCTCCAAACTAATTTTCACTTAAAGATAATGAAACCAAGAAAATTTAGGAAAAGAAAACACTATTTTTGGATTTTTTTAATGATTTTATAAATTTTTATGAAGGTTTTTAGAGTTTTGCAATTTTTTGGAGTTTGGTTTTATATTTTTTAAAGATTTTTGGCTGGGAGTTAAAACTAACTAAAAGACACAAAATATATTTTTTTGGGATTTTTCTGAAGCGTTTTTATATTTTTTAGTGATTTTCTAATGCGAACAGTGCTGAAAATAGGTGTTTTTGAATTTTTATAAATAATAAAATGCAATAATTATGAAAAATAAAAATATGGCGTGGAAGTACTATGCAACAGATATCTAAGTTAATTTTTGTAGATTTTTTAGGCTTTATAGATGCATGAATAAAATACAAACAACAAAAAGAAAAAGCATGCGGCCAGGGGCGTTTGTGTAATAGAATGAAAGTTTGAGGGCCTGCGTGCAATATTTCCAGAAAGATTTTAACTAAATAAAATAATTCGCAGACTAAATGCAAATTTCCCAAAAGCCAAGGTTAATCCTACAAAAATGCCTCAACTCATGCGCTAAGCACGTGAGTCTGGCAAGGGTATATACGCAACTTCAGAGGAGTTCGGGGCAAACATGCAATTTCTCCCACAAAAATTGTACTTAAATAAAAAGAAGCTGGGCTAAATGTTAAAGATAAGAAATGCGAGGTTATCCATGCAAAATTCTCAGGGAGCACGTGCGTGAGCACGCGCGCCTGGGAGGATAGCCTTGCAAATCTATGAAGCTTGCAGGCGTTTTTAGCAATTATTACAAAACATATTAAATGGTAGTCAACAGTTTAGACGCTAAATGTTAAATACAAAAAACGCGTGGGGGAAAGTGGCAAAATACCCACACACTGGGACGCATCCAACGGCAGAGCCCCGCCCACTTAGGACACGTGTCCCCTTCCTGCTGTCCGATACCCCTTCAGATGTTAACGGTGGAGATCATATATGGGGCTCGATCTACGGTTGGGCTTCCCCCTTGCTGCGGACGGCCTTGATCAAAACGGGGGGGGGGGGGGGCGAAATCAACGGCTCCTGTATGTGCCCCCCTCCCCCGCGTTATGCTCCTGCCCAGACGCGACTGGCGGCTGCTGCGCGCGGGCGGCGGCGCCGGCGGTGGCTGTATAGCCGCCCCCGAAGGCCTTCCTTGATCCAAAAGGACACGCGAAGCTTCCTGGGGCTCCCCCCTAGCTGCAGGCGACCTCCAAAATGGCGTATGGCACGCCGACAGGCCGCCGCGATGTGGGTGACGGGGGCCGCTCCAGGAGCAGCTCCAGGCCGTGCGGCCTCCTTCAAAAACCGATCCAGATGGGGTCCTTCTGGGCCTCAGACCTGCAAGAAAACGTAGCAAATAACAGTAGAGAGGTCCGAGGTCCAGCAAAATGGGGGAATGAACGGTGACACGGGGATAATGGTGGTCGCCGGAGCTGCGCTCCGGCGTGGTGTTCGAGATGGAGATCGGCACTAACAGCGGTCTAAATCACAACCTAAATAGACAAAACGTAAACCTAAACTAACAGCTAGCTAACTATAAGAAAAACAAGGAGAAAACGCCCTCGAGTGGCGTGGAACCACGAGGAATAAACCTCACGGCAAAGCTTCGCCGGAGATGGTTGGAGCGCCGCTCGTCTTGGCCTGGCCCTCTCTAGCTAGCTGGAGATCTTCCTGTCACCAAGATCCATCCGGAGCACGCCCAAGGGAGCCAAAACCAAGGTCAAATCGGGTTCAAGTTGAAAATGGAGGTGGAAAGGTCATTTTGAAAGCTGGGCGAGGAGGCACTTTGATCGAGGCGTGGCTCGCGCATCGATGGTCAAAAGATCCATCTAAACATAGGGCGAGTATGATCACATGTAGGTCTACAAGTTTCGTGAAGACCGCGACCCCAAACGGTGAAAGATGAGGCCGGGAAAAATCCGCGAAATCCAAGAAAAATCACGTTCTGACACAGCCCAGGTGTTGGGCAGAGAGTTGACCGAGGTCAACTCTCCTAGCCCCCTGGTTGGTCCACGTGGACCAACCAGGAAAAACCTGGGAAAAAGATTTGTAAAATCAAATTAAAATAGAAAACGATTTTATTGATTTTTGATTATAAAATAAAAAATGTTTATTTTTTTATAAAGTATTTTGTAGTGATTTTTATTTATTTTTAGGAAGTGTATTTTTACAAGTTTGCATTTATACCCCTATAGGTATCTATATCTATATATTTAAGTATTTTATTTTTATTTAATTTATTTTATTTTGGTTTTTATTTTCTAAAATTATAAAATACTTTTATATACACAAATATATTTTTATTTTAATTTTCTGATATATTTTATACACTTAATAAAATGAAAGTGTTATTTGTATAGGTATAGCTACATATATTATACCTATGTATTATAATATATACAAGTATTTTTATTTGTATTTTATTTATGTTTTTATTCTGATTTTAATATACATAATTATTATAAGTATTATTTACAACATTATAAAAATATAAAAGTATAAAAATAATAAATAATTAATAAATTGAATATTTTAATATGTACAAGTATACAATGAGGGTCCAAAAGTCAACTTTTAAACCGTAGCTCCGCCAAATGCGAAACCACCACCATTAATTAGATTATTTTCTTCTATATACAATTAAAGGTGAGTACGCTGCATTTGGAGTTTTTATTTGTGAGATACGGGTCTGGGAAGTTGGCATTCTGCATTTTTATTCAGACCATAACTTTTTATCTGTGCATTATTTTTCTGTGAAATCAATTTTGTATTTTTCTTTATTTAATTATCTACAACTTTCATGTACAAAGTTTCTTTATTTGATGTACAAAAAGTGGAACCAAAAATAGGTCCCAAGATGAATAAAGAATGAATAAAATGTATAGGTATTTTATCTGTATTTCTGACCTTATCTCCCCCTACTTTATTCCTTGTCGACCTATTCATCAAGATGCCTAGGTCTCGGGGTTTCGGGTCATAAAATATTTACAATATTTTATTCTTTTTCTTTTCTTTTCTTTATTCTATAATTTTGGCTTTAAAAACCGCATTTTATACAATATTTACACATATATGCATGAATGCTAAAATGCCTATATTAAGCTTATTTACACGCATTTACTAGGGTTTTTGAGGCCAAAATGATAGAATAAAGATGATGAAACGTGGATTCATCAATGTGCAAAAGAGAGCAAGTAGAAGGGTGGAATAAGCACTATTTACATCTACTTGCGTAAGTAAAAAGGTAGTCAGGCTTGTAAGCATTTCTCATAAACTCCCATTATCCCAACACTTTTCATATTTAACATATTTATTTTGTAATCAAATGTTGATAATTATAGGAGTATGCATATATGTATATATCTCTATTATTATATTGACCAGATATCAAATCTGTGGATTTGTCGATGTGAAAGATGGAATAGGAGATATTTATAGATTACTTAATTCCCAAGTTCAATAGGTAGGCATCAAATTCTTAATTTCAATTGTTTCAGATATAACTCCAGATGATGTAGATAAAGATCATGATTCTGGATCTTGGAGATCATGTCGTGGAACTTGATGGCACATGAATGATGAAATTGCTAATTTCTTGTCATTGAGATTATATCATGGTTTTCGATATAGGACTGATATAATGATGATGGATTTGATCCTTAATGCTATTTACTCCTTTTTAGTTAGTGGATAGTCTGTGGTCTTGGTTCGTGTGAAACCTCACACTATGACTCTAAGGTATTAAAAGTACCTTAGGGTTGGGGGGCCTCCGTAGGCATGCGGTGTTGTGTAATGCATCCTAACTAAGTTCCCAACACGTCCACTAACTTATAGGGATTTCGAATCAAGTTATAGTCACCTCCAATCAACTCAATTTTAATTGCAATTTCCTCCAAATCTTCACTCTAACTCTCTCAGATGCAACTCTTGATGATTTAGATGTAGATATAGATGATCTGGATGTAGAATCGCCAAGTCTGTTGGCGAAAGAAAACTCAAGCGGTGAAGAAGCCTACAAATGGCTCTTCCATCTCGCCCTCTAGTTGGAAGGACGGTCCAATAGAGGGATAGGTCTACTCCCCAACTACGCCACTGAGACGGGTGAGAGGGACTTCCCGGAAAAGTCACTCTAGAAAAACAGCCCAACCAGTAACGGGCAACCGAGCTCGTACGTAAAACTGAAAACCAAGGAACCCCCGCCTGGGTATCCTAATAGACAGGGTCAGCGGAACTGGTCTAAAGTCTGGATCCCAATGAGGCGTAAAAACACTGCGAGCTCGCGTAAAAATCGTGTAAAAGACTGGAATCCTAGACCCGCGCACTTGGCGGCCGCTGCCCTAACTGAGCTTCCTTTCCTCCGCTCAGTTGAGGGTCACCGTGCCCTCGCACGGTCTGGTGTAGAAGTCACCAGACCGACAGTATTAAATTATAAGTGATCAAGGATTTTCACCAGATGGATGTACTTGCCTATGGTCTAAAATTCGTGTTCTAATAATGTATAAGAATAGAGTGGAATTTGATATAACTATCATCATATCTGCATCCATATCATTTCTTGAATAAAGTCAGTATATGAGTGTACAGATACACTTGGCATATATAGCAACAAGAGTTATGTGAAGATTAAGCGTAATTGGTATGTGTCATATAATAAAGCTAGGTAAAAAAAACCAAGTGTATACTGCAAGTGAGGTGCATTTTTTTTTGAACTGTACTGGGGATGACCCACAACCTATCCCAATAATTTGTTCAAATCTGAATAATTATTATTTAGTTTACAATTGAGATCTTGATTGCATGAGGAAGATCACTTAGATGGAAGTCACCAATTTATATATACTAATCAGAACCTATATGGGAAATCAGAACATTAACAAAAATGAGTTTTCTCTTAAATAGCCAGGAATTTTATTACTTATAAGCAATTTAAATTTCTTAACTAATGAACTTGCCCAAAACGAAACCCCAATATTTATTTACTAGTTATATATTAAAAATTTTAATTACCTTGTGTGCATCCCACATCATATATTAATGACACATTAAAGTAAACCGGATATATATATATTAAATTTGTTTTATTTGAAGTAAGTACTCGATTCATGAGATTGCACACCTATTATAAACGTGAACTAAATAGCCAATAATTGTGTAATTCCTAAATAAATAATAATTATCAATTTGCAGGTGCATGGGTTCAAAGGAGTTTGAACATGAAATTTTCGTGAATGGCATGGACAAACAAATTGCAAATTTTAAAAAATATATAATAAGAAACTGAGAAGACAACAAAATTGAAAACCTAACCTAATAGAGATCTTCTTGAATTTGATAATTGAGTCCAATTTCAAGGTGTGAATCATTTAGATCGACGACAGTAACATGATCTTTAGTTGTAGCTATAATATTATTTAATAACATTAGTAACAATATCTCAAATAATAAACAGCAGAACTCAATCTATCACCAGAAACGGCATTCCATTGAAATTTCTTTTTGTAAAAAGAGATAGGAGTTTGTATTATCTTTTGAATTGAAGTAAAATCATATCTTTGCCATTATTTGAACAGTCAAAAGACAACCATATCTATATATATATTTTGAACAGACACTGTTACTGTACAGAAATTATAAATTTCCAATAATTCTGGAACCATATTAAATTAGGACTGAAATTAAATCCAAATTATGTATATTTTTAATAGAATCAGACAAGGTGATACCGAACTCATGAGGATCAAGATATATTATTAATCAAGCATGCCCCATGCTTTATTTGTTTAAGAAGCAACTGATTATGCTACAAAAGCATATGCAGGACAGTAAAAGATGGAAAGGATAGTGCATTTGAAGCTTTGATCTATATGTAAAACAACATGCATGGCAGCAAAAGAATAAAGATATGATTGTACCTTGGAAATCTTTCAACCTTGGTGGTCAATTTGGCATGCAATAAACCCTACAATAGCTGCTGGACAGCAGCTAAAAAGAAAGAAATTAATTAATTGGGGCACTTTCCAGGGTTCCAAGGGCTGTTGGAAACTTTAGCAACTTTGGCTAGGGCTTGGGCAGCAATAGGGCTGATGGAGAGAATGCAACAAGAGCTAGGTACAACAGCTCTTTGCAGGAAAAAATTTTGTTGGATTAAGAGGGGGAGAGGAAAGCTCTTCCTCTCACGTTGGATTTGGAAGAAATTGGAGAGAAAGTGGGAATAAAACAATAAAGGGCTGGTTTATATAGAAAGAAGTGAGGTTTAATTGGATGCCAAGTGGGAGTGGAAAAAACCCCAAGTGGAGGGTAATTAGAAGACAACAATTAAAGGCCATATGGCCTGTAGCTGTCTGCTACGACAGATATATAAAAAAATTTTAATTTTTTTCAACAGTCTGCTTACTGCTTACTGTCTGATGCTTTTACTGTTCAACAGAAAATAAATATTATTATTTTTTTTATAAAATTTTCTCTTTATATGAGATACTTAAAATTGACCGAAATCGCGCATCGGACCTCGAATTTCGATGCACAATATCTTGAATTGATCGTCGATCAAGAATTTCGGTCTTTGGGAAGTCTCATGGGATCGCTGGTTAGACTGTGCAGCATGAGAACAAGACAGGAAAAGCGGATGGGAGGACTGTCTTCACTCATGGGATACTCGAGGGCAGAAGAGAACAAAGCAGGGAAAGAGGGCATTAGAAGGCCTGTAGTTGGCTGAAGTCCTCCAATACACAAGGGATTGAGCTATTTTACTAATAATGCTCTCATGGAGAAAGGGATCTCAAGTCCAGTCAGAAAGTCAGGAACCCGCCATCTATCGCGATAGAAGTTTTGACCCGTTCTCGACGCTTGTGATAGTTAGAAAATTTCCAAGTGTGCTTTTCTGATATTAGCCTGAGAATCAGAACCCTTCGAAACTTTCTTGCTACGAGTTTACCGGGATATGAAAAGCTTGTATATATTCCAAAAAAGTTGGAAAGCATTCTGGGAAAGCAAACCCGTCCTCTTGCTCAGTGAGTTTTCAATCCGCCTTGCGAAAAAGAAAAGAAAGGGAGGTCAGCGGTGAACAAGAAGTGCCTTTTTCTCTTGATAATCTATTCTGGGGGCTCCTGCAAGCAATGTTTTTCCTTTGAGGCCCATGAGCCCAGGGAAGCCCCGGGTCTTTGGTTTCGGCTTTGACCCTAAGCGTCTTCTTTTCTTTCTTCCATCTTATATAAAAGGGAATTGACGTGGAAAGACTTAAGGGCCCAGTGATCTAGTTATCTTCCTCTAGACGTGCCTATTCTGGAGCATCTCTGCGTCTCGAAGGCCTCATTTCAGCGGAAGGCAAGACGGACAAGAGCAAAACCAAACAAACGAAGCATAGCGTATGAGGCTCGAAGAGAAGATCCGATAGGACTAGACCGACGTGAGGGGAGTAGTCGGTAAGTTGCAAGGCTAGGGACTGAGGGGAAGGGAGGATGCGGAGCAGCGAGAAGATCAGATAGGTGCATCTAGACGGTCGCCAATCGGACTAGGGATTTGAGTTCGGGCTTCCGGTTCTTCAGGGGAGAGGTCCGTGGGACGGGGGGGGGAGGAGCGGAATACTAGACACCAATATTTTGAAATGATCTTTCTGTACCTGTAAAAAAGACCTAGTTGACTCTCTCTTTCTCGTCAGATACTATAGTCCCATCAAAAACCCGGGGGTGGAGGCGAGACGTCTCTTTCTCTTGGAAGGATGAGAAAGACCACTTCCCTCAGCGGGATCAGGAGATGAGACTAGACCCTTCAGGTCAGCATAGAGGATTCTCTTTTCTCAGTCCCAGGTAAACTATTGATAAGGTGGTGAGGGACCTATCTTCACCCGAGTTAAAGGAGTCGAGAGAGGGACTTTCTTAGCTCGCTCGCCTCATCACAGTGGAAAAGCTTGCTCGGTATCTTTCACTCACCCTCCTACCATCTCTCCCTTCTTGCTCTACCTCCCGCTTTCTCACTCGCTGGTCTAGTACTGACTGCTTTCCCGGGTGCTTTGCTGTTGGGCAGGTGCTGAATTCTTGTCTTTATATAAGCTAAATACGCAATTTCCCCTCTATCTCCATGATCATCGAAGAAAGTCAGTGATGAATCCAAGGCCTGGGGACGAATGAGGCATGACGCCCCGCAGTTGTGAGGAAGCAAGAATGGGGGAAGGCGGGACTTTGGCATAGGCTTATGGTCGTTTAGCGGAGGGAAAGGAAGGTATGGTAGTAGGATCTCCTTTCTTTATACGTCATTTCAGTCTCTCTCTCAATCGGCGTCCAGTCTATATACGTCATTTCATTCTCTCTCTCACTCGGCGTCCATTCCAATTACGTTCTTTCTGTCTGAAGCCTCAATCCACTTCCTTCATCTTCCTACCCAGAGTCAGATCCCTCATGCGCTTCGAGCAACTAGTTATAAGCGTCTGCATCAGCAACATAGAAGATAGCAGCAGAGAAGAGACAAGTATGTTCATTCGTCTCAATCACGAGTGCGGTTGTTCTCATTTTCCCGCGAGGAAGTCCTTCGCTCTACTCACTGAAACATCTCAATCAATCAGATAACGACGCGACAAGGTCTTGTCTCTTGACCCTCTCCGAGAGTCGCCAACTCACACTATATATCCGGGCGGCGAGCTAGGAGTTGACGAAGGAGAGCGGTCTTGGCAAGAACCAAGGCTTCACAGGTCAGCGTTGACTATTTGGCCACGCACTCTTCGGGCTGAGATATGTTGATCCCAAAGTCATCCTCAGATGCCACTCCTACCACCCTTCCCGCTCACGTCGACCCGGCATACCTAGCTCCCTTGTACAAGTTAGACCGCTCAGTCAGCTGTGGATTTACAGACGCACGGAAAGAGGAGCCCTCTATAATAGGCTTCGATCTCAGTCCCCGTGTCCTCAGAAAGCTTCTGCACATCCTAAACCATGCTCTGCCATCTGAGGCTGAAGCTGAAGCGGAACCAGAACCTGCCTGAAACCTGAGGCTATTTGCGGTCCATTTAGGCTCTCTTCCTTGGCTGTCGAGGCCTGACTCGAAATTGAGTGTTGTAGTATTAGATATCACTATCAAAATAGGGCTTTTCTCTTTTCGAGAGGTTTTCCCTGAAGGATCGAATTATATCCAAAGAACAAGGGAATACAAAAAAGTGATAAGAGAGGCGCACAGACCAATCAATCGTATCAGTCGTATTCTGGAATTTGGAATAAAAAGAAGAATAATGCTTCCTAGCACGGGACACAGAAGAAGACCACTTAGATCGAAATAGAAATGTTTGGACATAGGTCTTGGCATTGCTTTGTTTTTCTCTCTTTTCCTATCAGCGAGTTCCGATCCTTTTGTTAGAAATTTCTTCCTTCCTACCGAACCACTTGAATTGTCGATTTGAGTATTGTGGTTACACCTATGGGTTCTGTATTGTGGGTCAATCCCACTTAACTAGTAACAATAGGCGGCATAGGGGCAGAAGCACTAGACCCGGGAATCAACAATATGAACACTTTGTTAGAAATTACCCCCTTTCCTCATCGGTATCGAGGCTAACAAGAATGGTTGGGACAACAAGCATCCATCTCGTTTGTACTTTGTTTGGATACCCGTATAGCCATCGAAGATCGTTGAAGTGACTAATTCCTGGGGCGTTGAGGACAAAGAAATTAATGGAGTTACCATTTCTATCGAGTACTAATATGATTGGTATTAAGAAAAAACAAAAGCGGCTATCAATTTCTTGTCAAAATACTAGCCCCTGTCAGTTTAAACCCGCGGACCCCCTCGTTCCAGGGACCAAGATGTACTCCAAGCAATTCCAGCAATTTCTCTTGATTCATTTGATCAAAGCAACGGACTACGTCGGCCTTAATAAGATAGTCGAGGGCTGGCCAAGCTCCTGCAATCAAGTCCATGTTTTTACCACATGTTTATACTCGCAGGTCTTCTACTCGCACCTCTGCTCATGCGCCATCCACATCATCCATCACGCCTCAGGTATGTCATGAAAATACTATTTCTACTGATGGCACTAGAGCTTTGAATGATACACAGGAAGAATTGATTCCAAAGGACAGAGAAGCAGATGACCTGGAGATATCTATTGTCCTAAGGAAACCTCAGCGTTGTTGTGCTACGTATCCTCTTGCTGCGCATGTCTCCTTAGATCATCTTTCAGAGGATTACATGAAGTTTGTAGTGGGGCTATCTGCTATTACTATCCCACATACATATCAGGAGGCGCTTCGGGACAACAAGTGGCGACTTGCAACAGAGGAGGAGATGGCAGCCCTTCGGTCTCGTGGTACCTGGAGCATTGTTTCTGCCCCGCCTGGTGCGTCAGTTGTGAACTGTAAATGGATATTTACGGTAAAGAAACGAGCATAGGGTAGTGTAGAATGCTATAAGGCAAGGCTTGTGGCCCGAGGGTTTACCCAAACCTATGGGGTGGACTATCAAGACACCTTCTATCAGCATTTCAATACAAACCACCTTTATCAGATTCACAGCGCGGGAAACCAGAAGCCCTTCGAACTCAACCTTAGTTAGCATTCGTGCACACGTCAACTTTCACTCTCTAGGACTCTCTCCCACAGATCAGGCAGGCAATGTAGCGCAGACAGTCAAGAGCTCACTCGAGTAAAAGCAAGGCAAGCCAATAGTGAGATTCCCTCTAAAAAAAGAAGTTGGAAGCGCTAGTCCGCAACTGTTTCCGCACCGCGCATCCCACTCTCCCTAATCAAGTAGGATACAGGGCAGGTAAATCGGCTGAACTCCACTTAGCGCATTCGAGGCGGTAGGAGAGTAGAAGATTCGATAGTCTAAAGCGAGATAAGGGCAGAGAGAAAAGAAAAGAGAAAGATACAGAGTACATTTCAAGAATGACAATTTTCCACACCACAAAGAAATGGAAAGAAAGATGAAATGAGCCCTAGGGTCACCGGTGAAAGCTGCTTCAACTCCCCGCTGGATCAGTCGCGCCACAGGATTTCCACTCTCCCCTGACAATTCGAATATAATAGTCAGGCAGTTACCTCAGTCCTCTCTCTCGTTCTGGCTCTCCTTAGAGAAGGAGCGGAAGACATCATAGTGATTTTCGCTTTCTATGTCTCCCTGTGTGCCAGGTGACCGGGGTGCTTCAGCTCCATACACTATTCCTGAATGGCTTTTTGAGGTTGTTTGTTTATATGCCCCTGAATATATAATTGATAAAAAGCATCCTTAATATCTAGTTAAACATACTAATTAATTAAGACCTTGTTGGTTGTCAAGGCCTGTCCATTCGCTCTAGGTTATATGGGCTCGACTTCCTTTGAGCTATGATAAATGGGGTAGGATACGACTCATCTGTCTACGGAACAACATTTGCCTCGTATGTGCATCGCGAATTCTAGTCTTCGGGCGAATCTTGACCCTTCGCCATGAACCCCCTTTCGACACCCCCTCGACTCCACTTTTCTATTATAGAAGAAAGGAGCATCAAATTCCAAAATAAATAGAAGTTACCATTAGCTAATTATTACATTATTTATCAATCTTTCGTTAGAATGTCATAATTCAAAATACAATTCCATTATTCTGATCCTAATTCCAATATTTCGTTTTAGTATCTGAGCCATACCGCTCGAAAGACTCGGGCGGAGCTATATTCGTAGCTATATTTTCAGTTTGATATAAATAGTGAGAATTATCAATTCTAAAAACGAACTTGATATTCAAATCTTTTCTATAGTTTTTCCCATTTTTCATTATATAAAATCAAGAAAGAAAAATGTCGAGCGAGTCGACCTTTTCTAGATGGTCGGATCCGGCCGGCCAGTGAAGGCTATTTGATCTGAACCCACATTTGCATCTTCTATATTGGATTCTTGCCCTATTATATATTTCCCGTCGCTTCATTCACTCGTGAGATAGGGCCCCTCTAATGACGCACCTCGACTCCCAGGGCTTCGCTACTCCTTCTCCTCCCCTTCTTCCCTCACTACGGCTGCCGCCTTTGCGCGAGGGTGGAAAAGAAGAAGGTGGTTTCACCCTCTTTCAAGAAGAAAGGTAGCCGCCGCCCTTTGGGGATGGGTTAGGGAAGGGGAGCATCAACTCGATGCAGAGAATACTATGTCCCACAACCCGGTCTGTGATGCGCTTGCTTGCATATTCATATATGGATGGCCGGATGCGGATTGAGACGAACCCCTGACGTCTAGTAGAGAGACCTTATTCTTTTCTCTGGCTCGAAATTCATCTCTCGACTATTTGATTTCTCATCTTTTATATAATATGAAATTTGATAACTGTTCGCGATAGTATAGTTTCAATAATTAGATAACTATAGAAAATCTCTTCCGGGACGGTTTATAAATCATCAAATTCCCACAAATGGAATGAGAAGTGGGTCCATGTAAATGATCGAGACCTCGCAAACAACAACGCTCCTTCCCCATATGGAGTTCGGAACCCAAAGGCAATCGTTGAGTGAACTGTATCTTATTCGTATTAGTTGACCTAAGCCGCACCATTACTGCTGGGGCTCGATCTTCGGCTTTTTTTGACTATATAAGCTTTCCCGCCACTCCCCCTTCCCTTTCTTCTTTCTTGCTTTTGTGAAAGAATGGATGCCCCACTCTCTTCTCTGGGGGGCTTTGGTGACTCTTCTTTCCCTACTCCTCTTCCTGCCGAATTGCGGAAAAGTCCTATTATATACTAGGGGAGCCTTTTTTGCTGGTTGCCGGATGACACGGGAAAGAATCAAGAATGAGGATATTAATCAGCATCTGCTTTAATTAAACCTAATTAAATATATCAATTTGAGTTCCTGAAGTCTTGTATTCTTTCGGTGGGGGCGCTCTAGCTCTGCGGGTCTTCACAGCCAATTCATTAGGCTGATGATGCACCACACTACCTACCAAGCCTGAGTGTTCTAGGGGACTAGCGACCAGCTTATTATATTGTACTGCACTTATCCTACCTTAGTAATATATTTGATCAGCCTCCAGCACTTATCCTACCTATGTTCTACAGCTTGCTGTCCAACTATGCCTAAACAAGGCAAGCTAGTTCCCTCCTCCTATTATCTATTTACAAAGATCGTATGCTCCAGGACTGATGCAGGTAAATGGTTGACCTTCTTCGGTGGAGCAGACTTTCTTAGTATCATTTGTTATTATACTTATGCACATAAGTTACCTTAACAGAGGGCAATACTACAAATTTTGCAAAAAAAATACAGGAGCAAGAGTGTAATTGCAAATAAGGTAGGGGTATAATTGTAATTGAAGAATCACAAACTCACAATGTAAAAAATCAAATATTTAACATGGGCTCCATCAATTTTTATCCCTGTGTTTTAGCTTTGTTTGTACTTATTTTTCTCTACTACAATTGCATCAATCAATCTATCATCCCACCATTACTTTGATCTCTGTATTTAATCTAATAGTACCGATTTTCATGATAAAAAAATACATCAAGTTAAAAACTACAAGAAAAATACAATCAAATTCAAAGTTATCTCATCAAAGCAAGAAGTTTCCATACCAATTCCATCGTTGAAGATACTGCTAACCGTAGAAGACAAAGCTATTTAGTATAATGAGCCAAATCATCCTCCGCTTTAATTCTCAACATTATATTTATGCGTTTGTTATATTTAAAATTAACTAAAATTATAATTAAAACTATATTTTTGCAAGTTATTGGTTTCAATTATTATTTGGTAAAATAACCAATCTATAAAAAAATCTAGATACTGTATAGTACGTTTGTTATATTTTTAGTGTTTGTGTTGCGGAGATCATCAGTAATGATAAAGCGCAAATTGAGAAATGAAGTGTGTATTTATGAAAAAAAGAATGCGTCTTAATTTACAGAAGAGTATAGCAATTAATTATTTTAGCTCCAAAAAATCATTTTTAATGTAGAAGAAATTGCACGGAGCTTTTCTTGCGGACATAAGCTCTAAATAGAATATGTATAATTTTAAGCCAGACATGTTATTATATTTTTTATGATTTTATTTTGAAATTTCAAATTAATTTATGGCTAAAATGCTATAAATTTTCAACAATGTGATTACTATCGTACACAAATTAAAAGTTTGTTATAATACATTATTAATTTTAATACTTTTGCATTTCTATGTGAATATAACCAGCAATAGAGAAATAGAGAAACATTGTCGCTGTCATGTGACGACCACTACAACAAAATGGGTATATAGTGAGCTTTTTCTTAAATCATCACTACATCATTATGCGTTAAATATATAACGATGATATTATTCATTGGAAAATTATTATTTGTAACCGAAATTATCGGTGAATGTCAAATCCGTTGTTTTATCATCAGCAACGAGGCAAATAGAAAAGTTTATCCGTTGCTCAAAATTTTAGCTAATCCTCACTGATTTTGAATTTAAAGTTTAGTGATAATTAGTTGAAATTTTGAAAAATAGCAATGAATAAGCGTACATCACCGCTATTTACATAATAATAGATATAACATTCATGGATAATTTCAAGAAAAATAACTTTGCAATGAATACCGTCGCTATTATATATATATATATATATTTAACAACGGATGATATAGTGAAAGATTATAAAAAGGGTAAAATGAGGTTGCCCCCTTGGAGGAGCTAACTTGGACTCTCGCCTTATTTTCCTTTTTTTTTTGAAAAATGCTTATGTGGGTTTTTATAACTATATCCTTATATTATGCCATTCAAATTTTGTGCGAAACAGAGACTCCTACGGACTCCATCCAGACGGAGTCGATTTCAAGAATTCTGCAGCCGTTAAAAACTGACTGTCTGGATGGAGGTCGTACGGGTCTCTATTTCGTACGAACCATAAAATGACATAATATATTGATATAATGATGAAATTTCATGAATTTATTTTCCAAAAAAATAAAAAATAAAAAATAAAGTGAGAGAGCCAAATTAACCCCTTGAGGACAACCCCATTTTACCTCATAAAAAATTCTCACTATAAATACATTTTGTTGTAACGATTGAGCTTAGATTTTAAAAAAAGAGAGCGGGGGCATGACCACACGTGCAACAAGAGCGGGAGCATGACCACACGTGCACATGTGGCCCTCCTTGCTCTCTTTCATTCATGTCTTGCTAAATGGGGATTGAGTATCCCAATTATTATTCCATTATTATTACTCTGAGTGCAACACTTACGGCTGATACTCTCTGGATTCCATGTCTTCTATTTTCTTGATATATGGAGGCCATCCAACTCATATTTTCCTTTTAAAGGCTTCCAATAGACTAACCGGTTCCACCATCAGCTTTACTTCACACAAACCACTAATACGAGCAAGACTTCATCAAAAATAGACCTTTTGATCAGAGCTGATTCCCATTTGACCGTACTGCGACCACCGCTCCAAAAACACAAAAGCGGCTGTGCGTGCCATTAGCAAAAGGCTGCAGCCATTAATCCGGATTAGATCCGGGCAAAGCGGCGCGCAGCTTTGGCAACCAATCGGGTCCGGTCAATAGTCGCGGGGTCCGGCAGCCACGTTACGAGGGTCCCCCCCTTTGCCACGTCGATCACCCCTTCCTTAACGCCATTGGATAGAGACCGTCGCGTCCACGAGAGGGCGTTGGCGTGGCGCAAAGCACTATTAAATTCTGGAAGGAAAGAAGGGGAAATAAAATAATGCCAAGAAAAGTGTGGACCTTTTTGGCGGGTGGTATGGACGAACTGAAAAGAAATAGTGGTGGGAAAAAAGGGGCCCGAAATATAAGCGGGTAGGTTAATTTGCATGCAAGTGGACTACAGGAATAAATTCGCCGGGTAATTTTCCGTTGCAACCCTCAACAATTTCGACTTTCGAACTTCGACCTTTCTCTATCATTTTAGTCCCTGTGTGTAGTCAAACTACCCGGTCTAAAAAAAATATCAAGGAGGAGGTGCTGGAGGGGGAGGAAGAGGGCGGGCAGATGGGGAGCTCCTTCTCCTCACGCATCTGGAAACTCTGCCTGCTCAAGATTTGGGTCGAAGTCCACCACGTCCAAGCTAAATCTCATCTCGAGTATTGCTACCCCTTGCATGTCTCGAAGGTCATAGGGAGCGAGAACGATGACCGGCAACATCTGAGATCGCCAGTCACCTGAACCTCATCCGAGGCATTGCAGAGGAAGAAGACGAACACAAGGGGGAAGGGACGAGCTCCAGGCACCATTGATGGGCACCTCCTCCTCGCATGTGAGCTCTTGATGACTCCAAGCATGGGGGAGAAAGTGGGAGGGCGGAGGGGGAGGAGGTGCTGGAGGGGGAGGGGTGGAGGAGGCGTCAATCAGAGGAGGAAGGGGCTCGAGTGATAGGAGGAGGAAGGAAGAGTGGAAGGAAGAAGAAGAAAATGAGAAGAAATACATTTCTAACCTTATTTTTTATCTTAGTCCTCTTATATCCTCCAAAGTCAACGTCCGTTTGGGATGGAGATGGACGACAACTAACTCGAGAAGCACAAGTGATCATTGTGGAAGAAGTCAGTGACTGAATTGATATTCCTAAAAATGAGGGGTATAATTGATATTGCAATATCTTGGAAGGACACAACTGATAAAAACCCTATAATAATTGTCAAAAAAAATAAGTATAGCTATTTTAGGAATGGGATCTTCCATTTGCATTACTTATTCCATAGTAACTACCATCTATAACACAGCAGGCACTTATTTCACATTCTCTAGAAAGTAAACAAATCATAAGGAATAAGAATAAACTCCATTATTCCACTTCTACCTTGCGAATACAAACGAACAGAAATAGAGAAAAACCACTTATTTGTTTATCATCCTTATTTCACTGTCCTTATTCATGTAAATAATCATAACTTGGGAGTTTTGTGCAAAATTTCTGAAGAACAGGAACAAGAAGAAAGAGCGAGAAAAAACACACACAGTGGAGACCCCACAAAAGCAAGAAGAAAGCTAAGTGCAAAGCACACTCTCAGTGCGAGCTACAAGAGCACAAACAAGAACCAGGGTGGATGGAAGCCATACGAGAGTGGCACACTACAGCAAAACCATTCTTCTTTCAAGTCTAGGGTTCTCCTCCCCCCACATCTGCTTCCTGCCAGTGACACAAGGGCTCCTCCTCTTCCTCATTCAATGTGCCCAGAGGGACTCCTCTAATCAGCAGTAGGCGTGGCATTTTAAAGCCCTTTGATCCACTCCAACAGCTTGGTGGGTCTTCCCTTCTCAGGGTTCAAGCAAAGGTGGCACCTTTGCTGGATTTCCCCACCAGCTCTATGCTTGTGTTGCTTTCTAGGGTTTGCTCCCGTTTGTTCTAGACTGCATTTTCCCGAAGGTACCATACTTGTGCTTGGCCTTTTTTTTCTGTGCGTTTGTGTACAATGTACAGTTACTAAGGGAATGTGTGCTTTCTCGGGGTTTCTGTTTAGGGATTGTGCTGCTGCTGGAGCTTGCTGAGGCTGTTCCTGAGAGTTTCGATCCGTGAGGTGTGACAAAGATTGGGTTTTGCGAGGTGGGTAATCCGCGGTTTCGCTCCCCGTGAATCCCCACTTGGTGTTTCTTGGATTGTTCCTAAAAAGGGCCTTTGATTTTTTCCGGAGCTGTTGCTTTCCGTGGGGTTTCTTAGTATTTATTCACTCGTGGTAAATTATGAGGCTTCTTGTGGTATTTGCTCTCTGCCTCCTTGCTGCCGGTGCCTCGGCCCAGCTCCCGTCTCAAGACATCTTGGCACTGTTGGAATTCAAGAAGGGAATCACGCTCGACCCGACTGGGTACATCCTCGATTCTTGGAACGAGGAGTCGATAGATTTCAACGGCTGCCCTTCCTCGTGGAGCGGTATCATGTGCAACGGAGGAAATGTAGCTGGAGTGGTGCTCGACAACTTGGGTCTCACAGCTGATGCCAACTTGGGTGTGTTCACCAACCTCACCATGCTGTTGAAGCTCTCCATGGCCAACAATTCCATCTCCGGTGTCTTGCCAAGCAATGTGGCTGAATTCAGGAGTTTGAAGTATCTGGACCTCTCCAACAATCTGTTCTCAGGGGCGTTGCCCGAAGATCTTGGGAAGTTGAGGAGTTTGCAGAATGTTTCACTTGCAGGGAATAACTTCTCGGGGCCGATACCGAAGTCTCTGGGAGGCCTTGTGTCTATATTGTCGCTCGATCTTAGCCACAATTCGTTATCAGGCCCAATCCCGACTGCTTTAACCAATCTCAAGACACTGGTGTCCTTGAACCTATCTCATAACATGTTTACGAGAAGGATCCCTAGTGGTTTTGAGGAGATAAATTCGTTAAAGTCACTTGACTTGAGTTGGAACCACTTGGACGGTGGCATTGATTGGAACTTCCTCATCCAGTCTACCGTCGCTCATGTGGATTTTAGTGGGAACTCACTAATCAGCTTAAGCACAAAGGAGCTCAAATTCTTGTCTGATATTTCACAGACGGTTAAGTACTTGAATCTAAGTAACAATCAGCTGACAGGGTCATTGATCGATGGAGGGACGTTCTCCGCATTTGGCAACTTAAAGGTTCTTGACTTGAGCTACAATCAGCTGTCGGGCGAGTTGCCAGGCTTTGATTATGTCTATGATCTCGAGGTTCTTAGGCTTGGCAACAATCAGTTTACAGGGTTTCTACCTGACGGGCTTCTGAAGGGAGATTCTTTGGTTTTGACTGAATTGGACTTAAGTTCCAACAACCTTTCAGGTATTCTCGTTTTCGCTAAGCTTAGAGAAATGCCTTTAGAAGCTTGCACTATGTTACAATGCACGTGATAAAAATTTCAATTTATCTTGTTGTAAAGTGTACTTCCATTTTCGGGGGTAAATCGTCACATTTCCATGCTTTAGACAATAGTATAAAAGCTATCCTCATTGATCAATTCTTTGGTTACTAACTAATACATGCATTGTGTTTTTTCTGTAACAGGTCATATCAACATGATCACGTCGACTACTTTGCAAATCCTGAATCTCTCTTCAAATTCCCTCGCCGGTCAGCTTCCGTTGGTGACAGGAACCTGCCTAGTGCTAGACTTGTCGAGGAACCAGTTCATGGGCAACCTATCTATCTTAGCCAAATGGTCGAATGGCATCGAGTTCATTGATCTCAGTCAGAACCAGTTAACTGGCTCTATCCCTGAGGTGACTTCTGAATTTTTGCGGCTCAACTACCTTAACCTCTCCCATAACTCTTTGACAGGTTCTCTTCCCACGACAATCGCACATTATCCCAAGTTGACCGTTCTTGACCTGAGTTCTAATAAGTTTGATGGTCCTGTCCCGACCGACCTTCTGACTTCGTCAATATTGCAAGGACTATACATGCAAAACAATTTCTTCGTGGGGGCTATTCCATTCTCGACTTCCCCGAGAAAGTCCAGCCTCCAAGTTCTCAACCTCTCGGGTAACCGCTGCAATGGGAGCTTTCCTGATGATTTCAGTTCCTTGACCGGCCTTCAGATGCTAGATATTTCGAGGAACAACTTCTCGGGCCCCCTCCCTGCAGCTTTGTCTGAGCTGATCTCTCTTACATCTCTTGATTTGTCGCAGAATTCATTCAGCGGCTCATTGCCCAACACCTTATCTAGCAGCTTGAAAAGTTTCAATGTCTCCTATAACGATCTTTCTGGTGTTGTACCGCCTAACCTACGCAAGTTTCCGGAGTCTTCTTTCCACCCCGGTAATTCGAGGTTGCAACTTCCTAGTAGTCCATCTCAGTTTGGGGGTGGTTCTTCAACGGGAGCATCCGGCAACAAGCCAAGCAAAAGCATCATCAAGGCGATAGTGATTGTTTCTTGTATTGCTTTTCTTATCATCCTAATCCTTATAGCCATCATTGTCCATTACAAGAAAATTTCTCGTCATTCACCATCGGTGTCGATGGAAGAAAAAGATGGCCACAGGAGAAGCTTACCGGGATCCAGTGGTGCTAGAAGCAGAGACACTGCCGGTGCTTTGGTAGTATCGGCTAATGAGCTTATAGCCCCTAGAAAGGGCTCTTCATCTGACATTATAAGCCCAGACGAGAAACGCATTGCTGCTGGTAATTTCTCCCCGTCAAAGACTAGCCGGTTTTCATGGTCTCCGGATTCAGGCGATTCATGCATGGCCGAGAACTTTGGCCGGCTGGATGTGCGATCTCCGGATCGTTTGGCCGGAGATCTGCATTTCTTGGATGATGCGATATCACTAACACCGGAAGAACTATCAAGAGCTCCAGCGGAGGTGCTGGGGAGAAGCAGCCATGGCACATCATACAAAGCGACATTGGAGAATGGAGTGTTTTTGACAGTGAAGTGGTTGCGGGAAGGGGTTGCGAAGCCGAAGAAAGAATTCTCCAAAGAAGCGAAGAAATTCGCAAACATCAGGCATCCAAACGTCGTTGGCCTGCGAGGTTACTATTGGGGCCCTACACAGCATGAGAAGCTGATCTTGTCGGATTTTGTTTCGCCCGGTAGCCTTGCGAGCTTTCTTTACGGTAAGCCTCGCTCCAACTTTCTTTTTACCTGTTTTTTTAGGATTGCAGTCTCCTCACTAAAACAAGAACTGGTACAGAGTCCATAGACTATTACCACTTGTGAATATCAAATTATTCGACAGTTGATTTCAACTGGATCGAAACAACTTGCATTCTTTGGAAGCTTTGGCCTTCCTGTCGGCACTGATTATCATAATGCAGTACATCATTGACATGGTTAAATCCCTTACCATCAAAGGCGACATTTTTTTTCCACAAAATCAACGTAATTTTAATATCAGGAAAACTATAGTCCAACATTAACTTGTTCTTGCATGTTACTCTGGTGGTTGCATCTTGACATAATTGGCTTCTAGTCAAACTTCATACTCATCAATTCACATGCTGCTTGGCATTTTTAATGCAGAATTTGTTTTTCTCATTATAATAGTAATCTTAGATCACAGTATGACATCACATGGAGTAGAATTCCAGATAATCAGGTTTAACCAGATTCCCTCCAAGTGGTTTGAGTCACATGATTGCCTTCTGTGATGTCTGAAGAAATTCTGTTTACTTAGTTCCTAGACGGCCATCAGGGCTGGATGTAAGTTACTAAGTTGACATGTGTTTTGCAGATCGTCCTGGTCGAAAAGGTCCCCCGTTGACATGGGCTCAGAGGCTCAAGACATCGGTCGACGTTGCTCGTGGGCTAAACTATCTCCATTTCGACCGTGCGCTACCGCATGGCAACCTCAAGGCAACTAACATACTCCTGGATGGTCCTGATCTCAATGCTCGTGTCGCCGACTACTGCCTGCATCGCCTCATGACTCAAGCCGGGACCGTCGAGCAGATCCTCGATTCAGGTGTCCTCGGATACCGTGCACCCGAGCTTGCAGCATCGAAGAAGCCATCCCCATCTTTCAAGTCGGACGTGTATGCATTCGGGGTGATCCTACTTGAGCTCTTAACAGGAAGGTGTGCAGGGGATGTTGTGTCAGGAGAGGAGGGTGGAGTTGACCTCACAGACTGGGTGAGGCTGCGGGTGGCAGAAGGGCGGGGTTCGGATTGCTTCGATCCGTTGATGGCATCCGAGTTGACGAATCCTGCGGCTTCCAAGGGTATGAAGGAGGTGTTGGGGATCGCACTGCGATGCATACGCCCAGTGTCAGAGAGACCGGGCATCAAGTCGGTGTACGAGGATCTTTCCTCGATATGATTATGTTTGTTTCGTGTTCCTTTGTTCAGTGAACTTGAGGGAAATTTGTAGGTGCTGTGCCTTTCCTCGAGGCTGGCCATCCTTTTTGTTGTCAAAGTAGTTGAATGTGTTCTCCCCAACATTATGCATGTTTGTCCTCACAGATGGTACCACAATAACCTACGTGTGTACGTGTGCTTGGGTACGCGATAGTTGAAGATGTGTGTGTGCCCAAAATATCCTCGTTCTCGATGTAGGTTCGATGGAAGGCAGGAATGGATAATTAGAGTAGGTTTGATGGAATGTAGGAATGGTATGTTTGGGATGGAGTTTAAGTTGGAAATACCACATATATGTATCTTGAACTCTGACAAGCTCAGTCCCAAGTGATATGGTTTGCCTATTGGGTTCGTTTGGTTGCAGGGTTGGGCAGGGTTGAGTTGGGTTGGATACTATTCACAGGGGTACCCCCTCCTCACAGTTTACTATTTACCCAGCCCTGTGAATAGTACCCAATCCTGCCCAGCCCTGCAACCAAACGAACCCGGGTTGACGGATCCATAAGCCTACCCAGAAGTTCAAACATCTTGAGCTTCCAAACTTGGATTTCAATGTTCTTGAATTTGTTGGAAAAGTCTCGATGAGTACTACACAATAGAATAATCATTTCTTTCGGATATCAGGTCCTCATTGAATTTTAGGAATAAGAGGTTCCACAGTATCCATATCCAGTCGTTTTCATCCCCATACATGAAACATACTATTTGTGCACTTCTTCGTATGGAATCCTTTTTGTTTTTCAAGTTAAAAAGGCTACCATATAATAAAGAAGAAACCACTCTAGTAAATAGTCTCACTTTTCATGAGTATGCAAAACACACAATCCTATACATCACTCTTGAATAAAGCATATAAATTGAAAACACATTTTCCATACAGACAAAATGAATGGCCTTATCGGTTATGCGATTGTTAGGAATATCATTTAATAAACGTGGATGACCACGCGAAACAAACAAACATATCGGTTATGCAATGTAGACCTGCATTCACCTTGCAGGGATGATTTCACAGTCCCACCTGCATACTTCTCAACAACAGAGCTACTTTGGCAATAACTCAACAGCTTGTCTCGAAGATGAAGATCTTTTACCGGAAAGGGAGGAGTCCATGAGATCAAGTTTACCAATCCATTGGAGTGAAGTTTGTGTTTGGAAAACAGAACAGATGAAAACATCAAGTTCATATTCATAGATAATTACAAGAATAATGTTACTGTTTATTTGAGAAAATGGCGAATACTTCCAAGTAAAGATCAGACTTAGCCATTTATTGATAAAAAAAGAAAAGAGGTCGACTGCCGCAATACATATGATGCACTGAACTGGTACAGTTAGTTGAAGGATAAAAAAGATCAGTATCGACCAGCCAGATTGGTGTGATACCTGACTCTTTATATCTCATTCTCCCCATCATAAATGTGCCGGAAAACACAGGAGAAATCCTTCAGTTCATAGCCCGAATTGCATAGCTCCATATATCTGCAACCAGATTAAGCTTATATTAAAACCACTAGTATTACTTTTTTCATTTTATTAAGATAGCAGTAAAACATGAGGAAGCGATACAGAATAAGCAGAATTGTAAAAATTACATGTTCAGGTGCCAACATATATTTACAAGACAGCGCGTAAAATTTGCCCAAGATTTCAATTTTTTTGTTTGAATGCTTGTGATCATAATCCTATGGTTCTCAGTATCACATCATTGTTGCAAAAGGATTTACACAAAAAGAAGGCATTGATTATAAAGAGAATTTCTCTCCAGTTTCTTCAAAAGACTCTTTCAGGATTATAATGGCATTAGTTGCATTCTTTAATTTAGAATTGCATCAGATGGATGTAAAGACATCATTTCTCAATGGTGACATTGACGAAACAATATATATGGTGTAACCAGAAAACTTTGTGTCGGGAGACCCAAAGAATATGGTTTGCAAACTCAATAAATCCATCTATGGACTCAAACATGCTTCAAGACAATGGTATTTCAAATTTCATCATGTGATCATCTCTTTTGGTTTTGAGATGAATTTGGCTGATGAATGCATATACCATAAATTTAGTGGGAGTAAACATATTTTCGTGGTATTATATGTTGACGACATCTTGCTTGCTAGCAATGACATGAACCTTTTACAAGATACTAAGCAATTTCTTTCAAAGAATTTTGATATGAAAGATCTTGATGATGCTTCTTTTGTTTTGGGTATTGAGATATATCGGGATCGTTCTCAGCATATCCTTGGTTTATCTCAAAAGAGCTATATTGAAAAGATTCTCAAAAGATATGGCATGCAAGATTGTAGACCATCTGATACCCTCGTGGCTAAGGGAGATAAGTTCAGTCTAAATCAGTGCCCTAAGAATGATTTTGAGAAAAGGGAGATGCAAAGAATTCCTTATGCATCAGCAGTTAGAAGTCTAATATATGCGCAAGTTTGTACTCGTCCAGACTTGGCATATATTACAGGGATGTTGGGCAGATATTTGAGCAATCCAGGACATGATCATTGGAAAGCAGCTAAAAGGGTCCTGAGATATCTACAAAGAACAAAAGAATATATGCTCACATATAGGAGGTCAGACCAACTTGAGATAATTGGTTATAGCGACTCCGATTTTGCTGGATGTCAAGATAGTATGAAGTCTACATCAGGCTACATCTATCTACTTGCTGGGGGTGCTATTTCTTGGAAGAGTGCTAAGCAGTCTCTTATAGCCTCTTCCACTATGGCAGCAGAATTTATAGCTTGTTACGAGGCATCCAATCATGGAATTTGGCTGCGAAATTTTGTTACTGGGCTGCGCATAGTTGATGGTATTGAAAGACCATTAAAGTTATTTTGTGACAACAAATCAACAATCTTATATTCCAATAACAACAGGAGTTCGACAAAATCTAAGCATATAGACATCAAATTCCTGCTTGTTAAAGAAAGAGTACAAAGTGAACAATTATCTATTGAGCATATCGGTACAAACTCTATGATTGCGGATCCGCTTACTAAAGGATTATCACCCAAAGTATTTCATGATCATACCATGTATATGGGTGTCATTTCAGTTAAAGATATTCAGTTTTAGTGGGAGTTTGTAATTTTCGAGAATGCTTGTAAACAATTCTATTTGGTATTTTGGTAACTCAGTTTGGATATATGGTCATTGTTTTGAATGAACAATTTTTTTTATGTTCACTGTGTTACTCATCAAGTATGATCTCAATTCAGTGGACCAGTTGGAAATTGATATGTTAAGATCATATTGCATATAATTTCCATGCTACATGCCCATGTCATTTTCCTTGTTATTAAGTTGTATTAACACATGGGACCATTAAAGGTTAAGTTACTATGATTGTAACGTAGCCATTTTGATCCTATGCCTGATACAAGTGATAGAAAGGATTTATGGATGCTCATAAAAGTGGTGACAGAAAGGTTGAGCTCATTCGGATATTATGTGATTATAATATGTACACATATAGTTCAAGTGGGAGATTGTTGGATTTTATTCCAAAGATGGACTTATATGTATATATATTCATAATCGATAATACTGTCAATTTTAATTATATGTCCCAATAAAATAGAATCAGGGTGATCAAATAAAGAATTTGTAAGTTATTGGGGCATTAATGTATTTAGGCTACATGGGAATACATTATGTAGAGACCTAAGGCGTAATTGCATTACTATGATGGGTATTGATGCAAATTATAAAAGAAAGTTATTGAATGAGTCCTGGTCCCCAAAAGGAAACCGCATGCACCATATCCCTTTTGAATTCTATCGTCATATAGGGAATAACTACTCCCCTTTTTATGGTGTGCGACACAACTTCTTTGTGCAAGGGAAAGAGGGTAGTTTCCAGATCTGGTCGTGGTTTTCTTTTGGAAGGCTTTCATTCCTTGTTGTGCTTATGGCGGCCATGCAAGGCAAGTTTTATTTCTTCTCTATTATTGCGATTCTTTAATATGCATGGATTGCTTAAAATGTTAGAGCACGGCTTTTAATCTCTAATAACATTGCATGTCATTGTTACCTTATTCATCTTGCCATTAACGTGTATTACGAATCCTTTTTTTATCATATAACAGTTTCTTTTATATTTGTCTCTAATCATTAACAATGACATTGATTACCATTGATTTATTTATTGCTTTAATCATTAGTGATTTGCATGGAATACATACGCTTATACCTAAAAAAAACTTTTAGATAGCCTTGTTAAATGCATACCCGTGAATATTGCTCTCAAATTAATGATGTTTTGTTTTTATTCCTTTTATTATTATTATCCATGTTGCATAATCTCTTAGCTTCCTTAAATATCAATCTTTGAATCATGCTAATATGAATGACGAGGGTTACATATTATTGTATCATGATAATACCCATCAAGTTAAGTTTTCAACAATGGGTTATGGGCCCACAGTTTCCCATTAGGGCATTTTTTGTTGTTAAAATTTAACAACGGCTTTGGATATAGGGATAGATTTTTATATATTTCGATATACATTTATTTAAACAATATGTCACCAAAGTGACCAATGTTGTTGAAATTAATTTGTGATGAAATATAAACGACTATGCATTATTAATTTATATGTATGATATTTACCCAAAGGAAAATTGATATCCATTAGAAATTATGCATACGGTTCAGTATTAAATATGTGATGATTATTTGGTTATCGTGCAAATATTAAATCCACCGAAAGGTAGATTTCTATTTGGTACGTTATTATCATCAATATTTATTGCTAAGTCAAGATATCGCTCACAAGTTATATTTTTGTCCAAAGATAAAACTATAATGGAGTGGTAGATATCTTGAGATGGGATTTTACCTATATTCATTTTTATTTGCAGTTATGTGAGCATTTACGTTATTTTTTTTCAGATATGAGTTCCTCCAATATAACTGCTACCATCAATTCGATTCCAATGTTAAATGGCTCCAATTTTAAGTCATGGCAGGAGAACTTGTTGATAGTTCTCGGGGTCATGGATCTTGACCTTGCGATACGGATTGACTCTCCTCCACCACTTACAGATAAGAGTACCTCTGATGAAAAGAGGGATAAAGAAAAGTAGGAGGGATCAAATCGCATGTGCATGATGATAATGAAAAGAGCCATTCCGGAAGCATTCAGGGGCACTATGTCTGAGAAAATAAGTACTGCTAAGGAATTCCTTGCCGATATTGAAAAACGATTTGCCAAGAATGAAAAGGCTGAAATTGGTACACTCTTGGCTAGTCTGATTTCAATGCGGTATAAGGGAAAAGGTAACATTAGGGAGTACATCATGGAGATGTCTCATCTTGCTTCTAAGTTAAAAGCACTCAAACTTGAATTTTCTGAGGACTTGTTGGTGCATTTGGTTCTGATATTTCTTCCTCCTTCATTTAACCAGTTTAAGGTGAGCTATAACTGTCAGAAAGAGACTTGGTCTCTGAATGAGCTCATCTCATACTGTGTTCATGAAGAGGAAATGCTAAAGCAAGATAAAACAGAAAGTGCTCATCTTGCCTCCACCTCTAAGGGAAAGGGAAAGAAAAGGAAGCAGGAAAAGGAAGCGGCAGTCACAGTACCTCATAAGAAACAACAAAATAAGGAACCATCTGCTACGGGTTGTTTCTTTTGTGGAGCTGAAGGACACAGGAAGAAACAGTGCACAAATTATCACGCTTGGCGTGCTAAGAAAGGTACGCTTCATAGTTTGATTTGTTCAGAAATTAATTTGACTTCGGTACCACAGTACACTTGGTGGCTAGATTCTGGAGATACTACTCATGTTAGTGTCTCCATGCAGGGCTGCCTAAGATACCGAAAACCCAATCAAGCTGAAAAGTACCTCTATGTGGGGAATGGTGAATCAGTAGATGTCGAAGCAATAGGAAAATTCAGATTATTGCTGAAGAGTGGCTTTTATCTTGATCTATATGAAACTTTTGTTGCTCCTTCTTTTCGTAGAAATTTAATTTCCGTTTATCTTTTGGACAAAGCTGGTTATTCTATTTCTTTTGATGATGGAAAACTTAGTCTATTTCAAAATTCTATCCTCATTGGTTCTGGTTTCTTATCTGAATTTGATCGTCTTTATTGCTTGAATACGGTTGCCTCTTATAGTGAATCATTTCTTACTACAACATGAGGTATGAAAAGAAAATCTACAGATGCAGATTCAGCATCATTATGGCACAAACGATTAGGGCACATATCCAGGTCAAGGATAGAAAGGCTTGTGTCAACTGAAATTCTAAGTTCCTTAGATTTCACAGATTTTGATATATGCGTGAACTGCATAAAAGAAAAACAAACCAATAAAAGGAGATTTGAAGCCAATATGTTACTAGACGTCTTAGAACTTATACATACAGATATTTGTGGTCCATTCCCTACGGTTGCTTGGAATGGACAACAATATTTTATAACGTTCATAGACGATTTTTCTAGATATGGCTACATATATCTCATTCATGAAAAATCTCAATCCTTGGATGTGTTCAAAAATTTTAAGGCCGAAGTTGAGAATCAACTCGGTAAAAGGATTAAAAGCGTTAGATCTGACCGTGGTGGTGAATACTGTGGCAGATATGACGGTTCAGGTGAACAACGTCCATGACCTTTTGCAAGATACCTCGAAGAATGCGGTATCGTCCCACAGTATACCATGCCAGGGTCACCGACCATGAATGGTGTAGCTGAAAGACGAAACAGAACACTTAAGGATATGGTGAGGAGTATGATTTGTCATTCTACCTTGCCAGAGTCTCTTTGGGGAGAAGCACTCAAGACTGCATCATATATCCTAAATAGAGTTCCAACTAAGGCAACTAGTAAAACCCCATATGAACTTTGGACGGGCAGGAAGCCCAGTCTAAACCATTTTCATGTTTGGGGATGTCCAGCTGAGGCAAGGCCTTACAAGCCAAATGAAAAGAAACTGGATGCAATAACAATTAGTTGTTACTTTATTGGATACTCTGAAAGATCAAGGGGGTACACATTTTATGATCCCATAATTAAGTCCATTTTTGAGTCTGGTAATGCTAGATTTTTTGAGGATGTTGAGTTTGCGAGGGGAGATAAAGGTAAAGACTTTGTCTTTGAAGAGGAATATGTTGACATTCCCCCAGGTGTTGTTATAATTGATAGGGATCACATTCCTATCATTTCTAATGACACAAATATTCAAGACAATGTTACTGAATCAACCCAAAATGAAATTATAGAGGAACAAACATCAACATCTCATGACGAGAGAAGAAGTGCAATATCAGGTGAGTATATTGTATTTCTTCAAGAACAAGATGTAGACATTGGAGTGATGGAAGATGATCCAATCACCTTTCATCAAGCCATGCAAAGTGTTAACTCTCTAAAGTGGATAGATGCCATGAATGAGGAAATTAAATCCATGAAGGATAACAATGTGTGGGAACTTGTCCTATTACCTGAAGGTGTGAAACCCATTGGTTGCAAATGGATATTTTAAACCAAGAGGGATTCAAAAGGTGATGTGAAAATGTACAAAGCCCGCCTTGTTGCAAAAGGATTTACACAAAAAGAAGGCATTGATTATAAAGAGACTTTCTCTCCAGTTTCTTCGAAAGACTCTTTCAGGATTATAATGGCATTAGTTGCATTCTTTAATTTAGAATTGCATCAGATGGATGTAAAGACATCATTTCTCAATGGTGACATTGACGAAACAATATATATGGTGCAGCCAGAAAACTTTGTGTCAAGGGAGACCCAAAGAATATGGTTTGCAAACTCAAGAAATTCATCTATGGACTCAAACAGGCTTCAAGACAATGTTTTTCAAATTTCATCATGTGATCATCTCTTTTGGTTTTGAGATGAATTTGGCTGATGAATGCATATACCATAAATTTAGTGGGAGTAAACATATTTTCTTGGTATTATATGTTGACGACATCTTGCTTGCTAGCAATGACATGAACCTTTTACAAGATACTAAGCAATTTCTTTCAAAGAATTTTGATATGAAAGATCTTGGTGATGCTTCTTTTGTTTTGGGTATTGAGATATATCGGGATCGTTCTCAGCATATCCTTGGTTTATCTCAAAAGAGCTATATTGAAAAGGTTCTCAAAAGATATGGCATGCAAGATTGTAGACCATCTGATACCCTCGTGGCTAAGGGAGACAAGTTCAGTCTAAATCAGTGCCCTAAGAATGATTTTGAGAAAAGGGAGATGCAAAGAATTCCTTATGCATCAGCAGTTGGAAGTCTAATGTATGCGCAAGTTTTACTCGTCCAGACTTGGAATATATTACAGGGATGTTGGGCAGATATTTGAGCAATCTAGGACATGATCATTGGAAAGCAGCTGAAAGGGTCCTGGGATATCGACAAAGAACAAAAGAATATATGCTCACATATAGGAGGTCGGACCAACTTGAGATCATTGGTTATAGCGACTCCGATTTTGCTGGATGTCAAGATAGTATGAAGTCTACATCAGACTACATCTATCTACTTGCTGGGGGTGCTATTTCTTGGAAGAGTGCTAAGCAGTCTCTTATAGACTCTTCCATTATGGCAGCAGAATTTATAGCTTGTTACGAGGCATCCAATCATGGAATTTGGCTGCGAAATTTTGTTACTGGGCTGCGCATAGTTGATGGTATTGAAAGACCATTAAAGTTATTTTGTGACAACAAATCAGCAGTCTTATATTCCAATAACAACAGGAGTTCAACAAAATCTAAGCATATAGACATCAAATTCCTGGTTGTTAAAAAAAGAGTACAAAGTGAACAATTATCTATTGAGCATATCGGTACAAACTCCATGATTGCGGATCCGCTTACTAAAGGATTGCCACCCAAAGTATTTTATGATCATACCATGAATATGGGTGTCATTTCAGTTAAAGATATTCAGTTTTAGTGGGAGTTTGTAATATTCGAGAATGCTTGTAAACAATTCTATTTGGTATTTTGGTAACTCAGTTTGGAATTATGGTCATTGTTTTGAATGAACAATTTTTTTTTATGTTCACTGTGTTACTCGTCAAGTATGATCTCAATTCAGTGGACCAGTTGGAAATTGATATGTTAAGATCATATTGCATATAATTTCCATGCTACATACCCATGTCATTTTCCCTGTTATTAAGTTGTATTGACATATGTGACCATTAAAGATTAAGTTACTATGATTGTAACGTAGCCATTTTGATCCTATGCCTGATACAACTGGTAGACAGGATTTATGAATACTCATAAAAGTGGTGACAGAAAGGTTGAGCTCATTCGGATATTATGTGATTATAATATGTACACATATAGTCCAAGTGGGAGATTGTTGGAATTTTATTTCAAAGATGGACTTATTTGTATATATATTCATAATCGATAATACTGTCAATTTTAATTATATGTCTCAATAAAATAGAATCAGGGTGATCAAATAAAGAATTTGGAAGTTATTGGGGCATTAATGTATTTAGGCTACATGGGAATACATTATGTAGAGACCTTAGGGGGTAATTTGCATTACTATGATGGGTAGTGATGCAAATTACAAAAGGAAGTTATTGAATGAGTCGTGGTCCCCAAAAGGAAACCGCATGCACCATATTCCTTTTGAATTCTATCGTCATATAGGGAATAACTACTCCCCTTTTTATGGTGTGCGACACAACTTCTTTGTGCAAGGAAAAGAGAGTAGTTTCCAGATATGGGAGTGGTTTTCTTTTGGAAGGCTTTCATTCCTTGTTGTGCTTATGACGGCCATGCAAGGCAAGTTTTATTTCTTCTCTATTATTGCGATTCTTTAATATGCATGGATTGCTTAAAATGTTAGAGCACGGCTTTTAATCTCTAATAACATTGCATGTCATTGTTACCTTATTCATCTTGCCATTAACGTGTATTACGAATCCTTTTTTTATCATATAACAATTTCTTTTATATTTGTCTCTAATCATTAACATTGACATTGATTACCATTGATTTATTTATTGCTTTAATCATTAGTGATTTGCATGGAATACATACGCTTATACCTAAAAAAAACTTTTAGATAGCCTTGTTAAATGCATACCCGTGAATATTGTTCTCAAATTAATGTTGTTTTGTTTTTATTCCTTTTATTATTATTATCCATGTTGCATAATCTCTTAGCTTCCTTAAATATCAATCTTTGAATCATGCTAATATGAATGACGAGGGTCACATATTATTGTATCATGATAATACCCATCAAGTTAAGTTTTCAACAATGGGTTATGGGCCCACAGTTTCCCATTAGGGCATTTTTTGTTGTTAAAATTTAACAACGGCTTTGGATATAGGGATGGATTTTTATATATTTCGATATACATTTATTTAAACAATATGTCACCAAAGTGACCAATGCTGTTGAAATTAATTTGTGATGAAATATAAACAGCTATGCATTATTAATTTATATGGATGATATTTACCCAAAGGAAAATTGATATCCATTAGAAATTATGCATACGGTTCAGTATTAAATATGTAATGATTATTTGGTTATCGTGCAAATATTAAATCCACCCAAAGGTAGATTTCTATTTGGTACGTTATTATCATCAATATTTATTGCTAAGTCAAGATATCGCTCACAAGTTATATTTTTGTCCAAAGATAAAACTATAATGGAGTGGTAGATATCTTGAGATGGGATTTTACCTATATTCATATTTATTTGCAGTTATGTGAGCATTTACGTTATTTTTTTCAGATATGAATTCCTCCAATATAACTGCTACCATCAATTCGATTCCAATGTTAAATGGCTCCAATTTTAAGTCATGGCAGGAGAACTTGTTGATAGTTCTCGGGGTCATGGATCTTGACCTTGCGATACGGATTGACTCTCCTCCACCACTTACAGATAAGAGTACCTCTGATGAAAAGAAGGATAAAGAAAAGTGGGAGAGATCAAATCGCATGTGCATGATGATAATGAAAAGAGCCATTCCGGAAGCATTCAGGGGCACTATGTCTGAGAAAATAAGTACTGCTAAGGAATTCCTTGCCGATATTGAAAAACGATTTGCCAAGAATGAAAAGGCTGAAATTGGTACACTCTTGGCTAGTCTGATTTCAATGCGGTATAAGGGAAAAGGTAACATTAGGGAGTACATCATAGAGATGTATCATCTTGCTTCTAAGTTAAAAGCACTCAAACTTGAATTTTCTGAGGACTTGTTGGTGCATTTGGTTCTGATATCTCTTCCTCCTTCATTTAACCAGTTTAAGGTGAGCTATAACTGTCAGAAAGAGACTTGGTCTCTGAATGAGCTCATCTCATACTGTGTTCAGGAAGAGGAAATGCTAAAGCAAGATAAGACAGAAAGTGCTCATCTTGCCTCCACCTCTAAGGGAAAGGGCAAGAAAAGGAAGCAGGAAAAGGAAGCTGCAGTCACAGTACCTCATAAAAAACAACAAAATAACGAACCATCTGCTACAGGTTGTTTCTTTTGTGGAGCTGAAGGACACAGGAAGAAACAGTGTACAAATTATCACGCTTGGCATGCTAAGAAAGGTACGCTTCATAGTTTGGTTTGTTCAGAAATTAATTTGACTTCGGTACCACAGTACACTTGATGGCCTGATTCTGGAGCTACTACTCATGTTAGTGTCTCCATGCAGGACTGCCTGAGCTACCGAAAACCCAATCAAGCTGAAAAGTACCTCTATGTGGGGAATGGTGAATCAGTAGATGTCAAAGCAATAGGAAAATTCAGATTATTGCTGAAGAGTGGCTTTTATCTTGATCTAGATGGAACTTTTGTTGCTCCTTCTTTTCGTAGAAATTTAATTTCCGTTTATCTATTGGACAAAGCTGGTTATTATATTTCTTTTGATGATGGAAAACTTAGTCTATTTCAAAATTCTATCATCATTGGTTCTGGTTTCTTATCTAAATTTGATCGTCTTTATTGCTTGAATACGGTTGCCTCTTATAGTGAATCATTTCTTACTACAACACGAGGTATGAAAAGAAAATCTACAGATGCAGATTCAGCATCATTATGGCACAAACGATTAGGGCACATATCCAGGTCAAGGATAGAAAGGCTTGTGTCAACTGAAATTCTAAGTTCCTTAGATTTCACAGATTTTGATATATGCGTGAACTGCATAAAAGGAAAACAAACCAATAAAAGGAGATTTGAAGCCAATAGGTCATTAGACGTCTTAGAACTTATACATACAGATATTTGTGATCCATTCCCTACGATTGCTTGGAATGGACAACAATATTTTACAACGTTCATAGACGATTTTTCTAGATATGGCTACATATATCTCATTCATGAAAAATCTCAATCCTTGGATGTGTTCAAAAATTTTAAGGTCGAAGTTGAGAATCAACTCGGTAAAAGGATTAAAAGCGTTAGATCTGACCGTGGTGGTGAATACTATGGCAGATATGACGGTTCAGGTGAACAACGTCCATGACCTTTTGCAAGATACCTCGAAGAATGCGGTATCGTCCCACAGCATACCATGCTAGGGTCACCGACCATGAATGGTGTAGCTGAAAGACGAAACAGAACACTTAAGGATATGGTGAGGAGTATGATTTGTCATTCTATCTTGACAGAGTCTCTTTGGGGAGAAGCACTCAAGACTGCAGCATATATCCTAAATAGAGTTCCAACTAAGGCAACTAGTAAAACCCCATATGAACTTTGGACGGGCAGGAAGCCCAGTCTAAACCATTTTCATGTTTGGGGATGTCCAGCCGAGGCAAGGCCTTACAAGCCAAATGAAAAGAAATTAGATGCAATAACAATTAGTTGTTACTTTATTGGATATTCTGAAAGATCAAGGGGGTACAAATTTTATGATCCCATAATTAAGTCCATTTTTTAGTCTGGTAATGCTAGATTTTTTGAGGATGTTGAGTTTGCGAGGGGAGATAAAGGTAAAGACTTTGTCTTTGAAGAGGAATATGTTGACATTCCCCCAGGTGTTGTTAGAATTGATAGGGATCACATTCCTATCATTTCTGATGACACAAATATTCAAGACAATGTTACTGAATCAACCCAAAATGAAATTATAGAGGAACAAACATCAACATCTCATGAATCTTTGCCATTAAGAAGATCTACTAGCGAGAGAAGAAGTGCAATATCAGGTGAGTATATTGTATTTCTTCAAGAACAAGATGTAGACATTGGAGTGATGGAAGATGATCCAATCACCTTTCATCAAGCCATACAAAGTGTTAACTCTCTAAAG
Organism: Ottelia alismoides; assembly: GCA_037367405.1. Lineage (NCBI taxonomy): Eukaryota > Viridiplantae > Streptophyta > Magnoliopsida > Alismatales > Hydrocharitaceae > Ottelia > Ottelia alismoides. Next base: position 253,064 of record JAZKJV010002227.1, on the reverse strand, counting down.
TGGATAGATGCCATGAATGAGGAAATTAAATCCATGAAGGATAACAATGTGTGGGAACTTGTCCCATTGCCTGAAGGTGTGAAACCCATTGGTTGCAAATGGATATTTAAAACCAAGAGAGATTCAAAAGGTGATGTGAAAAGGTACAAAGCCCGCCTAGTTGCAAAAGGATTTACACAAAAAGAAGGCAACGATTATAAAGAGACTTTCTCTCTAGTTTCTTCGAAAGACTCTTTCAGGATTATAATGGCATTAGTTGCATTCTTTAATTTAGAATTGCATCAGATGGATGTAAAGACAACATTTCTCAATGGTGACATTGACGAAACAATATATATGGTGCAACCAGAAAACTTTGTGTCGGGAGATCCAAAGAATATGGTTTGCAAACTCAAGAAATCCATCTATGGACTCAAACAAGCTTCAAGACAATGGTATTTCAAATTTCATCATGTGATCATCTCTTTTGGTTTTGAGATGAATTTGGCTGATGAATGCATATACCATAAATTTAGTGGGAGTAAACATATTTTCTTGGTATTATATGTTGACGACATCTTGCTTGCTAGCAATGACATGAACCTTTTACAAGATACTAAGCAATTTCTTTCAAAGAATTTTGATATGAAAGATCTTGGTGATGCTTCTTTTGTTTTGGGTATTGAGATATATCGGGATCGTTCTCAGTATATCCTTGGTTTATCCCAAAAGAGCTATATTGAAAAGGTTCTCAAAAGATATGACATGCAAGATTGTAGACCATCTGATACCCTCGTGGCTAAGGGAGACAAGTTCAGTCTAAATCAGTGCCCTAAGAATGATTTTGAGAAAAGGGAGATGCAAAGAATTCCTTATGCATCAGCAGTTGGAAGTCTAATGTATGCACAAGTTTGTACTCGTCCAGACTTGGAATATATTACAGGGATGTTGGGCAGATATTTGAGCAATCCAGGACATGATCATTGGAAAGCAGCTAAAAGGGTCCTGAGATATCTACAAAGAACAAAAAAATATATGCTCACATATAGGAGGTCGGACCAACTTGAGATCATTGTTATAGCGACTCCGATTTTGCTGGATGTCAAGATAGTATGAAGTCTACATCAGGCTACATCTATCTACTTGCTGGGGGTGCTATTTCTTGGAAGAGTGCTAAGCAGTCTCTTATAGCCTCTTCCACTATGGCAGCAGAATTTATAGCTTGTTACGAGGCATCCAATCATGGAATTTGGTTGCGAAATTTTGTTACTGGGCTGCGCATAGTTGATGGTATTGAAAGACCATTAAAGTTATTTTGTGACAACAAATCAGCAGTCTTATATTCCAATAACAACAGGAGTTCGACAAAATCTAAGCATATAGACATCAAATTCCTGGTTGTTAAAGAAAGAGTACAAAGTGAACAATTATCTATTGAGCATATCGGTACAAACTCCATGATTGCGGATCCGATTACTAAAGGATTGCCACCCAAAGTATTTCATGATCATACCATGAATATGAGTGTCATTTCAGTTAAAGATATCCAGTTCTAGTGGGAGTTTGTAATTTTCGAGAATGCTTGTAAACAATTCTATTTGGTATTTTGGTAACTCAGTTTAGATATATGGTCATTGTTTTGAATGAACAATTTTTTTTATGTTCACTGTGTTACTCATCAAGTATGATCTCAATTCAGTGGACCAGTTGGAAATTGATATGTTAAGATCATATTGCATATAATTTCCATGCTACATGCCCATGTCATTTTCCTTGTTATTAAGTTGTATTAACACATGTGACCATTAAAGGTTAAGTTACTATGATTGTAACGTAGCCATTTTGATCCTATGCCTGATACAACTGATAGACATGATTTATGGATACTCATAAAAGTGGAGACAGAAAGGTTGAGCTCATCCGGATTGGAATTTTATTCCAAAGATGGACTTATATATATATTCATAATCGATAATACTGTCAATTTTAATTATATGTCCCAATAAAATAGAATCAAGGTAATCAAATAAAGAATTTGGAAGTGATTGGGGCATTAATGTATTTAGGCTACATGAGAATACATTATGTAGAGACCTAAGGTGTAATTTGCATTACTATGATGGGTAGTGATGCAAATTACAAAAGGAAGTTATTGAATGAGTCGTGGTCCCCAAAAGGAAACCGCATGCACCATATCCCTTTTGAATTCCATCGTCATATAGGGAATAACTACTCCCCTTTTTATGGTGTGCGACACAACTTCTTTGTGCAAGGGAAAGAGGGTAGTTTCCAAATTTGGGCGTGGTTTTCTTTTGGAAGGCTTTCATTCCTTGTTGTGCTTATGGCGGCCATGCAAGGCAAGTTTTATTTCTTCTCTATTATTGCGATTCTTTAATATGCATGGATTGCTTAAAATGTTAGAGCACGGCTTTTAATCTCTAATAACATTGCATGTCATTGCTACCTTATTCATCTTGCCATTAACGTGTATCACGAATCCTTTTTTTAATCATATGACCGTTTCTTTTATATTTGTCTCTAATCATTAACAATGACATTGATTACCATTGATTTATTTATTGCTTTAATCATTAGTGATTTGCATGGAATACATACGCTTATACCTAAAAAAACTTTTAGATAGCCTTGTTAAATGCATACCCGTGAATATTGTTCTCAAATTAATGATGTTTTATTTTTATTCCTTTTATTATTATTATCCATGTTGCATAATCTCTAAGCTTCCTTAAATATCAATCTTTGAATCATGCTAATATGAATGACGAGGGTCACATATTATTGTATCATGATAATACCCATCAAGTTAAGTTTTCAACACTAACACCCTAGTACTTGCTCCGCCGTTGTTTAACATTTGCCACCACTCTTAGGAGCTGCTCCACAACCTTGACATTGTCCTCTCATTAGGAGCTATTCCTCCACATCACCCCATCCATATGAACCCTAGGTATATATGCTCATCTTTTGGTTTACTACCTTTTTTTTCATATGCCATTCATTTAGTGCTACCTCCTGCTCCATATGCTGCGATAAGGGTGAAAAGCTAGGCCTCCTCTGTTGAGAAAAGATGTTTCAACAACATGGTTGGTGATATCAGTGGACCTAAAATTCGCTTAGCAACTCCTTAAAGTTGCACAGCTTCGCAATCTATCATCATCTGGTGGAGGTGAAGACCAAGGTGCTCGTCATAACCTGGACCCCGATGATCATCTCCCAACTTTCTAGGTACCTCTTTTTCATTCTTTTTCTCTCTCAGTTTCTTGGTTCTTCATCCTTCATCATGTTCTTCTTCTTCTCCCATGATCGTCTTATCTTCTTTCTCCCCTGTTCTTTGTTGTGTTTTGACCCACTTGAACCCCATCGACACAACAAACCACAATCACCCTCCTCTCGTCTCCCATTTCCCCTTTTCTACTTCCATTAATCCCTTCCACCCCTGGCCACACATGGTGGTCAGAGCTCGCTACTCCTCGCAGACCTAACAAGAGCAACACACTCTTAACACTCTTTCTCCCCTAAATCCGAGAAAAGGTCGTGAACCTTACTGATCATCATTTGGGTCCTTAAGACACGAGATACAAATTGCATTGCAGGTCGACAGAAGAAAGCACCTTGGAGGAGCCTCATCTGAGCTCACCCTTCGTCGAAGCCTCTTCATTTGGCAGGTTCCCCTATGCATCATCTGAGCCCTTGAAATTTGGGAGTTGCCATTGAGAACTCAACCCAAATCTCATACCTTAATAACAAAGATAAAGGAAGGAAGAGTAGAGACTCGTCTCTCCCTTAGGTACAGATCCTCTATTGTAAAGGGAATTAGAGCAGAGGTGTTGTAGTTGCAACTTTTTTTGCTATTTCAATTTTCAAAATCCAACCTTATGGATTATATCTTCAACTAATGTTCCTCATATGCGCCAAATTTCGCTCAAATCCAAGAGCATTTGCTATTCTATCTTAAAGGTCAAATGGGATTAAAGTTGCTAAAATGTTGACTAGAGCTTTAATTTTTATGTTAGAATAGCAAATGCCTTGGATTTGAGGGAAATTTGGATGATACATGGAATACTAGTGGAAGATATAACCCATACGGTTGAATTTGAAAATCGAAATCTCAAAAAATTTGCAATTACAACACCTCTGCAATTCCCATTGCAAAAGATTATCCGTACCCCTCGCCCTTACCACTGCAGGCCTATTGCATGCACTTGAATGCCATCTACACCGGAGCCTCATCCATCACACTCTTCCTCCACATATCATCGGCAATGGTCCTTGGAGGTCAAACCATTGTAGGAGCCTCCTCTTGTGCTAAAGACCCGAAATTTAGATGCTCTAGCCTACATGGTTGTCTCATGTTTTTCTCATTCTAATCGAGCATATACTTTAAGCTTTTGTGACTAGTGAAAAATCCATCGATTTTTGTTTTAACTTTATTCCATCATCAGTGAAAAATAACATCTTTGTTCCATATTTTCTTTAAAAATTCATGGATTTTTAGTTTATATTGTAGAAAATGTATTTTAAAATTTATGTTTATATTTTTTCATTAAGGTCCATGTATGGACATGTTAGTTATTCAAAAATGTCAATTAAATTCACTATAAATTTCCATTTTATTTAAATTATAATTGCAAAATTGCATTTAATTTGTTTTAAGTAATTATATTCAAGATAAATAATATATTTATATATTGGCTCTTGCATTTTTACTTTAATTCAAAATGACACTTGGATTTTTTTATGAGTAATACAAATAAAAAATTTCGAAAAATTATTTAACATACAATAAATCATTTAGAACAACTTGATGTGTAGGGTTTCATTTTAAATTGATGCACTTAAACCTAAGAAACCGAAGTTGTCTTTTCTATATTTTGGCCTCATAATATTGTCCAAAAAAATCCTAAAAAACAACAGGTGCTTGCTCGATCACCGTTGATCAAACCTTGATTTGTCTAATACACATTTTCACCATCTTTTTGGCATGTTACAACAACAACGAAGCTTTTTCCCACATTAAGTAGAGTCGGCTAATCTTTTTGGCACGTTGCTTTAAAATATTGAATTGCAACGATCGCTTGTATGCATGATGGTATGATAACAATAAACATTTAAACGTACATAAAATCTCACTATAAGCAACCACCCTAACATTTATGGCCATCTACCTATTAGGCATCCTTCCATCCATGATTACTTTGTTTAGGTATTGGTGTGGGGATGGTTCGACATCGTAAGGAGCTATCTTGTTTAGATATAATTTGTTGAACTATATTTTTTCCAAAAAAGCTAAAAGACTGTTATCCTTACAAAAATACTATAAATATTTTAAAATCTTTTTGTTCATAACCTTTGTCTTTGAAATCTTAGAATCAATTGTTATCCTTTAGTTGAGAATTTGTAATGGCTATATCTGAGATATGATGAATTCAAGCTTTTCAATTATAGTAGACTTAATCACTTGAGTTTCATTATTTGTATTTGATTTCTAAATACCTATTCAAGTTAGATCATCTTTAATTGATCTTAGTATCATAAACATATGCGACTTAGAGCCTAAGGAGCCTACCTTGTTTATATATCATTTTTTTTAAAAATCATAAAGATTTCAAAAAAACTTTCATACTTTCAAAAAAAGTCAAAAAATATTTTCAAATCTCTTTTCTATATACCCATTTCCTTCGATATCTTAGGATCGATTGTTATCCTTTAGTCAAGAATTACCCAACTGACTAGACCTTAAATTCTTAAAAATATCTGATATCTTTTCTTTCGCTTATCCCTATTTTGTTCGACATCCCATCGCTCCGGCTCTATTTCAACAAGGAAATTCCTTAGTTGATACAAGGAATACGATATTTTCGAGGACATTAGACTTACTGAAGTTTCATATTATGTATCTAACATCGAAATCCCTATTCAAGTTAGATCATCTTTGGACGATTAGTCTCGTAAACTTATGAAGATCCAATGCGTAATATTCACATAGAGTTTTATGTTCGTTAGCATAATGATGCACATTCTTAACTTAATCCCTACTTCTAATACAAAGAGGAAGTTCTCTACCAAAAGTATGGACATCTCCACAGAAAATCCAAACGAATAAGTTTTCAAACCTAGAAAACTTCCAAAAAGAGTCTACTGCCAAATATAATGAAGAGTTTAGAGGTGCAATAATCATTTAAGGAGTTTTATATAGGTCAAGAATATTCTATATGTACATAGAAAAACCAAATGCATAAAATACCACGTACATTCTTAACTTGATCAAAACTGATTACAGAGAAAAGGTTCTCTACCAAAGATATGGACATCTCCATGAGAAATCCAAACAAAGAAATCTTCAAAAATCCAAAAAAATGTACCAAAAATCTACATCTATCAAATAAGATGAAGAGCTATGAGGTGTAATATTCATTCAATGAGTTTTATGTTTGTCCGTACAAATCTATTTGTACATAGAACAATCAGATGCACAATTAGCATGCACATTCTTAACTTGATCCATACTTATGTAAAAAGATAAAGTTCTCTACCAAAAATATGGACATTTTTACAAAAAGTCAAAACATGGAAAAACTCCAAAATCAACATCTACCAAATAACATAAACAATCCTCCTAGAGATTAACTAATTTAAGAAGAGGTCAACATGCCTAACAAAAAGGGCCAAAGAACCCAAAAATGAACAATAAGTATAATATCTTTCTACTAAATAAAACCCATGTTCGATAATATGTTGACCGTGTATATCAGTAGATGAAATATCTGATCCAAGAAGTATAGAGGTGACTGCAATATGAGAATCTACATGTTTCTTCGAATTATATCATTTAAGAGGTAAATGCAGACTAGATTGAGGGCGTTCGGTTCGGGAATAAGCACGAATAATGATAAGGAATAAGGAGAATAAGGGTTTATTCTCTGTTCGGCAGGAAAGATAGAGTGGAATAAAGATATAAATAAGGATGGAGGATCTGAGTGCCATGAATAATTAGTATTCAATTTAGAAATTTAGAGGTTCAAAGCTTCGGTGAGAGTGGAAAATGTCACCACAGTTACTAGTATAGCGAGTCACAGATTTTCCCTATTTTTGAGTGTCATTCTCGATAATAGAAATAATTAAATGTGAGGTTTAATGAATCTCTGATTCGTAGCAGTAATGGATCAAAATGAAACAAAAAGCCCTGTTCTTCAAACTCAATCATGATCAATCCAAAAACTTGAATCTCACTTAACTTTATACCCGAAAATTATAGTCTTCCCTAACCCTAGCATCATAATCATAATTAGAATGACTTATCTAGGTTAGCACTAATCTAACCCCTAGATTAACAACTAATGAATCCTAACTAACCCCAGTTCAGAACACCTAAAAGTTACTAACCTTAATTCTAAACTAAGTTAATTATAAACCTAAACAAAATATCTTAAAGAAATACCAAAAAATACCTAAAAACTGGACATGCCTTATAAGTTATTTGGAAGTGAAGTTGAACCAAGAGTTAATACTCCATGATCTGGGTTTGGGTTTAAGCTGGATAAACAGTTCAAAACAACTGAAGCAGGTTGCTCAATAGGGTGTTCAAGTTGCCAATCGATCTGCTTGGATCGATTCCGATCACCCCAGCAACCCCCAACCGTTGGATCGATGGATCCAACGATCCATTTAACAACCCTTTTATTTTTTTATTTTTAAAATCTCAATAAATCTAGGCCATTGGCTGGTATGATCTGACAACTATGATGATCGCTTTATGGACCAATGTGGTCAACTTGGTCTTTGATCAGATGGTCCATGTCCCTTCACATGAATAGTCATCTCATCATCGTACATTCAAGATCAATTGCTCCATATACATTGTTAGAAAATACGATGCGGAAGCGTATCAGAGAAATAAAGATAAAACGATTTGAAGAACGGGATTTAACGTGGAACCCTACTCCCTGAGGAGTGGGATGAAATCACAGGAGAAGGCCTCAAAGAGCCATATGTGTCTGTTGACTTTCTCACTGGATATAGAGGGTGAGGAGCTTCTTATATAGCCCTCACTGAGTCTCCACATCTCACAACTGGTAGATGTGGGACTAAACAATTGGATGTGGTACCCATCTAATACAAGAGTGACACATAATCAAATGCTCCAACATACATCAAGATCAATGGATGCGAATGTTTGCTCGACTTCCCCACTTACCCATTTATTTCCTAATGCCTCCATTATACTCTCACTTCAACAAGCCTATCCGCATCTAACCCTTCCATCTCACAAATGGCAAAGCTCTAGCCCACTATAAATAGGATCAACTATATGGATTCTTGCTCAAATCCATGTTGAAAGATTCAACAATTTTTTACGCTAGCTGTCAATTACCTAACGCAATCCCCACAAAAGGGGATTTGAACCCTTACCTTTTGAGTGCAAGGCACAGTGCACTACCACCTTCCACCACAGAAATAAAAAAATGCAAGATTCCATAAGTGTAACCACCTTTGCAATTTCGTATCCATGGAGCTGTAACCCTTTGTTGATGGCAAACTATGATTTTTTTGGAGGTTTTACATCAGAACCTTTATAACCTTTGCAATTACATGATAGCACCGACTTCTTAATATTTACGTCACAACCCCTGTAACCCTTACCACCAATTTATATTTTCTTAAGTTAATCATCTTGAGTTAATCTAGCCATATCAACAATCCAACAGTTCATGTTCTTCCTCTCTCTCCCTCCTCACCCTCCGCCTCACTTCCTCAAATTCTTCTTCCCGATGTCGACACCTTCCCCTACACTCTCAGGCACAGAGGCAAACACAAGGTGGGAGATGAGTGCCAGTGGTCATGATGGGTGGCCGAAGTCATCAGTGTCGCTCACCACTGGCAAAGTGCAAGGCGATCACATGCCCCTATCAGCGAAGGGAGGTCAATAACATGAGGGAGACACAATGAACCCAAGCGAAGGACCTGAAGTTGCAACACGAGACACAACATGTAGCAAAGAGAATTTCGATCGACAATGCAATGAAATGGTGGCTGACAATGAGGAACTGGAACATGGAGATTGATCAAGGTCGTAAGGGTCAATGTTAGAAGGATGGTGGAGGGCATTTTTCTTCTACCAAATTAATGCCAATACCCTTTAAGTTGTAGCAGGGACGACGTCACAAGGGCCACGATCCACTGATTCAAGGTAGAGAGCGATGCTTGTTGGAGGGCATCGAACTAAGAGGCAGCAATAGCGTTTGTCAAGAATAGATGAAGTGGTAACCCAAGAGGGTATGGTGTAACAGTTAGTAAATTTACATGAGTTGGGGGTAAATGTTTACTCCCCCCTAATCTTGATGTGGCCCAAGATTGCGAACACCCAGTAGGTGTCGCATTGTTGCCAACTTCGCTGCAAATAGTGACTTTGTCAATGCATCAGCTCGCTGCTCCTCCGTGGATACAAACTCCACAACAATGTCCTCCTTCAATGTGTTTACTGCATCCATGAAATACATGATTTTTCATCAAGGCAATGGTGGATTTATTATCAACGAGCAACTTTACTAGCATTAGTTCTTTCTTAGTCAGCTTGCTCAACAAGCTTCGGAGCCATAATGCATGACATGCTGCTGCCGTTGCTGCCAAGAACTCAGCTTCACATGATGACAGAGCTACAGTTTTTTGCTTCTGCGAATTCCATGAGACTAGATTGTCATTTACATAAAATGCCATCTCTCATGTGCTCTTTCTGTCATCCACGTCACCAGCCAGATCACTATCTGTGAAACCAGTTATCATCTCCTTGCCTTCATCTCTAGTGTAAATGAGGCCATATTGATTTGTACCCTTCAAGTATCGAAGAATTTGTTTCTCTGCCTTGTGGTGCATCACCGTAGGTCTCTCCATAAATCTACTAGCCATACCGACAGCAAAGGAGAGATCCAGTTGAGTATGGAGCAGATACCTGCGGCACTCGATGACACGACGATACTCTGTTGCATCCATTGGTTGCCCATCAAGATCTTTGTGCAATTGTGGCTTCTGCTCCATAAGAAATTTGGTGGAGTTGCACTCTAACATCCCGAATCGTTCCAGAACCTTCTTTGCATAAGTGGTTTGCTTAATTTCGACGTTGTCATCTTCTTGTACCACCTCGATCTCGAGGTAGTAAGTGAGCAATCCAAGATCACTCATCTCAAATTCGAACATCATCTAGTGCTTGAACACCACGATCTCCTCTAGATCCTCCCCTGTCACAATGAGGTCATCTACATAAACCCCACTTGACCTATTCCTCTTATATAGACCACTTGTTCTTGAGAGCACTTCGTGAATACGAGCTGCTTCAGACATCTATCCAGTCGAGTATTCCAAGCCCGTGGTGCCTGTCGTAGACCATAAAGTGCCTTGCTTAATTTAAGCATCAAATGCTCTTTGTTCTTCACTTTGAATCCTTCAAGTTGAGCTACATATACTTCCTCCTCGAGCTCGCCATTTAGGAATGCGGATTTGACATCGAGATGGTGAACCTTCCAACCACGATTAGCAACAATGACTAGAATTGGTAGGATTAGAATCATATTAGTATTGGAAATCTTAATGGGATTTGACTCCTAATCCTAATAATAATTGAGTCGTATTCTATTTATAGTCCTATTGGGAATAGGACTATGGAGTTGTATTTGGGCTATATAAAGACGAGGGTAGAGGCATTGCCTCAACACCACCACAACAACCATGTAGCCCCTAGAGAAAGGGGAGAGAGAGAGAAGAGAGGAAGAGAGCAAGGGAACGAAGAGAGTTGTACTCGTGCTTCTTTTAGTGATCTTTCTTCTCCGGTGGTCGCGAGAGGTGACCGACCACCGTTATATCTGGTTGTTTTTGTTTTCATGTGCTTCTGCGATGGTGGTCGATTGCGCATCCGCATTAGGATCTACATCCGCTTCCGTATCTAAGGGTCCAGTATCTGAGAGGAGATGATATCGACGGGTCGTGTTCCCATCAACTGGTATCAGAGCAGAGTTGGTACCGCTTCCGTGCCCAACAAGTGGTATCATAGCCAGGTTCAACATTGTTGAATGGACATGATGCGACGGATCAGAGCGAGATGCGACGGATCAGAGCGAGGTTCGACGTGGACGAGATTACACGATGCAACAGATACACAATCCTCAGAAGCCGTGATATGGTGGTCTCTTGGAGAAATCGACCCGAGATGTCGAAGAATTCTGCTAGCGACGACTGTCATGAGAACGTGCAAGGTGGCCCATCGAGGGAACCCAGCGATGGGTGTGTTACCCAGAGGCGGTGAGTTCCTGCTAACGAGACTTGCAGATGACGAGGATGGCCTAGTGCAGACCCAAGATGATGAAGAGATTGTGATGGAATTAAACTCAAGAAGGAGATTATAAGGATTAGAATCATATTAGGATTGGGAATCCTAATGGGATTTGACGCCTAGTCCTAATAATAGTTGAGTCGTATTCTATTTATAATCTTATTGGGAATAGGACTATGGAGTTGTATTAGGGCTATATAAAGAGGGGGGTGGAGGCATTGCCTCAACACCACTACAACAACCATGTAGCCCCTAGAGAAAGGGGGAGAGGGAGAGAAGAGAGGAAGAGAGCGAGGGAACATAAAGAGTTGTACCCGTTCTTCTTTTAGTGATCTTTCTTCTCCGGTGGTCACGAGAGGTGACCGACCACTGTTATATCTGGTTGTTTTTGTTTTCATGTGCTTCTGCGATGGTGGTCGATTGCGCATCTGCATTAGTATCTACATTCGCTTCCATATCCAGGGGTCTGGTATCCGAGAGGAGATGATATCGGCGGGTCGTGTTCCCATCAACTGGTATCAGAGCAGAGTTGGTACCGCTTCCGTGCCCAACAAGAATAACGCGCACGGTGTCAAGTCTGGCCACCGGTGCGAACACCTCCTCGAAGTCAATGCCTTGTCGTTGGACATATCCTTTCGCAACCAATCTTACTTTGTGCTTTATTACGTCACCACTGGAATTCCTCTTCATCTTGTACACCCATTTAAGACTAATTGATTTGTATCTAGCTGGCAGCTCCACGAGAGTCAAAGTTTTATTTTTTTTCGATGGACTTGATCTCCTTGACCATAGCATCTACCCAGACTTGTTGCTATGCAGCTTCACGGTATCAGGTTGGCTCCTCCATGTCCATGAGCAATGCCTCCTCGTCTATGTCCTCTACTTCAAGATCCACCCTTTGGGAATCTCTCATGATGTCGCCTATGTGCCTATAACGGATAGGCCCACCATTTATGCCGCCGCTACTACTTTCTGATAACGGTGGGCATAGCTAGTGTCTGGCGTAGATGTCGAAGCAGTGGAAGATGATCTTGTTGGTGTCACTTCTCCGACAAACGGTGTCATGTTAGGAGCTGGAGAAGATTGTGTTGCTGGCGTTGGCTCGCCTATCGAGACTCCTCTGAGGGGCATATAGACACCTCTGTTGGGCTCAACGTTGTACTCCTTGACGATGAAGTTTGATGGATCCCCGTCACCTGGACCTGTATTCCAATTCCACTCCACATTTTCTTCAAATTTTACATCACGACTTACACAAATTTTACCACGCCGCGGATCAAATAGGCGATGAGCCATACAACAATCCTCAATGCCAAGATATACCATCGACTGGCTTCAGTCATCAAGCTTTTTCAGATGTGGTGTCATCACCTTTGCGTGCGCTGTGCAACCAAACACATGAAGGTGTGCTAGATTAGACTTCCATTCCAAGCCTCGAATGGAGTGCGTTCTCCCAATGCCTTTGTCGACAATCAATTCAATAGGTACACCGCGTGTCGTACTACCTCCCCCAAAGTCTTGCATGTATGTTCATACTTTTGAGAAGAGTCCTCACCATTGCCATCATTGTCCTGTTCCGTCGTTCCACCACACCATTTTGCTATGGTGTGTATGGTGTGGTGAGGTGTTGCGCAATTCCTTCTTGATTGCATGCCTTTGCAAACTCGGCAGACATAAATTCTCCCCCACGAGCAGTCCCGAGTGTCTTTACACGACGCCCGCTCATGTTCTCATCTTGGGCTTTGAACTTCATGAACATGGAGGATGCTCGATCCTTTGTTTTGAAGACGTAGAACCACATCTATCGGGAATAATCATCAATAATTAACATAAAGTAATTATTGCCTGCAAGGGTTGATGGTGTGATCGACTGCAAAGATCAGCATGCAGGAGCTCAAGCGGCTCCTTTGCTTTGTAATTTGTTGTTGTCGGGAATGGATGCCTCACTTGCTTTGCCACCAAACATCCTTGACATAGTTGGTTCGGATGCGCAATCGGTGGTACCCCCACCGCCATCTCCTTATCGACGAGAAGCTGGCGTGGAAGTTGACATGCCCAAGTCTAGCATGCCACAACCATGCTGGATCTTCGAGATTTGTTAGGAGGCACACCACCTCCGCAGATGCAATTCAATTCGGTAAAGGCGATTTGTAGTGTGCCTTACCTTCATGAGTAGTTGCATAGAACTCTTGTCGAAAACTTGCAAAGAGTCCTCATCCATGATCACCTTGTGACCAATCTCGATGAGTTGTCCGAGGCTCACTATATTGCTACGAAGCCTCGGGATATAATATACCTCCTGTAGCAGCCATTTATTTCCATTCTTGCAACCGAATAAGATTGAGCCCTTGCCAAAGATTTGCACCACCGAACCATCACCAAATCTGACATTACCGGTAACATTCTCGTCTAGTTCATGAAACTTAGACTTTTCACCAGCCATGTAGTTGCTTGCCCCATTGTCCAAGTACCAGACGTGAGAGGGGGCACCCTCTCCTTTGTGTCATGCCGATCTGGCCTCATCTTGTTTTCGTTTAACAAGATGGCTCCCTCATGCTTCTGCCTCGTCTCCTTTAACACTGCGAGCAACATGGCTGACTCAGTGTCGTATGTGAGGTGTGCCTCCTCTTCCTTCTTCGGTGATCTGCATTCTGATGCATAATGGCTCACTTTGTTGCAATTGAAACAACAGATGTGGCTTTTATAACGGACGCCTCCATTAGAGCCACCTGCATCACCTTTGTGTGACGACCCACTGTAGTTGCTTATAAAGCGTCCTCTGCCGTGTCCACGTCCACCTCGACTACGGCTGCTTTTATCTGCAGATGTTTGGGATTTACCTTTGTTTCTTGATGAGGAATCACCATCATCCCTCTTTTATCGTACCTCCCACCCGGCCTGAGTGATTAAGAGTCGGGAATCGCCTTTATCGTTGTTGTTAGGCTTCCGCAAGCACGCTCTTTCTTCATAGGTCTTTAATCGCCCCACGACTTCTTTGAATGGCATATCGTCGAGATCATAAAACTGTTCGATTCTGGCGATCACGCTAAGGAAGCGATCCGGCACGGTATCAAACAATTTCTTGACCAATGCAACATTGGTGAGAGTGTCCCCTAGATTTGCATACCTGATGGACATGCCTTCAACCTGCCAACATACTGGTCCAATATTTCTGCCTCCTTCATGCACATGGCGCCGAAGTCACTCTTCAACGTTTGTAACAATGCGCTTTTGACGCGAGTTGTGCCAACGAACCTTGTTTTGAGGCAGTCCCAGACATACTTCACCGTTTTCTTGCTTGCCACCTGGATAAAGAGATCCTCCGAGAGAGTTTGGAGAAGATGCGACCTCACCTTCTTGTCCTTTGAATCAATGATCGCACCGGTTGCCGCTTCGACTGCTTCCCATATGCCTTGATCTTCCATCATGGCTTGCACCCTGATCACCCAACTGGTGCAATCTGTCGCCGTCAGCTGTGAGCGTTGGAATAACCCACCGCTGATTTCTCGCACCGCCTCACCTTGGGGAACGATCGCCATTGAACCGATAGGTAAAAGGAGTGCACTTGAGGCTCTGATACAAGATGTGGGAATATACGGTAGGATCTCACACTCATGCACGGTATATTTCGATGGATACAACACAGATGGAAAACACGTGAGAAGGTCGCGGAATATGGACTCGGGGAAGTGAACAAAACAACACACGAGAGAGATAGAACTTATTGTATTGTTATTGCTAAATGTATATCTTGGAAGATGGAAACCACATGCTTATATAGCTACAACTCATGCATAAAAATAGAAAACCAAAAACTGGGTTCTCTCCAACGTCCCTTGACTTGTATGCATGCAAATCCCATGCATAGAGAGCCATCCACGTACAACTCAAGTTGTTGGAGAATGATTCATGCAAACCTCATGCAAGCACAGCCATACACATACACAGATCGTTCTAGCCAATCCAAGATTAGGTCCAACAAAGTCAATATTTATTACATAATTGCAATAGTTTATATAGGTTGAAGTGTAAAGAACTTTTTTTTACATACGATTACTTTTACGTATATTGCAAGTAGCTAAAGCAAACACGCACAAATACGCATAGGCAAACCACATGCACACAAATTTATGATACAATGACGGGCTTTACCTGCCTCTTTGATGGAGGGTGCAGAAAATGGTTCTTCAACTAGGTTTTATAGAACGCATGGTCAGGATTCAAGGCATATCAACAACGCAGGGACGAAACACTTCGATTCTCTGGTATTTAAATTTATCGACTTCTGTGTTAGTCATAATGAACATCTTTAGAGAGATCCATTTACTTGAAAGCCTCAACAAAATCCACATTTCACAAAACAAGTTTGGTTCTGCATGCAGTACACACCAAAGAAGGAAAGTTGGCAATGCAAGTAAAATAGAAAAATCAATATCCAGTTAGACTTAGTCCTTTCGAGAAGGCAGGTTGATGTCAGTGACATGCTCGTATCCAACACTTGGTGTCATCATCATTAACTCTTCTAAAAGGATTCCCATAAACCTTTATATGCTACCAAATAATTAACACGAAAATGGAGCTGAACTATTTTGATAAATCCCTCACATTCCGAAATAAGATATGTACCAGAAAATACATAAGGATTTGCATACTTGTCATTCTTTTGTAAGCATGCATGGGCTTTATTGTCTACAATATCAATATACATCAAAGCTCCAGTTAAAAGGATTAATCCTTCTTGAAATTTCAATAACAATCACGAAGGCGAAAATTGAATCAAACCGCATGTTATCTTTGTGCTCCAGTTTAATGCGCAAGTATTGTCAGGCACGAAAAAATGGCACGCTACAATCAGGAGAATCACATGTTTATTCAGACGGAAGTGTTGTAGTTTCTGTAAAGGAAAAAGAACAATCAGTTAGGCACTGTTAGCATCAAAAAAGAAAGTTGTGTTACATAAATAAAAACTTGAATTTATACAGACATAATTTTCACCAAATATTAATGCTAAAGAGGTCCATATCTGCGTAATTCCAGAACCTTCATAGCTAGCAACAACAGAAACAAAAAAGTCTTAATTGACAACGAAGGAAAAAAGCAAGTGGGGATGGAGGGGATCCATAATAAAATATAAAAATTGATGTCAAATTAGTTCATTAAACAATTTGAAAACCTTAGAAGAGACCCAAGACCTAGCATATATACAGTAGCAGGAGAATAAACTCTATCCAGTGTATGTAAAACTTTAAGAGGTAATTACTTCTTGAAAGGGAAAAAACCACCCCACGGACTGTATCCTAAAAGTAAATCTACCGGACGTTGAATTTATTTCTAACTAAAAAAATGAAAAAAAGGTACTTAACAATCATTAATGTAGGAGAAGACGGTTTCACATGGCCGCATCATCTTCATACCTCCACAGATAAAAAACTAGCAGAAAAACACCGTGAGGGATCCTGTTTATAAACATTAAAATGTTTTTCTTAGATTTTGCATTACTAACTCCATAGATCTCTTATGTACAGGGATAATCAGTTATATCCTCCCAACAACAATCTATTGTGCAATCAGACACATCACTTTCTATACCGAGCGGAGATGGGGACATCATATATCAAGCAACCACAACAAAAAGGAGAGTTCATATGACCCCTTCATGTAAGGGTAGAACACCGGAGGGGAGGCAGGGGTCACCTCTCGCAATCCACCTGAAAAGATCCATCAAAGGCATCATAATGGCATCCTTAAGAGACCCCTGTTTTCGACCACTCAAAGCCCTTGCATTTTTCTCCCCTCCCAAGATCCAACTCCAATTAGAGGACCCCCTCTCAAATTATAGAGATATATGACAACAAAACATGTACAAAAACGAATTGTAATCCAACAAAGACTCAAACGAGGTTTAACCAAATTGGGTTGCTCATGGCATAGCCGAACCTAATCAAAATCCAACAAACTCCATCTTGATTCGAATTAGATCATCTGTTACACACTGCAAGTTTTATATCATGAGATCATTTTATTGGATGTGTCCTCCATGAGTCATCACAACTCATGTGACATGTATGGTTATAAGTTGTGATCAACTATGCCTTGAATCTACTTCATATACTGATTCTGCAAACATGTATCTCCATGCCGACAAACTATACATTCCCTTCAAATGCAAATCATGAAAAAGTACTTGCCGTTGTGATGCTTTTCTGCATCTCATTAGCATGTTTGATCCATCAGCAATGCTCCTCTCTCAGACATTTTTTAAGGAAAAAGTGTGATTCGCTGAGAAGACACCCGTCTAAAAACTTTATATCCACATGTTAGCGTGGAAGAATTACGAAGACTAGGAATCCTGCAGGATCCGGGCATGTTCGATAACATTTTTTACATAGAACCTTTCTCCAAGAAAAATCACCCCATTCTCTTCCTACCCAGCTTTTAGGGCGGGCTTTTGGCTTAGGGAAGGGATATCACTGCCACAGTAGGTCGAGGGCTAAAAATGATCACCGATGGTTATATATAATATAAGTAAGCCTTTGTCAATATATAAGATCAAAACGCATCACGAAAAAAAATTGGCCTTTGAAAACTGTTATTCCTAATAGTTAGTCCTTGGACATCGCAACTATTCTGGCCAATCATAAGGTCCATAAAACGGTTGTTGCTAGGGATGAAAACGAATGCGAATATATTCGTATCCAATCCACTATCGTATTCATTTTATACATATTTTGACATTTGTATTCGTATTCGTTTTAAAATGGATGCGGATATGGATATCAGTTTGACACTCTCTAATATTTGTATTCGTATTCGTATATTCGTTTTCGTACATAAGTATATTGATAAATTTATTTATAACTATGCGTAACAATATTTATGATTGCATTCACTATTGTTGATATAATCATTATGAAATTACTATATATGCTATATCTATTTTGTTGTAAACCATCATAAACATGTATATTTTAGTTATTTTATTAAATATTTATGTTATTATTCGTATCCGATTCGTATTCGTTTTACATTCGTTTTCGTTTTTGAGGATATGGTAACACATTTTTCACATCCATCAATCTTCGTATCCACGTTCGTATTCGTTTTTTAAAATGGATAAGGATATGACAATACCAATATTCGTATATGTATCCGACTATTTTCATCCCTAGTTGTTGCCCAAATCCTAACAGGTTTTGCCCCAACGTGAGGTTGATCCATGGAGTCCCAAAAGGCCCAGATACAATTAGTTACAACCATGTCCAGATTTGTCGTTGTTCACACAACCTTGGAGATGCATAAAATGAACAGGTGATCTGCATCCTCAAGTGGCTTCAACAATTGCTGGAAGAACCTGTCAGCCCTCCGAAAGAATCTGTCCCTCTAAACCTCCGTCGTCACATGGTCAACTCTCATCAACCACATCAAGACCTTGATCCGCATTAGGATCTTCCATAAGCCTGAACTCCGAGATTATACCACTCAGAGATCATACATGGCTCCATATGCTTTCCAAACCAAAAAGTAACCACAGATTAATGCTAGAACCAACAGATAAGACTAGGGAACATGATTCATGGAAGCAAGACGATGCATATGCTCTCCCTGGGATGCTCAGCACGAAGATTGCAAATAATATTGTGAATCAGCCCACAACGAAAGTCATGTGGGGTATCCTCACTGCCACATATGGCCAAGCGAAGAATGAGAGCAAGATCCTTCAGTTGCAGTATGACATATTCTCGACCAAACAGAATGGTAGGCCACTTCATGCCCACTTCTCGTATCTTTGAGGCATATTTGAGCGACTTCTTAGCTTTATGCCCATTACTACCAGCACAAAGCAACAACATGCATACAGAAATGCCACTATGATAGGGGTCTTTCTGTCATCTCTTGACTCTGAGTATGATGCAACACGTACTCAACTGCTTACTGAGAGACGATACCACCGATGAAGGAGGTCTACAAGAGGTTGAGCAAAATTACTAGTTCATCTACTACCATGGCCCAAACCCCCTCTGCGATGGTAGCTTCTCGCAACAGAGGGGGTATTTCACAGTTTTGCGAGAGAGGACCTCGTGATCGAGGAGGACATCAATGTGGCCCATACACATACTGCCATCATCCATGTCATTCGAAGGAGACATGCTATATGATGCATGGGTATCCTGCGCATGCCTGTGTAACTTAGCAAATAGAGACTACTCCGGATCTCTCTCATGATGCGAGGCTCGATGTTATTGTCTCTCGATTGAGAGAGATGATGACCACACTGACTACACCAGCTACAGAACCTTCAGACGTTGCAGCTGCTGCCAGAGCATCTACGAGTTCGTCAGGTATAGCTTATGCACTTACCAGTTGTAGCAGCTCAGATTTGACTGATTGGATCATGGACTCCGGTGCGTCTCATCATATGTGCGAAGACTGAGCACAGTTTAGTTCTTACAAATCTATTCCTCTTGGTAGATCAATGGTGATTGCAAATGGGGTCCATTTACACATTGTTGGTGTTAGAAAATAGGAATACGAAAGCGGAATGATAAATAGAGCATGAAGAATAGAAAAATAAACATGAACTCAGAGATTTTTACGTGGAACCATACTCCCTAAGGAGCGGGATGAAACCACGAGAGAATGCCACAAAGGACAGATGTATCTATTGCTTTTCTCACTGGATACAATGGGTGTGAGGGTCTATATATAACCCCCACCGAGTCTCCACATCTCCCAACTGGTAGATGTGGGGCTAAAGACTTGGATGTGGTAAATGGACCCATCTCCCCACATAAGTGACGCATATAAACAAATACTCCAACACTCCCCCTCAAGCTGGAGCATGCA
Organism: Ottelia alismoides; assembly: GCA_037367405.1. Lineage (NCBI taxonomy): Eukaryota > Viridiplantae > Streptophyta > Magnoliopsida > Alismatales > Hydrocharitaceae > Ottelia > Ottelia alismoides. Next base: position 232,900 of record JAZKJV010002227.1, on the reverse strand, counting down.
ATGCTCAGCTTAGACAAACATAAAGAAATCTCAACTCACAATACATGACACTACAAACAATATCAACTCAAAGCGCACAATTGTCGGCTGCTGTCGAGGACGTTGCTTCTCATGCCGTGCAGGTGAGGAGGACGAACAGGCTGGAGTGTGAGTCAAACTGGATCTCCTCGTCAAAGAGCATGTGCTCTAAACTGCGCCTGTCAGAGTCACTGCAACTGAAAATGAGTCTCCTCGTCGAATTACTCTGACCCGTCACAACATGTGGACAACTGCTCCATCTCTGAAAGGGCCAAAAAGAGCATCTCAAATTATCAATACGCAGATATCTGAAGATGGGTCTCTCTCATAGGGACCTTGAAGTGGGTTCTCTCACAAGAACCTCGAAAAGATCTCGTACTGGAGTTCACGATTGCTTGAGAATGGAGTTTGAAGAAGTCTCCTCATCGGAGAACTGGATCTCTCCCATCTGGCACAGAGAATGGTACTCCATTCTGGAGTCCCTATGAAACCGCATGAAAACCCTAGCCTACATGGCATAGGGAATGGTACTCTACTCTGGAGTTCATATGGATCACATGAAAACTCTGACTGACAAAACAAGAATGATGGGGACAACAAACAATGATGGAAAACATGTGCACATCTGAAAAGACCGCATACATGTGCGTATCTGAAACTGAGGACTCGGAATCTGACGTCGAGTCTGAAACTGAACTGTACAGTCTGAACATCTAGCTAGTCTGGAGAATCTGATATTTGAAATGATCTGTGACTACACACAATACTCCCTCTTTCTCCTATACTGGTCGGAATGAAGACATCAACCAAGTTGGGAGAAGACAAATGAAAATGGGGAGAAAACAAAACCAAACAAGCCGTCGTATTTTTTCAGTTTTTCTCAATCAACATTTTTCTTATTTTTTCTCCCGACTATTCAATTCCTCCTTTTTTAATAGCCGTCACAAATTTTTTTAAATAAGTCATTCACATCTTTTTTTTCTCTTACGGCTTCCCCCTTTTTTTAGCGTGCGTACAACTTTTTTCTTTTTCTTTGTTTGTATGCGCCCTTTTTTTTCAAAAGATTTTTTTTGAAACTCGTCCAATCTTGGGCCCTTATAGCAGCTTCCCCCCCCTTTTTTAATGCAGGAGCCCAAAATCGGGCACTTTTCCATTTTTTTACAAAAAACCGTTGGACCCTTTTTAGGGTTCCCCATTGGGAACCCTCTCTTGATACCCTGTTGCCACGATGGGGCTCTCCTTTTTCTGCTGGAGATGGCGAGCAACCACCACTGGACATGGTGATTGGAGCAGATGTAGAAGGAGATCCACGTGCGGAAGGGTCGACACCTGGGGCAACGACGCCTCCATTTTGAGATCGTACGAGAAGGGGCCCTAGGGCGTCGGGGTTTGGGCTTGCGTGGGCGTAGGTCCTCCGCCTGGAGATTTGAGTGCCGCCACCAATGGGTTAAGATGCCGCCTGGGGATCGTGGAGCCATCTAGAGGAGAGGACCGCACGCTGGGAGATGCTGCTGACAGGAGGCGGCGCAAGCAAGGATGCAAAAAACGGTCTAGACGGTCGTTTAAACGCATGCAGTGCTCGACCACATCGTTTAACCAAAATCGGGTCCATAAACGGTCGAGCCACATAAACGCCCATTTAAATGGTTTTAAATGACTTTAAGCGGCTTTTAAACTGTCAGAAATAGCCTTTTAAGAACATGAATCTACTTTCTTCAAAGGATCAACATTATCCATGCCTTTTTCGATTCATGCTATGAATAATAATTGTTTATCTTGTTTATTTTGACATTTGGTTATGCATTCTAGTTGTTTAACATTTGGATGAAACATTTCCTTGAATTTGACAATATTTGATCTATATTGCGAATATGTGATTATATTTTTCTTATTTATTTATACTTTTTTTATTAATTATATGTATGTAATAATTTTTTATTAATTAAAAAGAAAAACCGCATAACCGTTTAATTTCCGTTTCAACTCCCGCATACCGTTTAATCAATAATCAGTGACCCTACCGACTGAATATCACATACTGCTGTTTGCATCCTTGGGTGCAAGTGCCGCCGGAGGAGGAGAGGAGCGGTGCCGCCGTCGCCTGGAGCGTTGCCTGCGCGAGGGGTCTTCAAAAGGGGGTCTTAGACTGCATTCCTGGAGCATCGGAAGAGGGGTCTTCGGTTGCCTTTCTTCTTTGCGAGCGAGAGGAGAGCCGCAAAGGTGGTGCCCACCTAGAGATACGGGAAGGCTGCGTAAAGGCGAAGTTCTGAACCTCAACTTGGAGTGGTGTCGACGCCTCCTTCGTTGTGCGTGAACTACGACTTGGAGAAGGGGCCGAGGATTGCTGCGCCGCCTGACGTTGAGCCTTAGGGCTACTGGACTGAAGATCTGAACGAGGGTCGCCTGGGATCTGGAGGCCTGCCTCATCAAGACCTCTGCCTGGGAGTGCTGCATTGCGCGCTAGGTATTGCAAGAGGCTCCGCATGGAGCATACCGTGCGAGATTTGACTTGGAAGTGCGGCTTTCAGTAGATGCATAAAAAAAACTAGGGTTTGTGATGCATAGATTGCGGCTGGAGAGAAGATGTCGTCGCAACCGACTCGATTTGAACATGAACGAAGAACATGTTTAGGGTTTTGAAAAATCCTAGATCTCGAACATTGAACAGATCATGAAACAAATATTCATAATATTGAATCTTCATAATCAACTCCAACAAAAAATGGATCTCAAATAAAAAATATATAAAATGATTCTTCGAGAATCGAACCCGCTCTGATACCATGTTGGAAAATAGGAATACAAAAGCGGAATGATAAACAAGGCATGAAAAACCGAAAAATAAAATGAACTCAGAGATTTTTACGTGGAACCCTACTCCCTAAGGAACGGGATGAAACCACAAGAGAACGCCATAAATGACTGATGCATCTATTGTTTTTCTCACTGGATATAATATGTATGGGGGTCTATATATAGCCCCCACTGAGTCTCCACATCTCCCAACTGGTAGATGCGGGACTAAAGACTTGGATGTAGTAAATGGATCCTGGACACATAAGTGACACATAAACAAATACTCCAACGATTGGTCAGAGGGAGATTGTCCTATCACCCTCGATGCCCCTGCAAAATGTCTTCCATGCTCCAACATTTCAGATGAATCTTTTGTCTATTAGTCAAATTACAAAAGATTTACATTGTGGTGTCATATTTGACATATCTTCTCTTGTATTTCAGGATATACTCATGGGCAGGGTGATTGGATGTGGTCAGAAGCAGAGAGGGCTTTACAGACTGGTCCAGCCTCATTTTGCTGGTACTGCTGCTATTCCTATTAGATCAGTCTCTCCGTTCATGTGACACCTTCACTTTGGACATCTTCCTCTGCAGAAGCTATGTCATGTCCTTCCCCAGATCTCTACTCATACTACCTTAGTGTAAGGCATGCCAACTTAGGAAGCATCATTGTTCCTCCTTTTCGAGTAGCCAGAGTCGTCACCGTAGTTAGTCGTTTGAGTTATTTCATTTTGATAATTGAGGTCCTAGTCGTGTTCCCGATCATCAGGGGCATCGGTTCTATTTAGTCGATGTACATGATTTTTCTAGACTTTCTTGGGTTTTCTTGTTAAAGAATAAGTTTAAAGCTAGTTCTTTCATTAAATCATTTTTTATTGAAATAGAGAATATTATTTCTGCTCATGTGAAGTTTATTTGCACTGACGATGCCTTGGAATTCTCCACTTTACAACTGCCTGACTTCCTCAGATCTCTTGGTATTGTTCATCAGACTTCTTGTGCGTACGCATCGCAATAGAATGGTGTTGCTCAACACAAACACCGTCATCTTCTTGATATCACGAGGACTCTTTTGATTCATAGTCGAGGTCCTCATTCGTTCTGCGGTGATGCGGTCCTCTCTACATGCTACTTAGTGAACATCATACCTTCCACATTCCTTGGAGAAAAGGTTCCTTTCTGGATTGTCTTTCCTGAGAAGGACCTATTCTCCCTTACTCCCAGGGTCTTTGAGTATGTGGCTTTTGTCCACAATTCTACTCCTGGTCGTGACAAGCTCTCTCCAAGAGCTATCAAATGTGTTTTCGTTGGTTATTCTTGTACTCAAAAAGAGTATAGATGTTTCGATCCTATGAGGAGAAAGTATTATGTGATTGTTGATGTCACATTTTTTGAGTCTATTATGTATTTCTCTCCTACAGGTGACAGGTTGTCTAACTCTGACTCTGACGAAGATGTTTTTGTTCCACTACCTCCTTTAATTCCACCACCACCTCCTCAGGTTGAGACACAGTCACGTCCTTCACCACCACCTCATCCACCACCTCCACCACTGTCTACCCTAACACAGTTTCTACCACGATTTTACATTCGCAAGCCCTCTACTCGTTCCTCTGCTCATGCACCTTCCCCGTCATCCAACACACCTCATGTATGTACTGAACGAATTGCTTCTGCTGATGGCACTAGTGAAATGTTTGTACCGCAGGGCACTGTAAAAGATGAGCTGATACCGGAGAACAGAGAGGCCGATGATCTTGATGTGCCTATTGCCTTGAGGAAGTTGTGCCGTACCTGTTCTACTTATCCTTTAGTTGCTCATGTTTCCTTGGATCATCTTTCAGAAGAATACAAAGCAGTGGGACTCTTTGTTGTCACTATCCCATGAACATACCAGGAGGCAGTACATGACAGTAGCTGGTTACTTGCCATAGAAGAGGAGATGACAGCTTCGCAGTCTCGTGGTATCTGGAGCATTGTTTCTGCTCCTCCGGGTGCTTCTGTTATGGGGGTGCAAATGGATCTTTACAAGGAAGAAACATACAGATGGTAGTGTAAGGCAAGGCTAATAGCGCGAGGGTTCACACAGACATATGGGGCAGACTACCAAGATACGTTCTCACCAGTGGCTAGACATTCGACATTATGCATTCTTCTATCGGTTGCTGTCACTCAGGGCTGGCTTCTTTACCAACTTGATGTGAAGAATGTGTTTCTATATGGAGATCTACAGGAGGAGGTATATATGCAACAACCACCAGGTTTTGCCGCTGAGAGGGAGTCTCAGAAGGTGCGCATGCCCTATAAGGCGATTTACGGCCTGAAGAAGAGTCCGAGAGCTTGGTACCAAAACCTCTCAGAGTTGATAGAGCACCAGGGGTTTGTGCGGTCCTATGCATGTCATTAAATTTTTGTTCAGAGGACACAGAGAGGTACAATTGCCATTCTGGTTTATGTTGACGATATTATTGTCACGGGTAATGATGAGCAGCGCATTTAGGATGCTAAGAAGTTCCTAGGTCAGCAGTTTATGACTAAGGATCTTGGCAGACTACGTTACTTCCTTGCATTAGAGTTCGTCCGGAAAACGTGTGGTCTTGTGATGGCCCAGAGGAAGTTTGTGACTGATCTTCTACTAGAGACAGACATGAGACAGGGTGCAAGCATGCTACTACCCCTATGGATCTGAGCATGAGATTATATGATGGTGATACTGAGGAGGTAGATAAGAGGAGATACATAGAGCTTGTTGGGAATCTCCTCTATGCTACTATCACTATGCCGGACATATCCTTTGCCGTGAGCAAGGTGAGTTCATGGAGCAACCAAGGAAATATGGATGTTGTCTATATGATTTTAAGATATCTGAAGACTTCACGAGGTACTGGTCTTATATTCAGCAGAGATACATAGTCTGTGCAGATGCAGATTATGCAGGATGCCCAAGAGACAGGAAGTCTACATCTGGCTTTCCTGTTTTTGTTGTAGCTCACTCATGTCATGGAAAAGAAAAAAAGCAGATAGTGGTTGCTAGATCCAGTGCAATGTCTGAAAACAAAGCCATGGCTCAGGGGAGGACAGAGATGATAAGGGTTAGATCGATCTTGATTTATCTTGCAGTTGAGGTACCTCTTCCCATGCATCTTCCATGCGACAATCAAGCAACTCTTTTTATTGCCAACAATCATGCATTCCATGAATGGACCAAGCATATAGAGGTGGATTGCCACTATACCAGAGACATGATCCAGAAGGGACTTATATCCACCTCTTATGTCGCTACTTGAGATCAGATTGCTGATATTCACCAAAGCACTTGTTAGAGGTCAATTTTAGAGATGTTGTTCCAAGCTGAGCCTGATAGACATATATGCTCCATCTTGAGTAGGAGTGTTGAGATATTTATATCTCGTTATATCTGTTTCTTATTTTTGTTTCTTTCATTTACCTTTTATGTAATTTACCCAGGGCTCTTCTCCTATATAAGAGAACCTAAGGTCTCTATGTTGATATGAAATTCTATTCTCTCCAGTCTCCATCATCACCAAAAATCAATCCACCCCTTGATCCTATAGATTTGTGCAAAACATGGGCACTATCCATCACCAGAGCGAAGAGGCACATGAATTTGTCATAAAACACACCGCACCCAGTCTAATCATCAAGCAAAAAATGAAAACATCTCCATCTATCACGACAGGTTGGAAGAGATGCGAGACCGTAGGCAAAATCGAATATATACCCCTCTAAAAATTCGTCGAAGCATGCATCATCCCCCTTAAATTGATAGGTCTATCTAAACTTCATAGGTACTCTACAACATCCAACTCAACAAGTCTATGCCCCACACCCCAGATGCAAGAAATCCACTTGGTTAACAATGCTCTGTTTATCTCCTCTCGACCCTACACCCCAAGGTCACCATCTTCCTCGTACATCACCGTCCTCGAATATCCCGGAATCCCATGCACCCTAAACGGTGCTTGTCTAGAAAAATACACACATCAAAGAATCTAAACACTCTCAAATACCCATGGGAATTAGATAAGCCAACAAGAAAAAACCAACATAGCAGGAAATATTGCCTTGAGAAACGAAAAGCAACCATTCCTTGACAAACAAGATGCTCGCCACCCCGCAAGCCTATGCTCTATTTTCTCCACCATCACCAATCGATCACATTGCTCAACCGCCCACCCACTAGAGGGAGTCCGAAGTAGCTGATTGGGAGCAACCCAATCTGCGTCCCAAGAACTACCATACATGCTCAACCTCCACCTCCTCCATCACGAAGGAACAAGCATGAATTTGTCAATGTTGATTCATAAGCCGTAAGCTACACTAAACAGATCCAGGATGGTAGAGACCCTCTTTGCTTCCCAAACATCTCTTTCCTCAAAGAATATGGTGTCATTTGCATACTGAAGCAATGATACGAAAACCTCCCCACCCCGAAATTGGTGCAGAAATCTCCAACTACCGCATAAGAAACCATCCTACTGAGCACATTTGCCACTATAAGTGAGAAACGAAGCCATAGCCTTTAAGGTTGGAAAAAACCTCCCACATGGTTGTCATTCACCAACATCAAGTACAAAGTCATCGTCACACCTATTCATCCAACCAGTCCATTCATCAGGGAACCCTCGGCTCAAGGAAGCCCATATGAAACTCCAATCTATACAATCAAATACCTTCAATCTTCTAAAGCAACCCCTTCACTTTTCTTTGCCTCCAATAAGCAATAATCACAGATGTCATCACCACTCCAACCATGATATATCTGCCAGGAATGAATACGGTCTGCGTTGATGCAACATACCGCATAATATCACAAAGCTTATTCGCAAGCACCTTTGCCACAATAAGCTAGTCGCTTGAAACCCTGGTTCACTAATCGCAACTCCTTAACGGCTGGTGAATGCCATAGCATTCTGCTGAACCATGCCCTAGAATTCATGGAAAAAGAAAATCGAGAAGCCACTCGAACAATGGAATCATCTGCATTTAAGGCAAACACTACCGTATAGAAATAAAAGGCCTTATGAACTCAAATCAAATGGAACCCTCCTACTTAGATCCCAAAATTACCCAACGACCACTGTCCCAATAGCTTGATCTCCCTCCACTACCTACCCGACCACCTTAATTGCATAAACCAAGTTTTGCCTTCTCCTCACATTGGCCACAATGTAAAAGAATCGAGTATCGGCATCATTCTCTTTTAGCAACCCCGTCTGGACTGATACTGTCACACCACCTCTCATTTCTCGTCTTCCTTCAGCAAAATCTTGCGATGCTCCTTCCTATCCAACCCTCCTTCAACAACTCACTGGTATCCTCAAGTACTACGAGGCTAGCAACCTCCTCATGTACCCTATCCTCCCCTCCTCCGATCCGACCAAGCTTGCATCTTTGCATCTCCTGCTTGAACTCGAATAACATCTTATGTAGAGTCTCAAGCTTTGCCAACATCATATTTGAAGACGATCCAGACTCCAATTGACTCTGTCAGCAGTGAGTTACTTTCTACTTGAAGCCATCCTCAAGTAACCACGAAAGCTCGAAGCGAAACATGACAACCTTCTGTAGAATCCAAGCATATGGGTATGTGACTAGGTAAAGATGCGATAGAGAGAGCACAAATGCCAAGGGGAACATTATCGCAGCTCCACAGAATCAAGGAAGTGGTCCATGTACGACTGTGATGCCGACCTTTGCCAAGTGTAATGGGAGTTTGTTGCATCCAAGTCCTTCAGAAATATCTTCCACAAAACTGGTGAACAAAGGGAATCAAGATCGACGCTCCCTCTTCCAAGGCGATCATCAATGAACAATATGCCATTGAAATCTCATCAATGAACAATATGACATTGAAATCACCTCCCATCCACCAACTCAGCTCAAGAAATATGCACCACTAGCAACTCATCCCACAAGTTCGTAGTAGTATATGTAAGGCACATACATCGTAGAGAACAAGAACTACATGTTAGCAAGAGAAGCACCACATATGATGAATGTCGTGCCTCAATCAAGTGAACCAGCTCAAGATACTCCCTACTCTAGCCTAGAATAATGTCCTGAACACTCCAACTGAGGGGACCATCGGAAATTCGTAAGCTGGGAGCCACCAATCAATCTCCAAATGAACTCATACCAGCTCTCCAACTTTGTTTCCTGGAGGCAAACCACATCTTCCCTCCACTTAGGAATCCCCATGTCCCTTCTCTTGTTAGACTGCCCCATGCCCCAAACATTAAAATAGACAAACCTCATTATGGATCATAGGGGCCTCCCCGCCAGCTCAACCTCCATACATCTTGCAACCCGATGCCACATGGACTCCACTTCCCCGTTCTTACTCAATCTCTGCCCAACACACTCAGGGTCCCTCACCTCCCAAACCACCTCCTCTACGCTATGCCTCTTCCACAGGAAAACTTGCAAGGCCCTCTCCAGGCCCACCTTGACAGACACTGCATCACCGACTCCTTATGCACGATTTTCAAAAACTCACCTCAAGGCAGTAAGGCTTACATCTTGAGGTAGTTTTTAGGGAATATATCCTCAGGGCTTTAACCTCAAACTGCTTAAGTGAGGCTAACGTCTCGATTGTCTGAGGCGATACTAAGTTTGTGAGGTGGTGAGTCAGTACTGAGGCACAACCTCAATTATCCAAGGAAAATAAACATGTTTTAAAAGAAGAAACTATGTTTGTATGTCTTTAATAAGTTATATTAAAAAACTTACTAAGAAACAACTATTCTAATCTTTGGGATATTAATAAGATTTTATGGTATCCTTCCTTGATTATTAATTAGAATTTGCTTTTACTGTACTCTTACATTTTTTTGCCTATTATACAAAAGATAATATTACATGATTGAGTTTTTTTATTTGTAGAGAATTGTTGACAATGAATCAAATGATATATTCAAGGGTATGTGGTGAAAACCTAGAGCCCAGTTGGAGATAATTATATAAGAGACTTGGAGGATTACATGATCCGGTAAATACAAAAAAAGAGGACAATTAACTAACTTCAACACCCCCTCAAGTTGGATCATATCGATCGATCATGCCCAACTTGGAAGTCAACCATGATATGTGTTTCTTCAGCAGTGCCTTCATAAATATATCTGCAAGCTGAAGGTTCGTGGAGATATATGGAGTAGTGGTCTTTCCTCCTCGTACTACATCTCGAATGAAACAAGAATTGTTGAGATGCTTATCTCTATGGCTTTATTTATGTTTTTCTGTTTATCCGGATAAAAGAGCTCTAGGGTTATTCGCAAAGGTTCAATAAGAAGTGCAAGAAGAACTCAGGATTGATAGCAGAATCATTTGGAGAAGCAAAATTCCAAAATGACTCAAGGTTTTCTTATGGCTGGCTAGTCATGGAAAGTTTCTTACCAAGGAACATCAGGACAGGTTATTACAGTACAAGGAAGTCATATGTGATAGGTGCAGCAGCGAAGGGGAAGATATGAACCACCTCTTCTTTACTTGTACTCATTCGACCGAGGTCTGGAGGAAGGCAAGGATTAATGGGCTTGATACTGGGGGTACAAGTGGGTTTCTACAATTCCATCCGAGCGATTTGCGGAAATGGGCGTGAAGACAACTCACATCCCTTTGCGCTCATGTAGGCAATTTGGTGTGGCAAGAATGAATGTATCTTCCGCGGTCAATCGTTTTTTTCTCCAGAAAATATTCTGGAACATTGTACGGCTTTGGTTACAGCTTGGTCTCATGTACTATAATTTTTAAGCTAACTAATTAATGAATTTTTAAGTGGTGGATCCCATCTTGGGATCCCACCCCTCCGGGTTATTCAAAAAAAAATCTTCTTGTTCCTAGACAACAACTTTGACCGCTAAAAAAACAATGATTTCATATTCTTCATCTGCATCTTCATCGAATATTGGATGTGTGTCTTCATAGTACAACTGTAACAGTAAAATCTTCTTTCTAACTGAAAATATCTTCATTTTCTTGATCGAAATGGGTTGCACTGAAGATGCGATGGTCTAATTTTTTTTGTTGACGACTATTTCTTCCTCGAATAGGGAATCTAACCATATTTGTACCTTGATGCTTGCTTGAAGACGATATTGAACCTTCGTTGATGCGAGTGCGAACTATGGGAGAGACGAGTCAGATGGAACCATGGAAGGTCGTATCGACGATATATCGGAGAGGTTGGAGGTATCGAATTCAGAGTGTATATCTTTTTACAGGGATATCGCCGATATATCGACGATATATCGCCATATCGGCCCATATCGGTAAAAAATGAATGGATTCAATACAAAAAGTACAGGATAGGATATGGTGCGACAGGAGGGTGCATAAAATGGTTCTTCAACTTGGTGTATATTTACAAGTTATTTCATGTTGTAAAACTTGAATGAAATCCACTTCCAATATCTCTAAGTCAATTCTTCAAAAAAAACTATAAGTCAAGAATCAACATTAATATCGATATGTTCGAAATGATCGATATATGCAATATAAGCTTTATATATGATCGATATATATGATCTAAGAGTATATTTGTAAGTTATTTAGTGATCTAAGAACTTGGATAAACTCCATTTTCAATATATATAGGTCAACAACTAACAGTACCGCCGTATCGATGTATGCGATATAAGGTTCATAGATGATCGATATGTGTTATCTAAGAGATTAAAAGTACATTTGTAAATTATTTAGTGATCAAAGTACTTGGATGAACTCCATTTTCAATATATATAGTATGTCAACAACTAACAATATCAACGATATGTTCGATATGACCGATATGTGCACTATAAGAATCATAGTCCTCATAAAATAATCTATATGTATTTTCTAGGTGTATATTTGTAGTATTTCATGCTATAAGAACTTGAATAAAATCCATTTCCAATATTTATAAATCAAGAATCAATATTAATATCGATATGTTCGATATGACCGATATGTGCGATACCAATATGTGCAATATATAGTCTATAAATGACCGATATGTGTGATATAAGTGTTTATTTGTAGGTTATTTGTTTGTTTGATATCTTGGATGACGATAATTTCTGAAAAATGGCAAAAATTTGGCTTTTTTGAACCATTTTCGACATTTCCACCGATATCCTCGATATATCGACGATATCAAGGTTGTAAAAGTCGGTACTCGATCGGTCGGATCACTGAGTAAGGATTAATCGGCAGTCGGACGACTAATCGGATTTAGTCGGACTTTAACCAGCTTTGAATTTTATGATTATTTTAAATATATAACTCGTTTTTATTCATATTTTTATATAGATTTTGTACATTTTTATACTATCATAATAAAACACAAAAAGTAATTAAATTTAAACAAAACACTAAGCATATTATAATAAGTTTGAATATAAAAAAAGCAAAAACATATAAAATATGGTATCTTCAAGCAAAAATTAGTCGATTAGTGTGCCTAGTCGGAATTAGTCGGTACTCGGTCGGCTATCCCTACTGACTAGACTAGTCGGACCTACGAGTCGGACCAGTCGGGGAACTTCTACAACACTGGACGATATATCCCGATATGTCCTTTTTCGAGCAGACCGAAACGATATCGATATCAATACGACCTTCCTTGGATGGAACTTCAAATGCCAATAATCTATGGGATCGTTGAATCGTGGAAATGATTCGGTTGCCATGCTCTGTTACTAATTGATGCGGATGAGAGATTTGGAAAAAGTTGTTGAGAGGTGAGAAGAGAAGAAATTAGGATAAGGGGATAGAGAGAACATGCTATGCTGTGTAAAAGGGGAGAAGAAGATAAGGGAGGAGAACTGGATTGAGGGATTAAAGAGGAGAGAGTATTCATGGGGAGATGGCGATAAAGCCAATCGCTGGTCAAATTCAACTTCATTTCATGTTCCCACTCATTGGCTCCAATAGAACACATTAAGAAAGCACCATTTCTCCCAAAAGACACTCAACAATAAAAATAAAATTACAGCAACACTATGTATTGCATCACTAGACTCATGGAAGAAACATAACATTTCATTCTCTTCTCAACAGTTGGAATCATATAAGTTTTTCCGAAAACCCCATACACGAATGTGAATCTCCTCAAAAGCAAGCATGTGAATCTGTGACGCCCGATCCCGCAGATCTGGAATACCCGTTTACACATCACTCGTAGTATCATATTCATAAAAGATCACATTAGAGCACTGAAAATTAGGAAAAAAATTTTGCGTTTACAAATGACATTTACAAACCAATAAACCACAGAATTACAATATATCACAATTATATTGCATAAATTTCCATAGCAGTTAACATGTAACAATAGAAATTTCATTATATACATACATCCCAATTGTATTAGAAGAGAAATAAAAGCATAAATAATACCTTGAACAAAACTTTAGCATGCTTACCTAACAATAGAAACTGTGGAAGCTGAGATTCAACTCTCCCAATACCACGGTGCAGGTATTTTTCCAGCAATCCATGCAATAGGGAGAAAAGAACATCAATAATTGTTGAGTAAATCTTATTAATTAAAAAATAACAGGAATTTAGTGGCTCCAAAAGAAAACAAGTAAATTGGGCTTGACAATTAAAATTTAGAACTACTTGCAGTGAAACATGTTTTCAAGTTGTTGGTATGTAAAATCCCATTCTACTCATCCTACATTAAAAATCCATATTAATCATTTTTATACAATATTATACGATCCATATTTAAGTCAGTCTTTTTATTAATTATAATATATGTCTGATGGGTCTTGGGAATGTGAAAGATGAGTCTCTGATATAATAATCGTCTTTATTAAATGTTTATGATGAGTCAGGTGTTTTGATTCTTTTTTTGTTGAATTCCTGAAGCTTAGCGGATAGTCTGTAGTCTTGGTCTGGGTAAGACCTCACACTATGACTCTAAGGTAGTAAGGAAGCCTCAGGGTTGGGGTGCCTCCCAAGGTTTGAAAAAACTAAAAACGGAACGAGGCGATTTCCCTGGAATCGAGGCGAGGCGTAGCCTCGAGGCGGTCGAGGCGTAAGCCTCAGTTTACAAGGAGAAAACCTATAAAAACTACAACAAAATATATACTAATGAAATTATATATATATTCCAACTAACATATGATATAAATTACTATAATATATGATGCAATTACAAAGATAGGAACACTGAAAGAAAAGATATACAAGTGTATATGTCTTTTTACTAATTTTCCATCCAATCATAGATTAAATCTGTTGATATTCCCCTAAATTCTATCCATCTAACCTAAGTTGAAGAACCGTCGTATGCTCCCCTTCCTGACATACCATACCCCAACAATTTTTTCTATGATACATGTGGATTTGTATATTTAAGGGCATAATTTAACAGTTTCATAACATGATTGAATATGTTTAATAGTAAATATGAACATGAAAGCAGTCAAATTTAAGCATTCATCTTATATATTATATCCTAAACAACTACATCTTTATAAACATCTGAAATTGCTAATAGGATAATTGAATTAATATAAAAAAAATAATTTGAAAAAGAAAACGCCTCGGTGAGCGCCTCGCCTTCGCCTCGACCGCCTCGACCGCCTCGATCGCCTCGACCAACTGAGGCGACCGCCTCTTAGGACCCTGTCGAGGCGGTCGTTCAGAGGCGATTTCCGACCGCCTCGCCTCGAGGCGTACGCCTCTTGCGCCTCGAGGCGCGTTTTTTCGAACCATGGTGCCTCCGTAGGCATGCGGTAGAGTAAAATGCTACCTAACTAAGTTCCCAACACGTCTACTAGCTATTTCAAACAAATGTGGTAGTAGCTCGTAGTCTGATAAGGATGATTTTCATAAATTGGTCTTTTCTCTTAGTTAGGAATTACTGACGGGACAGTAACTAGCTCAATGGAAACTACGCTCAACTACAACCAACTTGACTGAACCAAGCTCCCAAGTAACCAACTCAACTGTAATTCATCTCAACTTTAGCCAAATTTATTTGTGACTTTCAAATGTAACCCCTCCAAATTCAATTGTAACTGATTTAAATGTAGTTATAGAGGATTCAGATGTACACATGGAAGATTCAGATGTTGCATCGCCAAGTCTGCTGGTGAAAAGTAAACAAAACTCAAGCGGTGAGGTAGCCTACAAAAGGCTCTTCCGTCTCACCCTCTAATTGAAAGTGCGGTCCAATAGAGGGATAGGTCTACTTCAAAACTACGCCACTGAGACGGGTGAGAGAGACTCTCCGGAAAAGTCACTACGGTACGGGCTAACGAGCTCGAAAAACTAAAACCAAGGATCCTCCAGCCTAGGTACCCTAAAGAACAAGGGTCAGCGGAACTGGTCTTTAAAAGAAAACTTGTGGATCCCAGAGAGGCGTAAAAACTGCGAGCGCTCGCGAAAAACCGAGAGAAAGACTGGGATCCTAGACCCGCGCACTAAGCGACCGCTGCCCTAACTGGGCATCCTATCTCCCGCTCGGCTGAGGGCCACCGCACCCTCGCACATTCAGGTGTAAAGGTCACCATGACTGGCACTCTTAATTATTAGTCATCATTGAATCATCATCACTGACTTAATTTCTCATCCTCTTTTGATCTCTATTGTGGTCAACTTTACAGATCTAGATATCTTGTTGACAATCATATTGAATAGTGATCCATAATTAGCGATTCTGAATGATTGATCACAAGATTTTCAGTCATTGATCATAGATGGTCTCATAAATTGGCGGTTTGCTTATTGATCTAGATTTTATAAGTCACTTGTATGAAAAACCCTATTGATCTCACTTTTCATCATGAAGTTAAGGGCATATAATATGGTTTGAAGTTAGGTCGATTTATATGAAATTCAACTCTGATTTCATCACATTAAATCTTGAAATCAAAGTATATCAGTAATCTAATCATATGGCATATTGAGTACTTTCATGGCCATCCTTCTCAGATTCCCCCGTTGTGTCTCGGTACGTAGTGTGGTAACTACCTATATATATCATTACACCCCCATTCCCTCTTAATTATTTTGTTAACAGAAGTCATTGAATGGAGAAAGTTAAGCAAATCAAAAGTGAAATGTACTTGAATGAAGTTGAAATCAATTGAATGTAATGTAGATTGAGAAATAACTTTGTATCCTATAGGGGTTAACCTCTTCTGATGTGCTATCATCAAGTCTAGTGTGATTAAAATGATGACTTTACGGTGAAAAAGACGTGAGTTTCTCTCATTTTGTTATTGGCAATACTAGGGGTGCACATGGATCGGATAAAATCCGCAATCCGATCCAATCCGTTGTCATTGGATTGGATCGGTTTGGATTTATAAGTTTAATGGATTGGATCGGATTGGAATTTTACAAATCCGTTCATTTATGGATTGGATCGGATTATTTTCAAAATCCAATCCGATCCAATCTGTTAATAAATAATAATATATACTACTTTATTTATTCTCAATAAAACACATTATATAATACATTTTATTTGAAAACTATGTGTAAATATCCAAGCTAGTCTCTTTATAACTTAAACCTATTCTAATTCAAGTTTTACTACATACAACTTGCTGGAAAACCTCTTATCTCACCCTACTAGTTGGTTTATAAAAAAGTAATACCTACCCGCAATGTCCTTTAGGCCCTTCCAATTTTTCAAACGAAACAAACTTCTAAAAGTAATAATACATAAATCTAAACCCACGCGAGACCCATAACAAACAAAACACTCACCTGCGCCACACACATCTCCACCCTCAGGTGCACACATATCTCCACCGAATGTTGTCCTTGTCCTAGTTGTGCGCATGCGCAGCCAGGTCTTCCTTGCGCATGCGTAGTTATCTAGTTGTAGTTCCTATTTAATATATACAAACTTGCAATTTTATTCAAAGTCAATATGATTCTTTTTTGATTTCTACGAATCACAAGTATGTTATTTTTATTTAGTTATACAATGATCGGTTCTAATAAATTCATAACAAGCATATATGTTTTTGCTTTTCAAAAAAATTAAGTCAAATTGATTTCCACAAATTAACTATTCTTTTCTTTAAATTTATACATAATCTCAAATTTAGAACCATGATTCGAACGTTGAGTTCGACTATGCTACAAACTTAATCATAGATTAGGTGAGCATTAAAAATCCGAACCAATCCGATCCAATCCGTAGTCCGATGGATTGGATTGGATTGGATTTGCATGTTTAATGGATTGGATTGGACTGGAAAAATCAAAAATCCGTTATGTATGGATTGGACATGGATTAAGCCAAAATCCGATCCAATCCGATCCATGTGCACCCCTAGGCAATACCGTGAAAGCTAGAAACTGGAGGTTGATTTGGAGAACCAAGGCTCGGTTGAGAATTGAGATTTTCATGCGGTTTCTTTGTAAGGAGAGGATAATAACAAAGATTTTTCACGTATACATATCGAATCGAGGATGTTGAGTATTCTTGATGCGTGGGGGTCTGAAAAATCAATCATTTATTGCAATTGTCATGGAAAATAAATCATAATCGGCATGCATATACCAAACTGCATGCCTCATTTCTATGTAAACACATGAGCCCAGATTTTAACTGTCTCTATATACCTATATTGATTACCTAATTAGTTCATTCTAGTTGCTCCTATCCTCATCTAATATACTTACATGCTACTTGGTTCAATGAACAATCTAGCCAATGAATCAAGTCATTCCAGTGAGCATCCAAATCAAAAGGATGATAATGGTTGTCAATTATAATATTATTGCTATGTACTCATCCATATTTCATACACTTATTCCTCTTCCAGTTTATATTGTTAGGAGTCAAATACAAAGATTAGAAAGCCAAGATCACAAATAGTTATGTTAACCATTGTCATTCTGAAATCATCAAATAACCATCTATGCCTTCACAAATTTATCTCTTACATGCATTTGTTATATCACGAAATTGGCTTAAAAGATAGGCCATAGGTAATGACCCATTGTACTTATCTTTTGAAATAACCTTTTCATCATTTTTTTAAGTGCATTCTTAATTCAGGTTTTTCAGGATTTAGCCTTTACTAAAATTTGAATTCTCCCTTTTTTTAGCATTAGTATCATGAGATTGTTATTGCAACTTTCTAGGAGTGACATGCTAAGCCTAGCTTAGTATGTAAGCTCTGTAAAGTTATGGTGATTCAATTAGCTCCTCAAAAGGTGAATACAAAATCAATACTTAGTATTCAAGTATGAGAATAAACTAAAAATTGAAACATGAACTAACAACTACTCAGTAAATAATTAGAACATATTGCTTATTAAAAGATTTGCTAAGTTACAAATTTCATGGAGGCAACAAAATTGGGTTAAATTTGTACTTTTAGATTCTCCATATTTAATCCAGAAATCAAGGTATAAAAGTGGTCTTGAAATTGGGTTTAAATGCAAACATGGAAGGCAGGAAAAGGATGTTTGTAGATTGTACCTTGAAGATCATCAAGTTTTGAGGACCAAATTGTATCATATGGCAACATGCAGCATCTTCTAAGTGTAACTAGAATCTTGGGCAGCAGCTGGGGCTCCAGCAAGAGCTTCTAGGAGCTCAAGAGAGAAGCACCAGTCCCTTGGAAGGAGCTTGGACAGCAGTTGGCTGCAGCCAAGAAGGCAACGACCACTTGATCGGTTGTTGGAGAAGATCAGCAGTGGCTGCTGCAATTGGCAGTACTAGGGCCCTCCAGAATTATTGGAATTCTGCACAGCAGAGAAAAAGTACTAAGCCTTCTCCCACTATAAGTAGGGTCGGCTACATGGATTCTTGCTCAAATCCATGTTGAAAGATTCGACTATTTTTTACGCTGGCCGTCGACTACCTAACGCAACCCCCTGCAAGAGTGGGATTTGAACCCTGGTCTTTTGTGTGGTAGACACACTGTACTACCACTAGACCATTAAATGGGTACTAAGGAATTCTGCACAGCAGAGATGAGAAAAAAAGGAGAAAAAGAGAGCTCCTCCGGCTGGGAATTGGGAGAAAAAGAGAGAGCAAAAGGGGGAGGAAATGTTGGTATAAATAAGGGAATGGGAGGTTTATTTGTTTGACAAGTGTATGCAAAGAACAATCCAAGTGGAAGAGGCTACAAGTCTACTGTACTAAAATCTGCACTGTACTGTTTGAAATAATTTTTTTTATTTTATTTTTTTAAACCAATAGCTCTCTTGTTTTTAAAAAACCGAAGTTGACCGTATATGCACCTTGAGTGTCGGATTTTGGTGTACAATAACTCGTTTTGACCGTCTCTGAACGAAGATCAAAATGAGTATAATATTCATATACTTTAGATTGGGTATGAATACCCGAAATTCTCGAGATACGGTTTTGATTTATGGCTAAATTTTACAGTTTTAAAATATCAAATGACCTCCGATCGACGAACGGTCGATTCCGTTGGTCTTGCTTCGTCGAATCGGATTTTATGGCGGTCTCGGTTTGTTTCGCGGTTTCCGAATTTGCGTTGCGGCTTTTTCGGGCACGCATTATGATGCGATTGATTTTTGGTCAATTTCGCCCGAACAACTTTTGATTCACGATCAATTGATCGATTTATATTATTTAACAATGATTAATAACTTTATTGAGTTATACGGACCCTAGTCGGGTCGGGTTCGGGTTTGTGCAGATCCGGATGTTACAGAATCCCAATCACTTCATGGTTTCTGACCCTTCTACAATACTACAAGATTCACAAGCCTATTTTTTCTTAATAAGCGGACATCAATGGTGCTCTTAATCATGTGTGTTTTAGCTGGCCATATCGCTGAATGTAAAGAAACAATGGGGTAACAATAATAAAAGGGTTTTTATCACTTGTGCCCCTCCGAGATATCGCAATATCAGTTATGGTATCCTTTTTTGTAATATCAGTTGTGCCCCTCACTTCTTGTCGTTCTATCAGTTGTGCCCCTTGGGTTAGTTGTCGTCCATCCACAGTGCAAACAGACGTTAACTTTGAGGACATAAGCAGAATTAATTTAAAAAAAAGGCTTCAATGGTCATTTGACACCCTCTTCCTCATCCTCTTCCTCCTCCTCTTCCCCCATCCTCTTCCTCCTCCTCCAACCTTCTCCTCCCTCTCCGCCCGAAACTCCTCCCCCACTCCCGGCCTGCCCTCTTCCTCCGCCCCAACCTGCCCCCTCCTCCGCCCCAAACTCCCTCCGCCCCGACCTCCCCCCGCCCCCTGCCCCGACCTCCCCCCACCCCCTGCCGCCCCGACCTCCCCCCCACCCCCTGCCGCCCCGACCTCCCCCCACCCCCTACTGCCCCTCCGCCCCAGCTTCCTTACTCGTGCTCGACACAAGCAACGACGTCGTGTGGGCGCAGTGTTCCCCCTGCCGCTGATGCTACACACAGTCGGACCCCCTGTTCAACCCCCGCAACTCCAACTCCTTCAGGCCCATCCCATGCTCCTCCCCTCTCTGCTACCACCTCGACGCCTCCGGTTGCCATCCCCGCCACCACTCCTGCCCCTACTAGGTCGCCTACGGCGATGGCTCCTCCACCTCCGGCGACTTCTCCACCGATACTTTCACATTCCATCGTGGTGCGCACATCCTCGGGATTGCCTTCGGCTGCGGCCACGACAACCAGGGCCTCTTCGTCGCCACGGCCGGCCTTCTCGACCTCAGCCGGGGTCCGTTGTCCTTCCCCTCCCAGGCCTCCCCCCGTTTCCGGCGTAGATTCTCCTACTGCCTCGTCGACCGCACCTCCCCGCCTTCCTCCACCCCGTCCCCCACCGCATCTCCTCAACAGGGATCTTCAGCGACACGGTCGTTCCGAGATCTGGAGTGGCGGTAGCGTACACCCCGATGCTCTCGAACCCTAAGCTCGATACGTTATACTACGTCGAGCTGACGGGAATGAGCGTAGGGGGGAGGCGGGCCGCTGGGGTCCGCGCGAGCGATCTGAAGCTCGCCTCCCCCTCCTCCTGAATGCGCCGCCCCCTCACCTACCCCTCCCCCGGCCCGCGCCGCCCCCTCGCCTCCCCCTCCCCCTGCCTCGCCGCCCCCGCGCCTTCTCCTGCCCCTGCCGCCCAGGTCTGGACAATAATACCCCTCTTAACTGCACCAAGGTTTGAAAAAACCATGGTTAAGTCAACTCATTGATGGTCAATCTGACGGACGGGCACAAGTGATAACGGAGAAAGAAGTGAGGGGCACAACTGATATTACCAAAAAGATAGGGGCATAACTGAAATTGCAATATCTCAGAGGGACACAAGTGATAAAAACCCTAATAAAAAATGATAGCCATCATCACAGGTAAGCACGGAAGAGTACAGATTCAGATGGGGGAAAGGAGAATTTCCTAAGCAAGCAGAGTGTATAGTTACTGAGGAGTGAGAACAGGGAGAGAGAGAGCACCCTGATATGAAAACTGGTGTAATACAGAAGGGGCTGATACGAAATGAGGTGCCACCTTCATAAAAAATTCAAACTTTAATGTCTGCCATATAGAGGTGAAAGGAGATCATCAGAGAATGTTCTGAAACTGAATATTCTTTGTAAATAAAGACAATAATAGAAACAGGCGTGAGAATTTTTTCATTCAACTGTCATTTCAGTTCATATATGCAGTACCTGTGCATAGCATAGTGAGACTCTCATCTCAATGACGGAGATTCACCACTGTTGTTTTGGCTTCCAACTTGGGTCTGAATATCAGGGATATTTGTGGTTCCACTGTCACGATTTTCCCGTGACTCGGGCTGCCTTACATCGTTAGTTCGCTGCTGTGCAACCAGAAGTCTCTGTCTTGCTCTCCATCTCAGATACTCCACCAACAAAGAATTTGTGCTAATAGAAATTCCAAAGCCAGTGAATGATGAGAGGAGGACTGAAAGAACGGCAGGTACTTTCAGCTACAAAAATAGACATGAATTTAATATTTGTCAAGTTCAAGATCCATCCCTGGTACAAACATAATTAGAGAAAGCTAAATACCATACCGAATTATAAAAGATATGGGCAAATAGAATCACAATTGCAAACTGGAAGGAGGCGTATGCCCAGACATAGCTCCTAGTGACTGCAGGCAAGGGATTCAGAATCACTTCTAAAGAATTATGCAGGTGCAACTTTTGGAAGCATGAAATATTCTAGTCTACAAACTTACGAGATATTCTCCACAAGAAAAGTCACCAAGACTCGAACTAACTTAAGTATACCTTGTATTCAAAAAATTCATTCATTGTAAATAATACAAGATTCTCCTTCCAAAATGGAAAAAGTTACGAGAGGATGTTTATGTTCAAATCAGGATTAGATTAGATATGATGATGAGTAGAAAGATCAATGCCAGCACGATGCTGCGGTGGAGGACATCAGAAATATTCGCATCAAATGAGCACAAGAAAATTATTTTAAATAAACATTTATCCTGCTATGCTCTATGGATCTGAATGTTGGCCTGTGAACCATAGACATGTGCAGATAATGGTTGTAGCAGAAATGAAAATGCTAAGGTGGATGTGTGGACACACACACGTAAATATCGGATTTGGAATGATACAATCAGAAAGAAAGTTGGTGTAGCTCTGATCGAGGATAAGATGCAAGAAAACAACTTAAGATGGTTTGGTCATTTGCAAAGAAGATCAACGGATGCACCAGTTAGGAGATGTGAGTGTTGGGATGTTGAGCCAGCTAAGAGAGGGCGAGGACGGCCCAAGAAGTGTTGGAAAAAGACTATACGAAGGGATCTTGATTGACCCAAGATAGATCTGAATGGAAGCGAAGAATCCACGTAGCCGACCCTACTTAATTGTGGAAAAAGGCTTTATTTTTGTCGTGTTGTTGTTGTTGAAATGAGCATAGTAGTTTCTGCACCAAGAATATGATCACCATTTCCTGAATGTCAATTTATATGTAGATGTGAATTTCCCCAAAGGAAATTCATAGGGTTGCAATGGAACATAGATTTTCCCCAAAGAAAATTCAAAGGCTTGCCATATTGCAGTTAGATCTAAAAACATATTCCAAATATCGGTTTTAAAAAAAATCAAAGATGCGGAGAAATTAATCTAGTATGTTTTGAATCTTTTGATATATTTCTTCCTTCTAAGAGAGCCACTGGCAAAGATCCTACAGTAACCCTCATGACCAAATGTAATCGTTACCAACAGTTGAGGAACCGCAATTCATTACACCAAATCAGCATACATGTCAGCATACACATTGGTAAAGATGAAGCAAACGCTAGATCTTTGCCCGTAAGATGAGATTTCTTAAATGCAGAATCTTTGTGGAACCACGAAGCATCCAATTTTGTGGCAGTCATAAGTTCAGAATCAAAACTAGGATTCAAAAATAAATCCTTATGAATCTGCATTGACAGATCAGCCATTAATGCAGTGGGATCATATTTTTTGTTTCTAAACAAGTGATTAAAATATTGACGCATGAGGGTTCCTCAAACAACCCATTAGAGACAAATGAAAGAAATGACCCTACTGGAGAAGTTAAAGGAACAACCACCATCATCTTATTAACATTCATTTTTTAGTAAACCTTACCCATAGTAGAAGCTATCATAGAAGATAATAAACCCAAAACGCAAGAGAAAGGCAAAGATACAGCAAGAGCACGAGAACCCATGTCGGTCACCTGCATGCATAGTAAAAAATCAGCAATAAAGGCAGCAGTAAAGGCAAATGTCAATGACACATGGGAGTTTAGAGAGAGAGTTTACCAGAAGCTGCTCCAAGAAGCAGAAATAAGCCAGCATGCTCACAATAACAAGAACAGGTACTTCTTGCCAAACCCTGTTGAGGGTCCACAAGATCAGGATTAACAAAAAATATTGTTAATATAAAAATAACAACAGTACCACAATCAGCAATTCAAAAATTCCAGGCACACGTATGGCAAGTCCTTAGCAGATCTGGTCCAACCCAAAACGAAAAAGCCAAGCCTTCTTCACATTAAGCAGGGCCTATTTCACGGAATCATTCAACAAACTAGATATATCCTACATTGTGTCCAAACATAAATACAAGGAAGAATTATCAAGTAGATAATTTATTCCAGCACTAGGAACTCATCCGCCTTTTCTGCAAGGCATGTCATCAAAATCGTATCTTTTGAACAGTGGTCTCCTATTTAGATTCTAAAACTATGCTAAACATGTCAGTCTTAGTTTCTAACTGTTGGAAGAAATGAGTGCATTATTTATTTCATAAACCCTAGGCTCTCTTATATAGGAGAGGCGCATATGGGTAAATTACATAAAGTGTTCATAACAACAACAACAACAAAGCCTTTTCCCACAATTAAGTAGGGTCGGCTACATGGATTTTTCGCCTCCATTCAGATCTATCTTGGGTCAATCTCGGACTTATATCCAAAAAACTAAGATCCCTTCGTATAGTCTCTTTCCAACACTTCTTGGGCCGTCCTCGCCCTCTCTTAGCCGGCTCAACATCCCAACACTCGCATCTCCTAACCGGTGCATCAGTTGACCTTCTTTGCAAATGACCAAACCATCTTAAACGGTTTTCTCGCATCTTATTCTTGATCGGAGCTACACCAACTTTCTTTCTGATTGCATCATTCCGAATCCGATCTTTACGTGTATGTCCACACATCCATCTTAGCATTTTCATTTCTGCTACAACCATTCTCTGCACATGTCTATGGTTCACAGGCCAACATTCAGAACCATAAAGCATGGCAGGTCTCACGGCTACTTTGTAAAACTTTTCTTTAATTTTTAAAGGAATTTTCTTATCACATAAAGTGTTCATAAGAAGAAAGAAAATAAGAAACAATACAAAATAACATAATAGCATAACACAATATATATCTCTACACTCCCCCTCAAGATGGAGCATAGATGTCGATCATGCTCAGCTTGGACGGGCACTTCTAAAATGGTCCTCTAAGTAGGGCCTTGATGAAAATGTCTGCAGTCTGGTCCCCTGAGCTGACATGAGATGTAGAGATAAAACTCTTCTGAATCATATCTCGTATATAGCGACAATCAACCTCAATGTGCTTGGTTCATTCATGAAATGCTAGATTATTTGCAATAAATATAGCAGCTTGATTGTCACATTCCAGTGTCATAGGAAGTGGCACATCTATATATAGATCTGTAAGAACAGCTTTAACCCACATCATTTATGTACTGACCTGGGCCATAGCCCTATATTCAGACTCTGCACTGGATCTGGCTACAACAGTTTGCTTCTTGCTTCTCCATGAGACGAGAGAATTCCCAACATATACAACAAATCCAGTGGTGGACTTCCTATCTTTTTGACATCCTGCATAATCTGCATCTAGGCATGCTGAGATAGTGATCTCCTTGCCTCTCTTAAATAATAAACCTGCACCTGAAGACGATTTAAGGTACCTGAGTATCATATGTATAGCATCCATATGTACCTGATGTGGTTGCTCCATGAACTGGCTCACCCGACTAACAACAAAGGATATATCGGGTCTGGTAATGGTAACATAAAGAAGTTTTCCAACCAGTTCTCTGTATCTCCTTCTATCCACTTCGTCAGTATCATAGTTTCATTCTTGGATCCATAGGCGTAGTGGCAGGCTAGCATAAAAGCATTCCTGTTTCACTTAGTAAGTCAGTGACATATTTCCTCCGAGTCATCACGAGTCCTTGTTGATTCCTAACAAATTCCAGTCCTAGAAAATATCTAAGGACTCCAAGGTCTTTGGTGATAAACTCATGACCCAGCATTTTTTTGCCCTCTTGATTCCTTGTATATCATCTCCTGTAATAAGAATATCATCAACATATAACATAATTGCAACCATACCTCTGGATGTTTTCTGTATAAAGAGGGAATAATCTGCATTGGAACGTTTGTACCCCTGTTTTTTAAACAAGTCTGAAAGCTTTTGGTCGCCTTATGAAGTCTACACACCTGTGAATACTCCCCCTTAACAACAAAATCAGGTGGTTGTTGCATGTAGGCTTCCTCCTGAAGATCACCATACAGAAATTCATTCTTGACATCTAACTGAAATAGTGGCCAATCTCGAATAACTGCAACAAATAGAAGAATCCGTAAGGTGGAATGATGAGCAACAAGCGAGAATGTGTCAAGATAATCCACCCCATATGTCTGTGTAAACCCTTTTGCAACCAGACGTGCCTTGTATCTATCGATGCTACCATCTGCATTTTGCTTGACTGTGAACACCCATTTACAACCAACTGTAGAGACGCTCGTAGGAGAAGGAACAAGACTCCAGGTACCTCTCGACTGAAGAGCAACCATTTCTTCCTCCATAGCTAATCGCCATCTACTGTCATTCAAAGCATCCTCGTAATTTCGTGGAATTTCCACAGCAGATAGAGCAATAGAAAAGTTAATGAATTCACAATACAAATGATCAAAAGAAACCACAGATGCAATAGGATATGACGCACAGCTACGCTTCTTTTTCCGAAGTGCAATAGGTATATCCAAGTCAGTAACCTCCTCATCTATCCCCTGTAACGAAGCTTGCTCAGGTAAACCATTAGATCCATCATTAGAAATTATATTCTCAGAAGTCAGAACATACCTCATGCGAGCTAAATGATGAGCGATGACCATGAGCAGAAGCAGGCCGACGGGTATAGTGGTATGGCAATGGTGGAACAGGAACTGTAATAGGAATGGAGGACGGTGTAGGCAGAGGTGGTGGTGGTGGAGGTAGTCGAGATGGTTGTGGTGGAGGTGGTGGCATGTACATGGCTTCATCAGTGTCAGAAGACATCAACCTATCACCTGAAGGGGAGAAGTACATAATAGACTCAAAAAATGTAACGTCGGCACTAACATAATATTTCCTGCGCAGTAGATCATAACACCGGTACCCTTTTTATGTCCTGAAGTACCCAACAAAAACACATTTGACAGCTCTAGGAGAGAGCTTGTTAATACCTGAGGATAGCTAGTGGACAAAGGCAACCGGGCCAAACACACGAGGGGTAAGTAAGAACAATTCCTTTTCAGGAAAAGCCACAAAGAAAGGAATCTTCTCACCCAGGATTGACGATGACATGCAATTGATAAGATAGCATGCCGTTAAAATAGCATCGCCCCAGAAGGAATGAGGAGCATGACTCTGTATGAGAAGTGTCCTAGTGACATCAAGCAAATGACGACGTTTTCTCTCTGCAACTCCTTTTTGTTGGGAAGTATAGGCATATGTTGTTTGGTGAATAATTACTTGAATAGAAAAGTAACTAGAGAGAGTATTAGTACAAAATTCCAAGGCATTATCGGTCTTCACAATTTTCACAGAAGTAGAAAAAACATTACAAACATCATTTATGAATTTTTTGATAACGTTTCCAGCTTCAGATTTATTCTTTAATAAGAATACCCACGACAAATGAGAAAAATCATCAACGACAACAAGGTAAAACCTGTGTCCATGATGATCAGGGACACGTCTCGGAGCCCAAATGTCAACATGAAACAACTCAAAATTTGAGGTATTACTCCGACTCTGACGACTGGGAAAGGTAGACCGATGGTGCTTTCCCAACTGACAGGCCTAACATTGAAAAGACATGTGAGGTGAAATCTAGGGCATAACACGACATAACTTCTGAAGCGGGAGATGACCAAAGCGTAGGTGCCGCATAAAAGGTGAGACATGTCCAGGCTTCTATGGAAGGCCGTATCGATATCGATATCGTTTTGATATCATATCGATACGATATATCGACGATATATCACCGAAATATCGCCCATATCGACGAGCCTTTGTGAACAAAATGCCTGAAAAACGGGATATATCGCTATATCGGTGCCCATATCGATCCCATATCGATATTGATATATCGGCGATATATCGCCGATATATCGCGATATTTCCTTCCATGTGTCCAGCAGTGGAGAGGAGATTCCAGCATATGGAGGTCGAACAAGGTGATAGAGACCCCCCTTCTCACGGCCATGACCAATCACGTTGCCTGTAAGGATGTCCTGAAAAATAAGAGAAGATGGATAAAAAATGGCTCGACAATGTAAATGCTTCGTAATCTGGCTAATCGGCAACAGATTCATAGAGAAATCAGGTGCATGCAAGACATTTTTTAGATGCATAGAAGGTGTCAAGCTAATCTCCCCTGACCAGTAATCAAGGAGTATGTCCCATCGGCAATAACCACAGTGCGTCCTGGAGAATTCTGTCTGTAAGCTGTAAGTTGACCCCGATCTCCACACAAATGATGTGTAGCACCAGAATCCGTAATCCACTCTAAAGTATCGGATCCAAAACTGCTAGTGATAGCATAAGTACTACCTGAGGTACTAGAGGAGGCTGAAGCAACCACATCTGGATGGCTCTCAGATACTGGCGAAAGCATCACATGACCAGATGGAGGTATAATACCCCTCAAACGAGCTACGAGATCATCAAAGCGTTGATCCAATGAGGAAAAAGCTGGAGGCTCAATCTGTTCAATCACTCGTGCAAAAGCTGGGAATCCATGCTTGGAGTAGCATGTATCCTTAGTATGTCTAGGGCGATGACAGAAAGTACATTGTTGGCGAACACGACCTCCCCTTCCTCGAGGTCAACGACCACGAAACGAAGAAGAACCACCGTGACCTCGGGATGCTGCCATTGCTGGGGATGCCTGATTTGTAGTAGAAGATGAGACAGTTATACGACTGAGCCTATGAAAAGCTTCCTTTATAGGAGGAATAGTAGAGTCTGCCAATATCTGAGAACATGCTGCCTCGTATTCTGGATCAAATGCTGTCAAGAATACACTTAACATGGTGGCATTCCTATAGGTCTTCTGCTACTCAGGAGTAGACGTGAGAGGCATAAAGCTATACAGCTTCTCAAACATCCCACGTAGGGACGTATATAAAGAGTGTAGTGGTTGTCCATTCTGTTTGATAGTGAAGATATCATGTTGGAGCTGCAAAATCTTCATCTCGTTCTTAGCTTGTGAATACATAGCAGGAAGAATATTCCACATCGCTTTGGTTGTGGGTTGATGAAGTATATCATTGGCAATCTCTATTACCAACGTACCTGATAGTCATACTTTGGCATATGCATCATCCGCCTCCCATGAAGCGTTAACCCCAGTCTTCTCAACCGGTTCTTCCTCAGTAAGAATGTGTTTCTTACCAGTAGACTTCATCATACTCTTGAACTGCAGAGCCCACAATTCATAATTTAACCCATTCATCTTGACTATTGGTGCTGGACCTCTGAAGGCGCTTGTGGAGGGAATATCCACCTTGTTCTCTGACATACCGGCTTGAGAAGACTAAGGTTGAATACTTGACTGGATTGTGTCTACACCAACATAACGAGATTGGATTGCATGTGTACACTCATGCACCCAATCTCAGCATGTAATAGGACTAGACGATGGTGAGGACTTGCACATAGAGGCCCCCGTGAAGATGCACGGGCTTACAGGGCTGGCCGTGCAATCGCAAGGGGTGGAGCACACAACCGCACTAGGCGCACCATGCGCACGCTGCACTAGGGCTGAGCGCGCAAGCGCACGAGTGCTGGGCGCGCAAGCACAAGGGCACTGGCTCACAAGCGCACGGGAGAGAGGGTGACGCACAGGAGAGGAGGCGACGCGCGAGAGAGGCGACGCTCGCAGCGAAAGAGGAGAGAGAGAGAGAGGCCAACGAGTGGGGATTAGGTTTAGGTATTCGAGCTCCGGTCTAGGACCTCCGCTCTTATACCATGTTGGAAGAAATGAGTGCATTATTTATTCCATAAACCCGAGTCTCTCTTATATAGAAGAGACGCATATGGGTAAATTACATAAAGTGTTCATAAGAAGAAAGAAAATAAGAAACAATACAAAATAACATAACACAACATATATCCCTACACTAACATATGACAGTTTCCCCGATATTTATATGAAACTTTTCTTTTTATGAGGCCGTACCTTAGCATTTTGATTTCTTAGAACCATGCTTTGCACATGCCTATGATTGTTACTCAAGGAGAATACCTTTGGGTGGTGCCTAGGTAGTGCCGGGCAGTGCTGCGGACAATGCCCTTTCGGAAGGGGACGATTCACCTTTAAGAAAGGGCCACTTTCTTCTTGCATGTGGCGGCACCCTCTCATGCCGCTTCTCGGTGCTCCCGCATCCGAGTTCAGTGCATGGTCTGATTTTACGGCAAATGGGGTGATTTCATATCGTAAAATCCCTATCGGTGACCTTAGAGCATCTTCCAGTGTTGATAGGACTGTTAAGAGGTATATTTATCTCTCCTTATCATTTATGTATTTTCTTTGTCTTTTGTCTTTGTTATGTAATTTGCGGTTTAGGGTCCCTATAGCCCCCATTGATTATCAATTTATAATTTCTCTTTTCACATGATATCAGAGCGATGGTCCTAGACTAGAACCATGTTTCCCTAGTCCCCTTACAAATCACCGGCCTCTCCTCTCGCCACTGTTGCTAGCGGAACCCTCCGCACGACATCTCTAACACCCGTACAATATTCCCACCTCATCCCCCCCCCGGTTTCGCATCATAGGACCCCTACGTCGCCCCTGCCGTCACCCTAGCAGCATCGCTCAGTGTGCGAACCTCCAAGTAGCCACGACAGCTCCATATGGTGATCATAGCTGCCCCTCTTGGCCCCCAGTAGCACCCGTAGCCCAAGCAGGCTCGTTCTCACCATCTTTTTTTTGAGAAGTCATTCTCACCATCTAGGGCACCGACCTCCGTCTTTGCGCCTCATGAGGTCTTCCAATGACCTGATTTTGGACTGTTACCGGTAAAATCAGACCTCTAGATTCATTCACATGTCCCAGAGCGCTCCATCGATTGATGGAATTAGTTGTGGCATAAGTCTGCACACACAACTGACTCCCTATATATTCATGTAAACTTATTCTTTTCAGTCTACAACTTCAATTGCGACCTTTCCTAACATCATGTTAGAGAACAAGGTTGATACCACATCTTTGCGCACCTTCAAAAGTTCAGTGCCTATAGTAAAGATGGATGGGACCAACTACGAGTTGTGGGGCATGCAGTTCATGAGCCTTATGCAGTGCCATGGGAAGGAACACATTCTGACATAGGAGGAGCCGACCGACAAGACTGAGGCTAATACCTCTTGGGAGGCAGATGATACGTACGCACGTGTTTGGCTATCTAGTGTCCTGATCAAGGAGATATTTAACGTTATCATGCATCAACCCACTGCCAAGGTGATGTGGGACATCCTCACTGCCACCTAGTCTTAAGTGAGGAATGAGATGAATATATTGCAGCTCCATCATGACATCTTCACAGTCAAGCAAAATGGTCATCTTCTTCATACCTTATATACATCTACTAGAGGCATGTTTGAGAGGATCCACATCTTCATGTCTTTGGCATCATCTCCGGAGCAACAAAAGGCTTACAAGAACGCCACCATGGTTGATGTCTCTTTGGTGGCTTTTGATACTAAGCATGATGTTGTACAGTTGCAGTTACTTGTGGATGCTACCATACCTCCCATGGAGGAAGCATACCGTAAACTCAACATGATTACAATCCCTTTTTTGACCTCAACTCATATCACCTCAGCTACAACCACATCTCGTGGTTGAGGAGGATCTTCTCAGTTTAGAGGACATGGTCATCATGGCAACTGAGGTGCTCCTCCATGTGAACCAAGCACTATTTGTCATCGCTCTTGTCACTCCGAGGATACATGCTATTTGAAACATGGTTTTCCATCCTTTGCTCGTGCCATAGAGCAAATAGAGACACATGTTGCTCCGGCCACTACTCGTGCACATGCAAAATGACAGGAGGATATTCGGTTGACATAGTTCATGCACTTGCAAAATGTGCTCCTGATATTTCAACAAATTTATTATCTATTAGTCAAATCACCAAGGATTTACACTGTCGTATCATATATGATTCCTGTTGGAGTATAAGTTGTATGCGCCTAGTGTGTTGTAGCAGGGTAAATGGATCCTGGAGGAGATCCATTTACCCCATCCAGTGTTTAGTCCCACATCGTCCAGTGGTGGGACTTGGAGGCTCTGGAGAGGCTATATAAGGAGCCTCAGACCTCCTGTATCCATTGAGAAAGTCAATAGACAAACACGCCCCACTGAGGGCTTCTCCCGTGGTTTCATCCCGCTCCTCACGGAGTAGGGTTCCACGTAAAAATCTTTTGTGTTCTTCATGTTTATCTTTATTTCTATGCTCTGATTATCGTTTCCGCTTCCGCTTCCGATTTTCTAACATGGTATCAGAGCGGGTTCGATTCTCGTGGATTCGTTTTTAGAAGTTCTATTTTCATACTCTGTTCGAGATTTGATAATCAGATTCAGTTTTGGAATTATGCACGGTTGATTATTATTCAAGATCATTTTTAGTTCGAGGGTTATCTGAAACCCTAGTTTCTAAGTCGTGTTTCAGCATATCGGCCCTAGTTTCCAGGCAGATTGGGGGTTCCGTTCTTGGAACCCTAGGATCATGTTCGGTGCAGGATCTCGTGCATCGTGCTTCCAGGGCGCAGCAAGCCCCAGCAGCAAGAAAATCGTCCGTTCAGCATTCCAGCAACATGCGCGAACCCCCCCTCGCGCGTACAGGCCCCTCCACGCGGTAGTTCTCCTTCATCCAGGCGCTTCAAGCCCTCAGGCTCTTTGCGCGCACAAAGCCCTGGCGCAGGCGGCGCAGTTCGATGAAGGCTCCCAGGCGCCGCTATCCCAGGCGCGATTCTCCAGTCCAGGCGCCTCCAACACAGGCGCAACCCAATGACTCCAGGCGCCCCTTTTTTCAGTCCCAGGCGCTCGGGCTGATTGAAAAAAAGAGAGGCGCGTACAAGAAAAGAGCCGTACACAAGTTTAAAAAAAGTTGTTTTGAGAAAGCCGGAAAAAAATGCAACGGCTTAAAAAAAAGTGTGACGGCTTTATAAAAAAAATTGAAAAGCCACAAGAATCGCTTTGAGTATGTTTTCTCCCCATTATTGTCGTCTTCTCCCAACTTGGTCGACGTCCATGTTTTCCGACAAGTATGGGAGAAAGGGGGAGTATATGTGTAGAGTCACAGGTCATGTTGCAGATTCAGATTTCCATACCGGTCACATTGTTCAGACTCTACAGTTGATGATCAGACTCGACGTCAGATGTTTCCGAGTCTCCAGTTTTAGACACGCACGAGTGTGCGGTCATTGTCAGATGAGCATAAGTTGCCATCATTGTCAGAGGTCCCCATCATTCTTCTAGTTGTCAGGCCAGAGTTTTCATGTGAGCCATAGGGACTCCAGAGTAGAGGATCATTCCCTATGCCATATGTTGGCAAGGGTTTTCATGTGGTATCATAGGTACACCAGAGCAGTGCACCATTCTTTGAGCCAGATGGGAGAGACCCAGTTCTCCGACGAGGAGACTTCAGGCGCAAGTTCAGACTCGATGGTTAGATTCCGAGTCTTCAGTTGACTCACACTCCAGCCCGTTCGTCCTCCTCACCTGCACGGCATGAGAAGCAACGTCCTCGACTGCAGCAATGTGCGTGTTGGGTTGATATTATCCGTAGTGTCTTGTAGCGTTGAGTTGAGTTTCTGTCTGTTTGTCCAAGCTGAGCATTGCATGCTCCAGCTTGAGGGGGAGTGTTGGAGTATAAGTTGTATGCGCCTAGTGTGTTGTAGCAGGGTAAATGGATCCTGGAGGAGATCCATTTGCCCCATCCAGTGTTTAGTCCCACATCGTCCAGTGGTGGGACTTGGAGGCTCTGGAGAGGCTATATAAGGAGCCCCAGACCTCCTGTATCCATTGAGAAAGTCAATAGACAAACACGCCCCGTTGAGGGCTTCTCCCGTGGTTTCATCCCGCTCCTCACGGAGTAGGGTTCCACGTAAAAATCTTTTGTGTTCTTCATGTTTATCTTTATTTCTATGCTCTGATTATCGTTTCCGCTTCCGCTTCCGATTTTCTAACAATTCCTCTTCTCTTGTGTTTTAGGAACTACTCACGAGCAGGATGATTGGATGTGGATGTGAGCAAGGGGTATCTCTATAGACCGGTCCAATATCCATATGCTGGTGCTTCTTCCATTCCCATTGGGTCAGTCTCCCCCTATATATGGCATCTTCAGTTCGACCATCTTCCGCTGTAGAAACTACGTAGAGTCCTCCCTAAGAGTCTCGGTTTACCTTTCCCTGTGAGGCTTGTCAACTTGGGAAGCATCAATGTTCTAGTTATCCTAATCGTCAAAGTCGTAGAAGTAGTTCTTCATTTGAGTTGGTACATTGACATTTAGGGTCCTAGTCGTGTCACTGACCATCAGGGGCACGAGCTTTATCTTTATGTTGTCAATGATTACTCTAGACTGCCATGGATTTTTCTTTTGAAAAACAAGTCTAAGGCTCGGTATATCTTCTATCGTAGATTTACTATATTTTATGCAACGACTAAATATGTTCGTTCTGATAATGCCTTCGAGTTTTGTACTAAGCTATCCTAGTTCGTCAAGTCCCTTCGTATTATACATAAGACGTCTTGTCCTTGTACTTCTCAGCAGAACGATGTTAAAGAACGCATTGACATCTTCTTGATGTGACCAGGACTCTTCTTATTCAGAGTTACGCACCCCACTCTTTCTAAGGAGATGTTTTCACTACATGTTATCTGATTGGATATCGCCCTTTGTGTTAGGCGAAAATGCTCCTTTTTTGACTGTGTTTCCCGAAAAGAATCTTTTCTCCCTAACATCTCGTGTTTTTGGTTAAGTGGCTTTTGTTCATCATTTGATACATGGTCATGACAAGCTCTCTCCCATAGTTGTCAAGTATGTCTTTGTGGGATACTCTTGGACCCAGAAAGAGTACCGATGCTTTGATCAAGTAAGACGGAAGTACTACGTTAGTGCCAATATCACTTTCTATGATTTGACTGTGAACTTTACTCCTATAGGTGACAAGATGACCACATTTGAGTCTGATGAGGAGGTTTACATACTATCCTCCAACGCCATCACCATCTCATCCTATGGTCCACCCTAGGTCAGAACCACTACTTCCACCTCGTGTCACTCAGCCATGGCCTTACTTTTACACTCGCAGGCAACATGTACCCCCAATACATGAGGCTTCCCCATTATCCAGCATACCCCAGGGGGATTCTACCAATGGTAATGGTGATTTGTCTGTTCCGCAGGAGAATTTACAGGTTGAGCAGCTCACACCTCAGGATACAGATCATTCAGATGATATGGATCAGCCAATTGTTATTGGGACGCATAGGCGTATGTGTATTGTGTATGCTCTTATTGCTCGTTTCTTTGGGCATCTATCTGCGAATTTCAGGAGGTTTATCGTGGGTCTCTCTGTTATGGAGATCCCACGAACATATCAAGAGGTTATGCGAGACAGTTAGTGGCATCTTTCCATGGAGGAGGAGACATCATCACTCTAGACCCATGACACATGGAGCTTGGTTACTGTTCCCACTAAGGCATCTATGATTAGCTACAAATGAGTGTTTACAGTAAAACATCGTGCATATGGCTGCGTTGGTCGATATAAGGATAGCTTATGCCTTGTGGGTTCACCCAGACCAATGGGGTGGACTATTGAAACACATTCTCTCCAATGGCCCATCATTCTACTCTTCGGATCCTCCTCTCGATTGGAGTAGTACGAGACTGGCCCCTGTCTCAATTGGATGTAAAGAACGCTTTTCTATATAGTGATCTGCATGAGGAGATATACATGCAACAACCACCTGGTTCGCTGCTTCAGGGTAGTGTTAGAAGGTTTGCAGACTTCATAAGGATATCTATGGCCTTAAGCAGAGTCCCAAGGCATGGTTCCAGAAGCTCACAAACTTTATAGAGCAACATGGGTTCATAAAATCAATTGTAGATCATTCACTTTTTTGTTCAGAGGCCTCAGAGAGGTATCATGGCCATTCTGGGTTATGTTTATGATATCATTATTACAAGAGATGATGTACATGTCATTAGTGCGGCTAATAATTCCTTGGACATCAGTTTGTCATCAAGGACTTTGGGGAATTACGATACTTCCTAGGGCTTGAATTCGTCAAGAACTAGCAGGGTCTTGTGATGACCTAGAGGAAGTATGCTACAGATTTCCTTTCAGAGACACGCACGACAGGTTGCGGACCTGTCACTACTCCCATGGATACTAGCATGAAGCTAGATAATGATGATATAGAGGAAGTGAACAAGCGGAGATACAAGGAGCTCGTTGGAAAGCTCCTCCGTGTGAGTATCACTAGGCTAGTTATCTCGTTTGATGTGAGTAAAGTAAGCCAGATTATCGAGCAATCGAGACAAGCCCACATAGATGCAGTTCACATGATCCTAAGGTATCTGAAATATGATCCAGGTACAAGAATGGTTTTTAGCAGAGGGACATCCCTTGCCATCACATCTCGTGCAGATGGAGATTATGCGGGATGCCCTAATGACAGGAAATCTACCTATGGCTTTGTAGTAATCATAAAGAGCTTTTTGGTGTCATGGAAGAGAAAGAAGCAGAGAGTGGTTGGTAGATCTAGTTCTGAGTCAATGTACAGAGCCATGGCAAGGGGAGCATCAAGATGATGTGGGCCAAGTTCGATCTGATAGACTTAGCTATTGACGCACATCTTCCTATGCAGTTGCAATGTGATAACCAAGATGCTCTTTTCATTGCCAACAATCATGCCTTCCATGAGAGGAAGGAGCACATTGAGGTAGACCGTTATTATACTCACGACATGATTCAGAAGTAGTTTACCTCTACTTCCCGCCTTAACTCAGGGGTGCCGACAACAGATTTGTTCACGAAGGCTCTTGCCAGAGGGCCATTCTAGATTATTGTTTCAAGCTAATGATTGACATTTATGCTCCATCTTGAGGAGGTATTGAGAGAGATAATTATCCCTCCTTATCATTTATGTATTTTATTTTTCCTTTGTCTCTATTATGCAATTCGTCCTTTAGGGTTTCTCCTCTCTATATAAGAGAGCCCTATGGCCCCCATTCTATTTCCACTGGAATGGTTGTACTTTAAGTCTGCATACACAATTGGTTCCGCATATGATTGTGTAAACATCTTCTTATTGGTCTACAACCTTAGTTGTGTTCTTTCTCGGCTCCATTATCATGTCAGAAATCAATAGAGCCTTATCTTCTTCCGATGAATTCAAAGGCATGATGCCCATTGCCAAAATGCATGATACAAATTATGAGTTGAGGTCCATGCAGTTCATGCACCTCATGTAGTACCACAACAAGGAGCACATTCTGACATAGCCAGATCCGATCAACAAAACTGGGGTGAATGCTTCATGGAAAAAGGACGACACGCATGTGCATGTGTGGCTATCTGGTACTCTTACCATAGAGATAGCCATTGACATTCTCCATCAGTCTATTACCAAGCCAATGTGGAACATCTTTGCAACCACAAAATCTCAGGCGAGGAAAGAGACGAAACATGCATGTCTTGGTTTATAACGTATGCCAGTTTTCTCCCATAATGTATATGAAACTTTACAAAGAATCCATGTAGCTGACCCTACTTAATGTGGGAAAATGTTGTGTTGTGGAATGTATATGAACTTTTCATAAAGGTAGTATAATATATTCGCATTTTTATTTCTGAGAACTATCCTTTATGCATGCCTATGATTGTTACTAACGGAGAATTTGTAAGGCAGGAGGGTTCATGGTTGTCCTATAATATTTTCCTTTATTTAAAAATATAGTTTTTATTAAGATTTATATTGTATTTGTTCATTTAATTCTTTTCTATTATGTAATTTGTCCTCTGAGGTTTCTCATCTTTATAGAAGGGAGCCATATGGCCCTCATAATAAACAAATTATTTTATTCTTTCTACACGATAATAGAGTGATGATCCCAAATCGGACCCATGCGTTGCAGGTATCCTAGCCCCACCAACCAACCTACCACCGTCTCTCCTTTGTCGTCCCATAACCAGCTCGTCATTGTCGCCTTCTCTTTATGCAGTGCAACAACGAACACATTCCAACATGGCCAAAACAACGACAAAACTGGGGTGAATGCTTCGTGGAAGCAAGAAGACGTGTATGTGTGTGCGTGGCTATTTGGTACTCTTACCACGGAGATAGCCAATGACATTCTCCATCAACTTATTGCCAAGGCAATATGGAATATCGCAACCGCATATTCTCAGGTGAGGAATAAGATGAAGATCCTGCAGCTTCATTACAACATCTTTACAGCCAAGCATGATGGTCATATGTTTCATGCTTTCTACTCCTGGCTCATGGGCATGTTTGAGAAGCTTTACAGCTTCATGCCATGATGCTTCCGCAGAGCAGTAAAAGGAGTACATGAACGCCACTATGGTCGAGGTTTTCTTGGCCGCACTTGATTACAGTACGATGCCGCACACACTCAGCTTCTTACAGATGCTTCTATACCTCCCATGGAGGAAGCCTACAACATACTAAGAAGAATTGTGATGCCTAATGCGACCACTACTCAAACCTCCTCTGCAGCCAACATACCAACAAACTAAGCAGATTTGCATTCCAGTTTTTTTGTAACAGAACAGTGGCCCGGTAGGCCTAAAGGAAAGAAAAACAATCGTACAGTGACCCATTGGGATCAAAATAAGGTAATGAGAAATAAATGGCAAGGCATGATATTGGCCCAACATATCCGTTACTCTCCTCTTCTTTCATTCATTTTTTAGTCCTGTACTATGCCTTTTTCAGTTCGTTTTTTTTACAATATGCAACTCCTTTTTCATCCTTTTTTTGATAAAACAATGACCGACTCAGCTTGTTGAATGAGAAATAACTGGGCTCAAAGCCCATAGAGCTGCTTATGCCCTCTTTTTTGCAGCCATTCAATCTCCTTTTTTGGATGCAACCTTCCCATTTTTTTCATTGCTGCTTCATTTTTTGTGCGGCTTCATCAAAAACATCAGCAGCATTTCTCCTCTTTTTAATAGGAGTTGTGGCCCTCTAGGGCCCAAAGTTTTTTCAAGGGTTACAACTGCTGCAGCCCATTAGGCCTAATATAGATTAAATAAAATGCATTAACCAAAATAAAGGGCAAAGCTGCCATTTTCTTCTCTTGCACGATAGAATGGGAAAACCCAGTTTTCATGATCTCCAGGGTTCGAGATGAGCCTTTCTTGAAGAAACACTGCCAACGTTGCTGCAACCATCGTCGTGCCTCGAGCACCGCCAACAGTCTCCGTACCCTTGAATCCGAAAACGGGAACCCATCTTCAGGTTGGGCTAATCGTGCCTCTATCTCTCTTCCCGAATGCTAAACCTGGAGGCGGCGAGTCTGTCGCCATCACCTTAAACTAGTGCTTCTGGGTTTCAGAGCCTCACGCTTCTCACCGCGGACTAGGGTTCCTGTTGTCTCGTTGCTCGATAATGTTGCTGCTACATCTTCTTCCTTCGCAGGAGGTGCTTTGATGGCATTGCCTCCTTATTGTTCGAACGACAATGGGGTTCCTGATAGAAACCCATCGCCCCTTGCCTGGAAATGAGTGGTTGTCGCCACCATCACCTCCACTCTTGAGATACTCTTAAGATTTGGCAATCTTGTTATTCTCGGGGAGCACATTCT
Organism: Ottelia alismoides; assembly: GCA_037367405.1. NCBI lineage: Eukaryota > Viridiplantae > Streptophyta > Magnoliopsida > Alismatales > Hydrocharitaceae > Ottelia > Ottelia alismoides. Next base: position 193,484 of record JAZKJV010002227.1, on the reverse strand, counting down.
TCATGATCTTGCTTCTATAGTCTTACTGCTCCAGAATGATGTTGTTGGCATAAACAACTGCCATTGGCAGTACCCTCATCTTGGATTTCAAGAACAAATGAACCATAACGATGATTATGAGAACTTGGAATAAAAATGACGACAACAACAATACCAAGAAAGCTTTTTCCCACATTAAGTAAGTTGGCTAAAATGTCATCGAAGAAAAAAACAAATTTTGAGGATAAAATCCTAGAATAGACTTGCTGTGATACCATGTTGAAAATAATAGTGCGGAAGCGAATCAAAGAAAGAACAAGATATAAAGAAGACTTTGATTTACATGGAACTCTACTCCCTAAGGAGTGGGATGAAACCATGTGAGAACTGCCTCAAAGATTGATATTTCATTCATCTTTCTTACAGGATATAATGGGTGTGAGGCTCTTTATATAGCCCCACCAAGACACCAAACTTCCAGCATCATACAATGTGGGACTAAACTTGAAAGCCACCAAAGACATTCTTCAACAATATGATAGCCCAAAGCTTTTCTATATTTTATCTTTATGTTCTATATGTAATTGCCTAATGATATCTACTATATATGAGTCAATAAAGCACCCTTTTCAACTCTTAATGGGCATCCTATGCATGCTTTAATTACAAGTATTTTTTGTTCTTGCATAACAGTTATGACAGTACACTTTCTTTCTTCTTTTTTTCTTGTCATAGTTTGTTAAGTAAATATATACAACAAGTGCTATGTATTAGACAGCATCTAAGGAACTCATTCAACTACTGCAGGCTTCCGAACTTCCTCATATATTCTTTAATATCTGTGGACCACAGACATGGTCTGAAAAAACTTCTAAATTATACAACTCTCATACGTAATTTCAACTGCATCACACCATAAAATCGCGAGAAAGCATTTTTTAGGGAGTGATCATAAGAAGCTACCATAGAATCAAGATGCTTTTCTAATTCACTATTTTCACCACGACCATAACCCTAATGGACACTTGTATATTCATGGCATAACCTTACCAATCTCCTCATGATACTTATTTTTTATCCATTCTCCAAACCAAATAAAGAATCAACAAAAGGAAAACAGCTAATTATAAAAATCTTTCTTCTATCTAGTTCCTTCCTTCAGAGACACTAAGTACATGCACAAAGGCATCTTAAATTATTTTTAGCATATATTTGTCACAAGATCCACTCGGTGTGTACAGGAAGAGGAGATCATGAACAATGGAACAACAGGTTCTTGGTATTATCTACGATTAGGCAACACAGCATCTTGAACTATCTATGAGATATATTACAACTTTATTAGTGTAATAGTTCCCATTTAAAAGTTGCAGTGCGGGTGATAGAACAAGGTTTTATAATTTGGGTATATGATAATAGCTGGCTATTAAGTTCAGCCCCAATTTGCTAGAAACCTATCAGATACATGCCAAGGAATGATTATAAAATATATACCTAAAACGAGAGACTTCAGCCTGCTGAGTTCCAGTTAATCTTCGCCTACCGAACTGAGGATTTTGTATTCTTAGTAGTGTTACAGGAAGATTTTTAACATCTTGCTTGCAGATATCGCAGGTTTTGTTGCCCTTGATGCTAAACCATTTTACTGCACAATCCTTGTGAGCAAGTGCAAGCTCACCTTTACAACTGCACTCCATCTTTAAAGTCTCTCCACCTTCTGTAAGCTCAACAAAACATATTCTGCATATTGCTTCTTCTTCAGGTATATCTTCACCATCATCTTCGGTAGCTTCATGGAAAAAATACACGGAAGTTTAGTACTGCGTAGAGATGAAACAAGGAAGAGAAAGAAACGTTAAACATATTAGGAATGCTGATCATAGAATATGGTAAAATTAGAAGGAATTGGAGATAAACTCCTACAAAACGTACTTCAAAAACAATATTCTTCTAACAAGGCAACCGAATTTTTTTTCGTCATTACTGTAGGCATATCGCATACCTTGTCTGCGATATAGGAAATCGCATGAAATTTCTGCGCTTCCCATTAGCGCATTTATTGTCTGCACTTTGCACTGATAGCGCATAGAATCCCTACGATTTGCTCTCCAGTTCGAAAAATAAAATAGACAGAACATGGAGCCACTTACGCACGCACAAACATAACCCTTGTTCCTGTTTGAGAACTCCTCTCGCGCGCGACGCACCTGGACACGTCGTCGACTCTCTCCACTTCCACCGCCGACCCTCTCCGCCTCCGCCGTTGAAGCCCTCCGCCTCTGCCGCCAACGCCGACGAAGCCCTCCACCTCTGCCGCCAACGCCTGCTGCGAGCTCGGTTAGCCATCGACCGGTCTCTACCAACGTTTTCTTCTTCAAGAGTAACTTTCTCTAACACTACTAAAGTAGGGTTCTTTGTTCTTTGAATTTCTATTCAATATCCTTGTTTTAGTTGAGCATTGGCCTTTTGTATGACCTACAATGGTGTGGATGCAATTTTTAGGAGGTCAATGGATTCTATATATTGCATGTTTGAATTGAAGAGTTGTAATGATGACTTTGGTTGTGCGGTCGTGCGAGGTTTGGGATTGTAAACATCCATGTCTTATGAAGAATTGTTGGAATTGGTTTGTAAGAAATTTTCGTTGGATAGGAGCACTCACAAGATCAAGATATCGCAACGCATTGGAACTGGTTCAGTGATGACATCCATTACAGAAGATGATGATGTACAAGTTGTTTTTCTTTACGCAAAGACATTTGCAAAGTCTGCTCCCATAGAGATGGTAGTAGATGCCTCTCTGATTGAATGTGCAACCGAACACCACGCCTTGGGAGCACATGGTTCGCCCCTTATTGCTGATCTATCTAGCGGCGACCAACCTACTCTGGCACGTAATAATGAGAGTACCTATATTAGCGAGGCTTTGATGACGGAAGTGAATCGAGTTTTGAATGATTGTCCGTCGTAGGTCGCTGACGATGAGATAAATAATGAAAATGAGGAAGTTGAAGACAATGTTATGCATGATGTAGCAGATGGTGCTCATATTGCCTCTTCCATACCCTTCTACAATATCTTAGGCGGTGACGGGCTTGCAAATTTTAAAGAGAATTTTCGAAATGAAAGTGCCATTGATAGCATTGGTAATGAACTGCGAAAGGGTCGTACTTTCAAAACGAAAGATGATCTTATATTTTGTGTGAAAAAGTACCACATATTTTCCCATTACGACTTTATAATTAAAGAATCTACCACATTGGTTTGGTCCATCTTGTGCACGATGGATTCCAAGGGATGCAAGTGGTTTTTGTGTGGTTATTATCGTAAACTTGACAGGACGTGGGTAATATCGAAGCCGGGCGATCCACACTCATGCATCAATCTGTCTATCAGTCAAGATCATCCCCAACTTGACTGCAACTTCATGGTCGGAGAGGTTCTCGACTTTGTGAGGGACAACCCAATTGTTCCAGTATCCACTCTCAGGACTCATATCCAGAAGGTATACAAATATTTGGTTACAAAGAAAAGGGTTTGGGATGCTAGAAGAAAGGCAATTGCAATCAGTTATGGTGATGGAAGAAATCTTATGTAGATATGCCACATTTGTTACATGCTTTGCAGGATGTCATTCTAGGGACTGAAATTGCTATCACACATACGGAGCATCCCGATCCAATGAAGCAGCATTGTCGTAGATTTCAGTAGTGTTTTTGGGCATTTGGTCCCTGTATTGAAGCCTTCAAGCATGGTAGGCCTTTGATTATTAGCATAGACGATACATATTTGTATCGAAAGTATACCCAAAAATTATTGATTGCATGTGGGATTGATGGTGACAAGCATATTGTCCCACTTGCTTTTGGCATTGTGGACAAAGAATCTGCACCAAGTTGGAAGTGGTTTCTTTCACTGTTGCGTATCAAGGTAATTGGGATGCATCCTGGTCCAATTTGTATTATATCAGATCTCCATCCAGGTATAAAGTCTGTAATGAATGATGTTGATGTTGACCTACTTCCACCCTTCGCACATAGGCGTTTTTGTTCCCGACATGTGGTTAGCAATTTCAACGCTGTATTTAAGAACAGGTCCATGAAAAATATTGTAATTGCAGCTGCCTTACAGACATTCTCTAAGAAATTTGCTTTTTTCATGAAGAAATTATGTGAATGGAACATAGAGACAACTAGATGGCTTGAAACACATGATTATCCGAAAGAGCAGTGGACTTTGGCATATGATGGTGGTTTTAGGTCCAGCCAGTCAACCACTAACCTCAGTGAGAGTTACAATGCTATGTTGAGGGATGCACATTGTTTGCCCATTGCGACACTTATTAAAAAAACCTTCTACAATTGTATTCTGTATACATGTGCAGATGGGGTTGCCGCTGCCATTGCTAATGGGAAAAAATACACCACATGGGCTTCTGCAAAAATACAAACTTGGAGTTGATTTGCAAATGGGCACAAGGTCATCCAAATACAACATGAACCTGATTTACCTTTTGAGGTTCTTATAGGGGCTAGGCATCACACAATATGGCATAAGAGGACGTAAGAAATATACAGTTGTGATCAGCAAAGGAACATGCACATGCCAGAAATGGCAAACATATCGGATTCCTTGTTCGCATGCAATTGCTATCATGTCTCAAAGATGTTCTGCAATGGACTCATATATAAGTGAGTAGTACACTTGGGAGCACCAACTCAAGGTTTACCAAGGGAAAGTTTTCCCCTTGGGAGATAGGGATACATGGATGCCTTTTTCTTACCCTAAGTTGAGACCCAGCAAAAAGTTAAAGCGAAGTAAAGGGAGACCTCAGTCCACGAGGATCCACAATGAGATGGATATATGAGAAGTTTTGCAAAAATAATACATATGGTTTATGTGGCACTTTGAGTCATAGTAAACACACATGTCCAAGAAAAAACTCGAAAGTATCTTCATCAACTACAACTCCTACATCAAATCGAAACAAAAATAGATGTAGGAGATGTGGAGGGGAAGGTCATAATAAGAGAAGATGCACCAGTCTCGGTAAGCTTATTATATTCCTCATTTTCAGAAATTGTAATACATGCATAATAAACATAGTTTGTTTCTTATAACGTTTGTTATGTGTTCCCTTTTTAAATTACTAACGTATACATTTGTCATGTGTGTTATAGATGGATCCAGGCCTCGTTGACACTTCCGTGCTGACGCGAGAGGATCGGCATCGCTCACGCCGAGTATGCGAGGGTGATGTAAGTTATATTGTTTATTTCATTTCATTTTATTTCCATAATTTGCATTTTTAAATCTCAAAAGTAATAATTCATATTTATGTGGGCAGGAATCATCATGGCTACGATGTTAGCGAAGGGAGAAACAAGTACGGCACATACCACTTGACAAGCGCATTCGGTCTTTTGTTGCGCAGACAAGATTTGGAGTTACTGAGTTGGAGTTCATAGCCCTTGATTAGCATCTTATAACTGCCCTCGTAGAGCGATGGAGGCCGGAAACACATATATTTCATATGGCGAATGGGGAGATGACGATTACACTTCAGGATGTAGCTGTACTGATGGGGTTGCGAGTTGATGGCATGGTAGTTACCGGTGCTACATCGACGGTAGGGAAATGGTCTGATGTGTGTGAACAATTGCTAGGGATTCGACCAACGGAGAATGAGATCCAAGGATCAAGGGTGCTGGCGAGTTGGTTGTCTCAATTATTTTCACATGTTCCCGCCCATGCAGATGAAGACACATTGATACGTTATGCGAGAGCGTACATCCTGCAACTCCTTGGGGGTGTATTATTCATGGACAAGAGCAGGTCGTTGATATCTATTATAACTTTACCGCTTTTGTCCGATCTTGATATCACTGGGACATTCAGTTGGGGATCTGCCACATTGGCATACTTGTACATGCATCTGTGTTACGTCGCAGACATGGGGACCGAGGAGGTAGGTGGTTCTGTTATACTTTTGCAGCTTTGGGCGTGGAACCACTTTCCCCATATAGCCCCTGTTATTAGAGTGAGACACCAATGGCATGAGCGGTCATTAGGTGTTCGTTGGAGGACAAATTTTGAGAACATATGGCAATCAGCACACGTTGTTCGCCCATATCGTGACGCATTCGATATGCAATCTCCGGAGCAGGTATGCATTTTAAAAAAATTAATATTTTGGCATATCCATGAAGTGATCGAGTTAATTTACGTGCAGGTTTTGTGGATGCCGTATGGGACAAACATCTTGGAAGCTCTCCCACATTACTGCATCGATGGTCAACATGTTTGGTCGTCACGTGTTCCTTTCATCTACTTCCATGTTGTCGAGCACTACTTTCCCGACCGCGTCGCACACCAATTTGGTGGATGCCAGAGTATCCCATCTCCTTGCGACACTGATGAGTGCGATCGATCTGCAGGGTAAGGTGGATGTAGATTGGAGAGAAAAACATGTCGATCACATCACTGCTTGGATGTCTCATCACGACAGAGTTCTCCACATAGACCAATCCATTAGGGTTAGCACTTCTCCGGATTACATGGATTGGTATCTTCGGATCACTAAAAGATATGTGGGGAGATTGGGTGCAACCTTCGCCTACAATGTAAGTCTAAATAATTCAAATATATTTCATTATCTCTATATACATAAGTTAAAGCTGGGTTTTATCCAGATTGGTTGACACGTGAGTAGGTTCTTTAGCCTCCTCTCGATTCTCAAGTGTTGTGGGAGAGGCATTACTTCGGGATTTTTCATCCTCACCTTTTGGTGTTCTGCGTGTGCGTTGTCTAGGGTTTCCATGTCCTCTGTTGGGCGAAACTTCGTGCCCATCTTCGTGTGGTCATCTTGGCCGGACTTTGTTGCCACGTGTTGGGAGGCTTTGTCTGCTTTCCTTCCTTGAGTGTTTGCCAGTTGTCTTTCATTCGTCTTAGTATCTCCGTCATATAGAAGAAGTTCACTTTTATTGTTCATTGGGTATGTTATTCGAACTTCCAGTTTATTTGCTTTGTTCGACTTTCCGGCAACCTCTATCTCTGCTGCATTGTGGGTTGCTGGAGATTTGGGGGTAGAGTTTCGTCAGAAGGACGGATTGTAGGATTTGATTTTAATGTTGTTGTATTTCTTGAATGTTATTACTTCGTTTGTTTCAGGGATGGTGGTTAATGGTGGGTTATGGAGGTTTTGAAGAAGGAAGACAGCTCCTTTATTATTTCTTCCTTTCTGTTGTAGTGGTGGTCGTTCTGCATGGCTTATTCCCTATGAATGCGTTCTCATTTTGTTTGCTATGTTTTTATTTGGTACTCTTCCTTTGTTGTATCACTTTGCTTTGAATGGGAATGTTTTCTCTCTCTATTCTGTGGTTGCATCCGCATATATTGGATGATATTGTTTGTGCAATAATATTATCAGAACTATAGGATCATTGTGTTGGGTGTTCATGGAAATGGTGCCTTTGGGAGTGTAATGTTCTTCTTATGCTTTATGCTTAATGATACATACACTTGCTCTCTTTTTTCCGTTTGCCTTTTGTTTTTGTTTGCTTTACATTGTTTGGGTTCATATGCTTTAAACTTCAATATTTCTTATTCAAGATGTTTAATGCTTTATCATGCAAGTTTTTTCTTTTTTACTTATCTTGAAATTTTGTTTAGGATTAATATCTGCGGTACTATATTTGGTGTTTTGTTGTTTTTGCTTTGTGTGGATTTGTGCGCTTTGAATGGGAGCATTTCCCTTGATGTTGTTCCATTTTAATTATAAAATGTAACTCTATGAGGTTGCTTTTATTCGGCGAAAAAAAATTAACATTGAAAGTGTTGTTCTGCAGTCAGATATTTTTTTAGTTATTTTTTTATCATGTTCATGTATTGGATGATATTGTGTGTAGAATGATGTATGACAGGAATGGAGTCAGTAACTATATATGTTATTGTTATTGGTTTTGGTATTATTAATTCATCAATATCTATCAATAGTTTAAAATATGGTATAAAATTAATCATTATATGGAAGGCCCTATCATGAAGGCTATGCTAACAAATTTCTTATATTAAATGAACTGGTAAAATCTTGACTGCAATAACATAATAAATTGCTTCTTACTGATGGAATATGTATTTTCACTGTTTGTGTTTGTTTGTACTACAACTGGTGAGGCAATACGATTGTGGATTTTAGCCTGCCTATACAACACGGTTATTTGGTGATATAATCAGTTTTTTGCAAGCTATCTGATTATGTTCATATATGTTTGCTTCCGCAGCGCGACGCAATTTAAAACTAAATTGCAGCTAGATTGTGGTAGATTACATGCTCATCTTTCTTTGGAACAATTGACAATTGCATTCCATATTTCATAGTAGCAATGTATTTTGCATTTCATATTTCATTGCAACAATAGTTGTTTCTGTTGCTTCTGCATAATCAATGTCAGAATTTTATATTTTTAAGAACAGTTTATTTTTGTTATTTCAAAACGATTTCTATGTCTAGCTATTCACATTAGAATTTAATTAGAATTTAATAGTTTTCCCCTCATTTTAGTAATTCCGTTCTGCCGCGAAGCGCGGGTAACATCCTAGTATTATAAATATCTAACTTCACATTTATTTAAAATTTTCAGATGCAAAGATGGGATCTTGTCATGGAATCACGAGGCAGAGATCCAAGCCACTACCAGTATAGAGACATAGCACGGGAGACGAAGTCTGAAATGGAGCGTTCATTAGCCATTCAATTTGCAGATGCTATGATCATGAATGAGGAGTACACGCAACAAAAGAATGTCCAAGAAAGGGGAAGATGACGTGGGAAAGGAAGAGGTCGGGCTAGGACACACCAACAACAACAAGATCATGGACGAGGTCGTATACGAGGGCAACAAGAATTTGCACACGGCGTCGAAGTGAAGGAGGGAAACCAGGATATGGACAAGCTCCCCGAGTTTGTTTTAGAGACACAACTTGTCACACCTATGGTTGAACCTCGAGACGGCGAGATGACAACTCCACAAGCGCCTGCAAGGAACATAAGGGGGGAAGAAGCTCAATATGTGTATGTTGCACTGAACCCGTCACCTGCGCCCACCTTCGACGAGGAAGAAGGCATAGGAAGTTCGCAATTACAAGGAGTTGATCTTAGATATGGAAAGACAACCTATCAAAGGAGGAGGAAGATATAAGTATGTATGATGTGACAATATTTGGCAATGTACTCTATCTTAGTTATTTGTATTGTACCCTGTTAGAAAAAAAATAGGAAGCGGAATCAGAAATAAAGATAAAGAACAATAAGAATTAGCGGGATTTTACGTGGAATCCTAATCCCTAAGGAGCGGGATAAACCACGGGAGAATCCCTCAAAGGGGATATGCTTCATTGCTTTTTCTAAATGGATACAGGAGGTCTGGGGCTCCTTATATAGCCTCCACAGAGCCTCCAAGTCCCACCATTGGTAGATGTGGGACTAAACTCTTGGATGGGGTAAATGGATCCTGGAGATATCCATTTACCCATCTCACATACATATGACGCACGACCAAATACTCCAATTTTTTTCTCAATGCAATGCTCAACTTGGACAAACAGAAAGAAACTCAACTCATGCTACAGGACACTACGGATAATATCAACTCAACGCGCACAACTGTTGCTGTCGAGGACGTTGCTTCTCATGCCGTGCATGTGAGGAGGACGAATGGGCTGGAGTGTGAGTCTGTTGAATCTCCTATTCGGAGAGCATGTGCTATGTACTGCGCCTGTCAGAGTCATTGCATCTGAAATGAGTCTCCTCGTCGGAGTACTATGGCCCGCCACAACATGTGGACAACTGCTCCATATCTGAAAAAGGGCCGAACTGGAAAAAGATCGTGGAAGTGCAATCCTCGTCGGAGTCTACGGCCGCTGGAGAATGGAGTTTGAAAGAAGTCTCCTCGTAGGAGAACTAGGTCTCTCCCATCTGGCACAAAGAATGGTACACTACTCTGGAATACCTATGATACCACATGAAAACTCTTGCCAACATGGCATAGGGAATGGTACTCTACTCAGGAGTCCCTATGTCTCACATGAAAACTCTGGCCGAAACAACAAAAGATGATGGGAACCACGACAAAAGATGGCATACATGTGCACATCTGAAAAAAAAACGCATACTCGTGCGTGTCTGAAACTGAAGAATGGGCCACTCAAACATGGAGTGCCTCAAACTTGAACTCTGACCAATCTGAATGTCGAGTCTGAAATTGCGCATCACACTATGGACTTGGAATATGAACCTCGAGTCTGATATTGCGCATGGAGAAACTGACTGAGTCTGATAACTTGTAGAGTCTGAATCTGAATGACCTGCATTCTGGAGAATCTGGAAAATCTGACAAACTAGCATGTGACTCTACATATACTCCCCCTTTCTCCCATACTTGTCGGAAAATCAACGTCGACAAAGTTGGGAGAAGACAATAAAATGGGGGAAAACATGAACATTCTCAAAAATTTCTCGCGGCTTTTCCAATTTTTTTAAATAAACCGTCGCAATTTTTTTTCAAGCCATCTCAACCAATTTTTTTCTCGGCTTTTCTTTCAACTTTTTTTTTAAAATTTTCCCTTTTGCGTACGGCTTTTTTTGTACGTGCCCTTTATTTTAATATAACGTCCTCCCCTCCCCCTTTTTTTTAAAACGCAACTCCCTCTCTTTTTTTCCTCTCTCTCTCCCCCTTTTTTTACAAGTCACAACCCATTTGGGCCCTTTCTCTTTTTCTCTCTCTGTGGACCTTAGGCCCAAAACCATGCACTTCTTCACAGATTGTTTTTTTTATAACTTGGGCCCAACGCAGATGCCCTTTTAACCTTTTTTTTAAACAGCCGACACCATATTTAGGGTTCTGTCATGGGAACCCTTTTCTTGGAAACACATCCCCCGCCATTAGGGTTCCCCAAAGGGTTTTCACGCTGGAGAGTTATGCACCACCCCCGGTTGGGGAATCTATCTTGCCGTGCGCCGTCGTTGAATCTTCTGCTGCAGGGCGCCGCTGCAGCTTCGGCTGGAGGAGATCGAGGAGAGGAGGCTGCTACCGCCGCCTTTGACTGGTCTTGCCGGGAAGGAAAGCTGTGCGACGGCGTCAGCGGCGGGAGGGGGGGGGGGGTCGCCGCCTAGTCTCTTCGCGCGCATCCTGTGCGCGTGGAAGGGGATCGAGGAACTGTCGCCACCTGCGGCTGTGCCAGGAGGTTGATCCGATGGGAACCTCCGTCTGGAGGTTTGGGAGCGCTTGGGGCTCACGCCGCCAAGGGAGGAGGTCGCCTGGAGGGCACGCTAGTTTGCACCGCACCGCGATGATAGAGGCGTTTGGAATAGCGACATCGCGGGAATGTCGCCTGGGATTTGCGGCTGGAGGTGGACCTGCGAGGTGTTGCTTATTGCCGCAGGACCTGTTAGAGCGCCTAGATCAAAGGAGTGGCTCGTTGTATCAGCCTGGTTCTCCCGTTGGGATCAGAGTAGCTACTATGCGACAAGGATGGTATGCTGCCTTGTGCGGCTAGGGCGCCACCTGATGCTTGTAGGATGGCTGCTAGGGAGCCACGTGATGCTTGTAGTTCCATAGATGAATTAGGTTTTTGTTAGAAACCCTTGAACGAAATGCAGATCTCGAATGAGAACAACCCAACAAATCTTCAACATAAAAAATGAATCTCGAACATAAATAAGAACTTGAAATCCTCGAGAATCGACTCGCTCTGATACCATGTTAGAAAAAAATAGGAAGCGGAATCATAAATAAAGATAAAGAACAATAAGAACAACGGGATTTTACGTGGAACCCTACTCCCTAAGGAGCGGGATGAAACCACGGGAGAAGCCCTTAAAGGGGCATATGCTTCATTGCTTTTTCTCAATGGATACAAGAGGTCTGGGGCTCCTTATATAGCCTCCACAGAGCCTCCAAGTCCCACCACTGGTAGATGTGGGACTAAACTCTTGGATGGGGTAAATGGATCCTGGAGAGATCCATTTACCCATCTCACATACATATGACGCACAACTAAGTACTCCAACATACCCGACATGAACTATTTTCTAATCCAATGGAGCATTTTATGGACATATATTCCTATTATTTATGACATGAATAACTTTGGTACATATCCTATTCGTGGAGATATTTATGGAAATCGTTTGTTAAGGTTCAACTTCCATTTCTTTAACTTGTCCAACAAAAAGTTCTGTCTATTTTTTTTAGAGTTGCAGAGCATATCGCATACTTTTGTTGCGCTATAGGGATGAAAACGCAGGAAAATTATGCGCTACTCTAAAGCGCATAAAATCCATGCATTTCCCTTTAGCGCATAAACTTCATGTGATATGCATGCAGTATTGACAAAAAAAAAATGTTGGCTTAGTGGAAGAATAGTGTTTTCAAACTACGTTACTAAGGAATTTGCCTCAAGAAATTATCATGTGGTGTTAATTTGACATTGTCTCATATAAATATCATTCTCAGTTGGAATCCTTTTCTCATTGAAAATAAGTTTGTCAAATTGTACGACCTGTGGCATGTTCCAGATGTTGGGAGAAGAAACATGGGCTGAAACAAAAAAATGTAAGGAGATGATAGATGGATACAAAATAGTTGTGCAGGATTTTGGAAGGGAATGCACCAAGATACAAACATTGAAGGAGCATCTCCAAGCAGTATGAAGTTAAAAGAAAATGTGGTGTTGAGAAAGGAATTCAGGGAGAGTGCCAAGTTTTAGAAACTGAAGGAGATTAAGGTTGAGAAAATAATGTAGGCAGGTGAAAATAAAGAAACAAAGAAAATGAAATAAAGGCAAATTACCAGAAAGTTCACCAGTTTATCATCTCGCCTTAGCAAAGGCATAAGGCTGTTTAGATAAGAAAAAATTACGCCCCCCCATAGCAAAAGAATTATCTATGCATCAAGCGTTTTAGTTTTCTAAATGTCACAAATGCCATCCTGTCCCACAAATAGGGATTGATAAGACTAGGATCTACATTAAGAACTTTCACTGAGAACTCAGCCATGGCTGGTCGCAAGCTCAGGTAAATGAGGGTTGGATTAGGTAGCCGACAACCATCGTAAAACCCTCAGAGACAAATTCCTAAATAATATTATCAATTAAGAACATTATTTAGGAATTTGTCTCAAGGCAGTCAGATCTTTTCAATATGAATTTAAGCAAACATTTGAATTTCGTTGGAGCGTTCCTTACAAGCGACAATTGCGTTTGTTACTAGTGACGGTTGCATAGTCTGAATGCAATGAGAAATTGGCAAGGGCCATTATATTGTTGTATGTATGTAGTTCAAATTTTGCAAGTGTCCCGCATGAGGAACGTATACGAGTAAATAAGCTAGTTTCGTTGCATCGTCGCCCGAATACAGTCCAAAATTTGCAAGGATTCTCGCATGATGGGCGTATGCGAGTAAAGAAGTTAATCCAAAAGAGGTTGTAATAGGTAGTTGGAATATTGTCACTTTGATTGGAAAATTGATGGAGATAGTAGATACGATGGAAAGAATGAAGATTCAGATACTATGTCTCCAAGAGACAAAATGAGTTGGAGAGAAAGCAAGAGAGATTGAGAACACATCTTCTAAATTATGGTATTCAGGAAAAGAGAGGGGTAGAAATGGTGTTGAGTGGTTGTTCATAAGGATTTAAAGGATAGTATGTTTGGAGTGCAAAGATTTGGGTTCGTATTATTTTGTTAAAATTGGTGATGGAAGAAGTTATGAATATAATTTCAGTTTATCTGCAGCAAGTTGATTTAGAGGAAAGGATTAAACAAGCTTTTTGGGAGGATTTGGATAAGATTATGCAAGGTATCCCACAAAGAGAGACGATTTACCTAGGTGGAGATCTTAACGGACATAAGAGAAAGGATGATTCAAGGTATGCTAGTGTTGGCAGAGGCCATGACTTTGAGGATAGAAATAATGAGGGAAAAGCCATTCTGGATTTTGTACCGACTTATGACCTTTTCATAGCAAACGCTCTCTTCAAGAAGAGGGAGGAGCATTTAATTACCTATAAGAGTGGCTCGACTAAAACACAGATAGATTACTTTGTGATGAACATAAGAGATAGCAAAGTAATCCCCAATAGAGAGCTTAGCATCTCAACATCGCTTGCTAGTCATGGATGTGCAAACTAAAGGGTTGGCAAAGAAGAGGATGGTTCCCAAGATCATTGAAACTAAATGGTGGAATCTTCAGTAATATCCTGGACTTAGGTCCCCAATCCATTAACGAGAAATATTGACTTTGACAACTCGTTGATTTCGGACTCGAATGGATTCATTAGCAACCACCCAAAATGCTTAAGCACAAGTTTTCAAGTAGTAATCCCCACCATTTATAACCCACACCCACACTTCGTGAGTTTTAGATATGTGACTATGTTTGGGGTTGGGGTGTTGCATCTTTAATTGAAGCAATCAAGCTTCAAGGAGAAGATTTTAAAAGACTTACCTTGGGATTGTAAGGGAAGTGCAAATGAGATGGGGAAATCTTATGGAAATTTTGCTTCCATCTAGTGTCTATATCCTTATGAGTAATAAGCACATGCCCTTCCTCATCCACGATGCATCTCACTTGAGAAATTGTTGAGATACTTATATCTCTTTATATGTATTTCGTATTTCTCTTTCTTTCATGTACCTCTCTTGTAATTTACTCAGGGATTTTCTCCTATATAAGAGAGCCCTAGCGTCTCAATAATCTGAAGTCATTCAATTTTTTTCAACTTGGTATCGGAGCAACAATCCTAAACCGGGGTTCCCATATTCCACTAAAAAAACCCTAACATACCCCCACCCGCCGCAAGCAACCCTCCCCACTGCCGACAACTCTTCCTGCCGACGACAACCATCATCCTTGCGGTGCCCCACCTCCATCATGTCTTCTCGCAGCGAGCTACCGAGTCGCCCATGCGGGCCTTCTACCTCCCCGCAACGAGTCCCTGACCGCCCCAGCGGGCCGTTCCAGCCAGCCGAGCAGGCCGCCCCTACCGCCAGCTCATCGCCTCCGTGCGGTCCTGCCGTCCGCCACCGCCTTGTGGGCTGCAGTTCAATCATTTCTGCAAGCCTATACGGTCTGATTTTGCTCAAATTTTGTGATTTCGAATAAATATATATTCGCATCTTCCAGCCCTAGACTACAACACTGATTGAAGAGGATGGTTGTATGAGTTTACACGTACAACCAATCCTCCATGTGATTGTATAGACTCGCTTATAGTAGTCTACTTCTCAGTTTTGTTCATGATTGTCGACATTCCTTTTATCATGTCAGAGAACAAGGGTGATGTTTTTTTCCTCGACCGGTGTCTTCAAGGGCCCGGCTCCCATCGTGAAGATAGATGGGACCAACTACGAGTTGTGGTCCATGCAGTTTCACACCATTATGCAGTGCCATAACAAGGAGCACATTTTGATGAATTCCGAGCCAACAAACAAGACTGGAGCTAATGCTTGGAAGCAAGATGATGCCTATGCACGATTTGGCTCAACGGGACGCTCACCACGGAGATTGTCGATGACATTGTCAATCAACCTACAACCAAAGCTATGTGGGACATCTTAGCAGCCACATATGGACAAGCCAAGAATGAGAGCAATATCCTACAATTGCAGTATGATAACTTTTCGAACAAGCAGAATGGTCGGCCTCTTCATGCACACTTCTCGCATCTTCGAGGCATGTTCGAGCGTCTCCATGGCTTTATGCCCATTACAACCAACACTAAACAGTAGCAGGCATACAGGAATGCTACTATGACCGGAGCCTTTCTATCCTCCCTTGACTTTGAGTACGATGCAGCACGTACTCAACTGCTTACTAGAGTGCGATACCACAAATGGAGGAGGTCTACAAGAGGTTGAGCAGGATCACAACTTCATCTATTATCGTGGCCCAAACACCCTCTGCAATGGCAGCTTCTCGTGGCAGAGGGGTCACTTCACAGTTTCGCGGGCGTAGATCCCGTGGTCGAGGAGGAGGACGTCAACGTGGTTCATGCTCACATTGTCACTGTCCACGCCACTCTAAGGAGACATGCTATATAAAGCATGGATATCATGCGTCTGCCTGTGTAGCTGAGCAGACAGAGACTACTCCGAGTCCTTCTCATGATGCGAGACTTGACGATATTGTCTCTAGATTGAAGAGATGATGATTACACCGCCCACACTAGCAGCAAGATCATCAGAAGTTACAGCTCCGGCCAGAGCTTCTACGACTTCTTCAGGTATTTCCTATGCACTTACTAGTTGTAGCGGTTCGGATTTGACTAATCGGATCATGGACTCCGAAGCTTCTCATCACATGTATGGAGATCGAGCTCAGTGTACGTCCTAAAGAACTATCCCTCTTGGTAGATCAGTGGTGATTGCTAATGGGGTTCATATACCCATTGTTGGTCAGGGGGAGATTGTCCTAGCCCCTCGATGCGCTTGCAGAATGTCTTACATGCTCTAGCATTTCAGTGGAATCTTTATCTATTACCTAGATTACAAAAGATTTGCATTGCCGTGCCATATTTGACCCATCTTCTCTTGTGTTTCAGGACATACTCACAGGCAGAGTGATTGGATGTGGCCATGAGTAGAGAGGACTTAACAAACTAGTTCAACCCCCGTGTGTTGGTGTTGCTACCATTCCTTCAGGCTCCGTTTCTCCTTTCATGTGACATCTTCGCTTTGGTCACCTTCCTCTGCAGAAGCTATGTCATGTTCTCTCTCAGATCTCTACTCGTACTACTTTGGAGTGTGAGGCATGTTAGCATGGAAAGCACCATCGTTCTTTATTTCCGAGTCGTCACAGTAGTCAGTCGTTTGAGTTGTTTCATTTTGATATCTGGGGTCCTAGTCGTGTTCCTGATCATCAGGGACATCTGTTCTATATGATTGTTGTAGATATTTTCTAGATTATCTTGGGATTTCTTGTTAAAGAATAAGTCTGAAGCGGGTCCTATCATTAAATCATTACTTATTGAAATTAAGAATATTTTTTTGGTAATGTGAAGTTTATTCGCACTGACAAATGCCTCAGAGTTTTCCACTTTATAGCTATGTGACTTTCTCAGATTCCTTGGTATTGTTCATCAAACTTCTTGTGCTTACACTTCACAGCAAAATGATGTTTCTGAACACAAACACTGTCAACTTATGGATGTCACGAGGACTCTTTTGAATCAGAGTCGAGCTCCTCATTCGTTCTGGGATGATGCGCTTCTCACTGGTTATTATTTGGTGAACAGCATGTATTTCATTATCCTTTGGAGAAAAGGTTCTTTTCTTGATTGCATTTCTCGAGAAAGACCTATTCTCCCTTACTCCCAGGGTCTTTGGGTTTGTGGCATTTGTCTACAATTTTATTTCTAATCGTGATAAGCTCTCTCCAAGAGCTGTCAAATGTGTGTTCGTTGGCTATTCTCGTACCCAAAAAGGGTATAGATATTTTGATCATGTAGGGTATAGAGCTGTCAATAGAAACAATGTGTTCATTACATACCTGATGCGTATTGGATGACAGGGAAGGTGCATGAGGAGAGGAGCGAGTAGAGAACCAGTGCCACATGTATTTGTTCCACATGTACCAGTATCATATACAGGAAACATGGCACTAGCGATATGGTTGTTCCACATGATACTGTATAGGAGGAGCTGATACCAAAGAATAGAGAGGCTGATGACCTGGATGTTCCTATTTCCTTAAGGAAGCAGCATCGGAACTGTACCACTTATCCTCTAGTTGTGCATGTTTCCTTGGACCATCTTTCCGAGGAGTACAAGAGGTTTGTTGTGGGACTACTATGCCATGAACATACCAAGAGGTCATACATGATGGTAGTTGGCGACTTGCCATGGAGGAGGAGATGACCACTTTGCAGTCTCGTGGTACCTGGAGTGTTGTTCTTGCTACTCCCGGTGTCTCTTTTGTGAGGTGTGAATGGATCTTTACGGTGAAGCAATGGCATATGGCAGTGTGGATCGCTACAAGGAGAGGCTTGTAGCACGTGGGTTTACCCAGACTTATGGGGTGGACTATCAAAATACATTCTCACCAATGGTCATACATTCGACATTGTGCATTCTTTTATCAGTTGTTGTTTCACGAGAATGACCTCTTTACCAGCTTGATGTGAAGAATACATTTCTATATAGAGATTCACAAGAGGAGGTATATATGCAACAACCACTGGGGTTCGTTGCTGAGGGGGATTCTCATAAGGTCCTAGGCTCCACAAGGCGATTTATAGCTTGAAGCAGAGTCCGAGAGCTTGGTACCATAAGCTTTCAGAGTTGATAGAGCACCAAGGGTTTGCGTGGTCCACTGCATATTATTCGCATTTTGTTTGGAGGACACAAAGAGGTATTGTTGTTATTCTAGTCTATGTTGATAATATTATTGTCACGGGTGATGATGAGCAAGGCATTCAGGTTGCCAAGGAGTTCCTAGGTCAGCAGTTTGTGACTAAGGACCTTGGCAATCTTCGATACTTCCTTGGATTAGAGTTCGCCAGGAACCAGCATGGTCTTGTGATGACTTAGAGGAAGTTTGTGATTGATCTTCTACTATAGACAGGTATGACATGGTACAAGCATGCTACTACCCCTATGGATCCGAGTATGAGATTATACGACGATGACACTGAGGAGGTAGATAAGAGGAGATACAAGGAGCTTGTTAGGAAGCTCTTATATGCTACCATCACCAGACCAGATATATCCTTTGTTGTGAACAAGGCGAGCCAGTTCATAGAACAACCCAGGAAGGTTCATATAGATGTTGTCTATATGATTTTGAGATATTTGAAGACTTCACCTGGTACCGGTCTTATATTAAGCAGAGATACGTCTTTTGAGGTGAAAACTTGTGCAGATGCAGATTATGCAAGATGCCTCAGAGACATGAAGTCTACTTCTGGCTTTCTTATTTTTGTTGGGAGCTCTCTCGTGTCATGGAAAAGCAAAAAGCATGTAGTGGTTGCTACATCCAATGCAGAATCTGAGTACAGAGCCATGGCACAGGGGAGCACGAAGATGATGTGGGTTAGATCGGTCTTGACGATCTTGTTGTTGAGGTTCCTCTTCCCATGCCGGTTTTATGTGGAAATCAAGTAGCTCAACATATTGCCAATAATCCTGCATTTCATGAACGAACCAAGCATATAGAGGTGGATTGCCACTATACCAGAGACATGATCCAGAAGGGTCTCATATCCACCTTTTATGTTTCTACTGGAGATCAGACAACTGATATTTTCACCAAAGCACTTGCTAGAGGTCCTTTTCAGAGATGTTTCAAGCTGAGCCTGATAGACATATATGCTCCAACTTGAGGGGGGAGTGATGAGATACTTATATCTCTTTATATGTATTTCGTATTTCTCTTTCATATACCTCTCTTGTAATTTACCCAAGGCTTTTCTCCTATATAAGAGAGCCCTAGGGTCTCAATAATATAAAGTCATTCTATTTTCTTCAACTGAAATATCATTGATCTTTCTTTCTCTTGCTTTGGCAATCTGGATGTATCCTTCTAGGCTAGCCCTCCTTCAAGTCAAGCTTTTTTATGCAAAACTTTATAAGCTTTCAATTTAGCTTCACTTACAGCCTTGTTTGCTTCCTTCTTCGCTATTCTGTAGTTTGTGACAGTTTTCTCTGTTCTATCCGTATACATAGCTTAAACGATGCTCTTTTAATTTCAAGCTTTTCTTGTACACCCCTTCACTCCACCACCAAGCCTTCTTTTGTTTTGAAACCCCTCCCTTGGACTCATTAGCATCTCTTTGGCTACTCTTCAGATGGACCTCTCATGATATACATGATCCATGACTAGACATACTGCATTGAGATTGTCATAATATATAATAGCCTAATCATGTTGTAGACTGAGATCTCCAACTAAACCTTCAGTAAGATACCTTCCTTTGCAGCTTCCGTCAACGCCATATACTATGCCTCTGGTAGACAAAATAACTGATGGTTGTAACCTTCCATTTGATAACAGAACTCCTCAAAGTAAAGACGTAACCTGCCATTGATCTCCTCCCATCAATATCTACAGCATAATCTGAAACCAAATATCTAGCAACCAAACATTCTGAATCACTTCGGTAAATGAGGCTAATGACAGATGTTCCTTTCATATAGTAGAAAAACCACATGACTGCTTGCCAATGCTCCTTCGATGTATTGTCCATGAATCTGCTAACAACACTCAAAGCAAGCAATATCATGTCTTGTGCATATCATGGCATACATAAGACTCTCAATTGCACTGGCAAAGGGAACACGTGACATGTGCTCCTTATCTCCGTCAGATTAAGGTGCGAAAGAAATTGAGAGATGAGTATTCATAGCAGATGGGGTATCTAGAGGCTTGGTTATAGACATCCCAAATCTCACTAGAACTTTCTCAATGTAGCTCTTTTGAATTAAGAAAATCTACCCTTCTGGACAATCCCTAACAATCATCCCTAAAATCTTCTTCATTGCACCAAGGTCCTTCATGTCAAACTCTGAACTAAGGTACTTCTCCAAATCATCTATAATATTCTTTTTCTTGACAACAATCAATATGTCGTCAACGTACAATAATATATAGAATGAAGGACATGTCCTCCACCTTGTTGTGGTAAACAGAACAATCGTATGGTCTCCTATTCTTTTTTTGATGGTAAAAACGGGTGACTCCCCACGAAGGGGATCACCGCCTGAAAATTTCTATTAAAAAAAGGTTTTAGGGTACATTACCGTGAAAGCCAGAAATTATAAAGCATGTTACACAGGGACACAATATTTTTACTGTAGAATCTCTGATTATTGAAGATTAGGTCGTTGAGTCCGAGCCAGATGGCCCAGAGAGCGGCAAAAGGTCGCAAACAATCATCGCTAGAGTTGTCACAGAGCCTTCGAATGGAGTTCCAGAAGACCCCCTCCCCGTCGCAATTTACCACGGGTATTGCAAGCTCCGACCAGATCCGCACAGATGACGAGCACTTGAAGAACAAGTGATCAGAGTCTTCGGCCGCCTCGCTGCATCTGTCGTATTGGGTGTCGGCAAGACGCAGGAGACGTCCCCTCCAGGATTTATCACACAGTCGTCTCCTTCTCAGGCACCAAAGGAAGATCTTCAACCTGACCGGAATATTCGTCGCCCAAACCACGCGCATGTCCTGGCACATCTCACTGTCCAGCTCCTCGTCCATCTTCCTCAAGTCGATGTACGCTTTCTTGACCAAGAAAGCGCTGCTACCCCAGACAAAATGGTCACGGTCCTGCGAGACAACGTCGTGAGGTGGAAGCGCAGACAACAGGGCCAGGTATTCATCCAAACGTTGATCAGAGAGATCAACCAGGAACAACGGGGCCCATACATCCCCATCCGCCGTCTGCGAAAGAGTTGCCTCCAAACTACGGTCCTCAGTCCAATCATCACGCCAGAATCTGAAGGTATGTCCATCCCCTACGCTCAGTCTGAACCTCTGCGCTAACCCTGGCATAACCGCACGTATACCGGTCCAAAGCAGGGATTCGTATCGTACTCTCTTCGGAACCAACTCGTCGCTGACCCCGTAAATCTTCCTCATTAGTCTAACGACGTATGGTCTCCTATTGAATCCATGATCAATCATGAAGCTGTCAAACTTCTACTATTACTTGAGAGACTGCTTAAGTCCAGACAAGGACTTCTTCAATCTGCACATATTATCTTCCTTGCCCTAAAATAAGAATCCCTCTGGCTAGCTCATGGGAATGTCCTCTTAGACTTCACCATGCAAGAAAGCTGTCATCACATCTAACTGGCCCAACTCCAAATCTCGATGTGCTACAAGAACTAGTAGTACCCTGATGGATGTATGCCTTATAACATGAGAAAATATCTCATTGTAATCCACACATTCCTATGATTGTAACCATTTACAACTAGGTGTTTCTTGTATCTGATGCATTCGTTGCATGAGATTCATGTCTTTTTCTTGAAGACAAATTTACATCCAACGACACTCCTCCCCTTGGGCAACTTGTCAAGCTCCCATGTATGATTCTTATGAAGAGACTCCATCTCCTCAACTATAGAAACAATCCACTGCCTAGATTCTACCCCTGATATAGCCTCCTTGTAAATAGAGGGCTCTGAAGACTCTACCTCCTCAGCAACCTGTAGTGCAAATGCGACCATGTCTTTAAATCTATATCTCTGGGGTAGATGTATCTCTACGGGGCAGATCAATAGCAACACTCAGTTACCTATTCTATGGTTGCTCAACTTCAATTGTTCAACATCATTCTAATCAGGAGTAGTGTGATCAACTGCGTGATCACTACTTGGTGTCAGTTCGAACTCAACCTTTTCGTGCACATCATTTCATGTCCATGCATCAGCAGACTCACTCCTCAAGTGAAGCATGGAATTCTCATCAGATGTAACATTCATGCTCACAACAATTCTATGCTCAAAAGGGGACAATATTTGGTACCCCTTCACTCATGTGTCATATCATGTAAATACCCCTTTCTTTCCCCTTGATTCCAACTTCCCTTTGTTAACATTATAATATGTATGACAAAAAAGACACATAAAACAGAATAATCAACATGATTACCAAACCATACCTCCATGGGTGTTTTGCAGTCGATAACAGATGTGGGACTCTGATTCACCAAGTAACACGTATTCATAGCTTCACTCTGAAATGATATATCAAGACCAGTATTAGAGAACATGCACCTTGCTCTCTTTGGAAGCGCCATGTTCATTTCTACAACTCCATTCTGTTGGGGCATATATTTGATAGTGTGATGTCTTGCAACACCCTCCTCTTAGCAGAACTCACTGAACTCTTACAAACAAAACTCCAACTCTTTATTTGTACATAGACGCTTCACCTTCTTAGAAGTTTGGTTCTCCACAAAGATCTTCCATTGTCTGAAGATCTGAAATGCCTTGCTCTTGTGCTTCATCATGTACACCCAAACCATCCTTGAGTAATCATCAATAATATAAAAAATACATGACACCTCCCAAAGATGGAATCTGTAAAGGGCCTCAACAATCATCATGGAAGTAGTCGAGTGTCTCCTTTATCATGTGAATAGCTTGATTGAATTGCTTCATGTGTTTTTTTTCCCGAATACACAATGCTCATAGAGCTCCAGCTTGGATCCCTTAAGATCCACGATGAGACCCTTCTGACGAATGATATTCATCCCCATCTGACTCATGTGTCCTAGCCACATAAGCCACAATTCTGAATTTGATTTCACGGCTTGAGACACTACTGCAACAAAACCTGTAATTGTAGACCCTTGCATTACGTATAGGGTCTTCTACTTGATGACAACTATCCCAGCTTTGGCAACTTGCATAACACCACCGTCAGCGGTGTACCTATATCCTTATCTATATCCTTTAGAATTCAAGACTCCAAGGGATATCACGTTCTTTCTCAAATCAGGAACATGGCAAACTTCAATCACTATTCTCACGACTTCATCATACATCTTGATCTTCGCAAAGCCTATTCCTACAATCGTGCACGTTGCATCATTTCCCATGACGACGTTTCCACCATCTATCTTCTCATAGGTGCAGAACAAATCTTTATTGGAGTCATATGGTAAGAACAACCTGAATCAAGAATTTATGTGTTATCCGTCATCTTCTGATCTGTAATGATGAGAACAAGATCATCTTTGGAATCCGTGCCTATTTGAGCCACAGATTCCAGTCGTGGCTTTCCCTTTCTTATTCAAGAAGTCCTTCTTCCAATGTCCAAGTTCCTTGCAATAATTACAGATGTCCTTAGACTTGTGACTCTTCGACTTGGACTTCTACTTTCTTTTCTTCGCGTAGCAGAAACCGACATGACTTTTTTCATGAGTCATAACCAAATCAACAACATTAGAGTCCCACTTCTCAATAACGATATGTCGAAGTTTACAAGTATGCAGACTCACACGAACTTCCTCGAAGCTCCATGATGATGAATCTGAGGAGGTAGACAAGAGACAGTACAGGGAGCTGGTAGGGAAATTATTATATGTCACTATTACCAGGTCTGATATATCTTTTGATGTAAGTAGAGCGAGTCAATTCATGGAGCAACCCAGGCCGGCGCATATGGATGCAGTATGCATGATCTTGATATATCTGAAGTCATCTCCTGGTGCAGGTTTTCTGTTTAGAAGAGATACGTCTCTCACAATTACTGGGTGTGCAGATGCAGATTATGCTGGGTGTCCTAAGGACAGGAAGTCTACTTCAGGCTTAATTGTGTTTATTGGTAGCTCATTGGTCTCGTGGAAGAGTAAGAAATCCAACTTTTTTATAGGAGAACATTGTTGGGTAACATACAAAAAGCATACAAAAAACAAGACATACAAAATTAATATACAAGAAATAAGAGAAACAAATAACATTTCCTCACAAGTTGGATCATAGATGTCCACCATGACGAACTTGTCACGTAGAAATATTCCTTTTGGTAAAGGTCATTTCAGATTGTACGACACCCAATCCCCATGTTTTGTCCGCTCATAAAGCACAACATTGAAAGCACTATAGGTGGCAAACTTATTTTATGGTACATAGGGAAAGGAATACTAGTCTAAATATCAATTTCACTATGAAAAGAGAAACCATGCCACCTCACAAGTCGCATCAACAATAGCTCAAGATTCAGCCTCTACACAGATGAGCAACCACATATTGCCTTTTGCTATGCCATGTGACCAAGTTTCCAAACAGGAAGATGTCATAACGCAAAAAAAATAGATCTAAGTATGTTATTCTTGTGGTACCTGCTTGGAGGCCTTTTTAGGTAAGGTGTACATCATATCAATGGATATAACATGGCTTTTCTATAAACTTACATGCACGGCTAACTGTAAATCTAATGGCATGATGACTAGTTGTTAAATACATAGTTTTCCAACAATGTTCCTACTTCCTATACCGTTTTATCACCGTCAAAAGGTAGGTTATCAGTTGGCCTCAACCTTACAGTAGAATCAATAGCAACCGATTATTTGGATCCCAATATACATGCATCTTCTAATATAGTATTTTCATTGAGAAAGAATCATGCCCTTGTAATTCCTTGCAACCTTAATACCTAGAAAATAGTTTGCTAAAATTATTTGTAAAAAGGATCTTCACCCTATCTCCAAGGTTGAAAACAACAGCAACCACCAAAGCTTTATATACGCGTTTCACCAAGAAATCTCCATCCCTCCAAATCTAGTGGACCCAGCCCTCTGATGGATCCGCAATGGGCCCAAGCTCCTCCATGAGATGTAGGAACTCCATAAGACACCACTCAGAAAAAACGGCACGGAAAGAAGCATGGGTGGTGTCAAGCCTCAGAGACAGACATATTCCAGTCAACCGACATCGCATACAAGCGCATAAAGCACATCCTCAAAGGCCCCCGCCATTCCAGCCATTAAACCAAAAGGAAAATGAGCACCTCGCCCACTGCCAAAGCAAATGAATTGGAAGCTAAGGCATAACCAAGAAAATAGCCTTCCACAATGCAGAGGCAAGGTGATATGTGCCCGGAGTGTTGGAACAATGAGTATCAATGCCATAGATATTATAGACCAATTTGCAGGTCACATCATCCTCTTTCCTCTAGAGTTTGGCAGCCAATTTCATCAAAAGGTCCCAATTCAAAGTTTCAATCCTCAACACACCAAGACCACTATCCATAACAGGAAGAGTGATCGTGGTCCAATCTACCAAATATAAACCAAATGAAGTCCCATTGCATCCTTGCCAAAAGAAATGTTGTATGATCGCCTCAAGGTGTTGTCTGACCACAAGTAATCTTGTAGAGATGAAAAAGATAGGAACAACCACAAGCACCAACTTTAACAACGCAAGACACATCCACCATGAGACAAACATGACACCATCCACCTAGAGAGCTTGTGCTCCATCTTCTCAAACGGAAGCCAGTATGATCAACGGATGTAGCCACTACACAATAACAAACCCAGTTACCGGCCTCGTAGGAACCTACGAGGGGTGGCAAGAACATGGCCACACTCCAAAGAGACTACTTCAAATAGACCAAAAGGAACAAAGGCCAACTAGGAATGATTGGTCGACATACCCAAAAACTTACAAAAAAATGTCAAGCACCATAGACGTGCCTTTAGCTTCCTCCATTTTCTCAGTTTATCTCAGTAAAGAAGATAGTATCATCAGCACGCTGAAGAATAGGTATGGAAATGTTGCATGGAATACCTAGAGTTACCCCATCCGAAACATATGATCAACCATAATTGACAGCCACAT
This sequence comes from Ottelia alismoides, assembly GCA_037367405.1. Taxonomy (NCBI): domain Eukaryota; kingdom Viridiplantae; phylum Streptophyta; class Magnoliopsida; order Alismatales; family Hydrocharitaceae; genus Ottelia; species Ottelia alismoides. Next base: position 167,158 of record JAZKJV010002227.1, on the reverse strand, counting down.
TAAAGAGAAGCGGTACTAGAGGACAACTGTTACGCATACTGAGTTGGGGCTGAAAAAACTCCCCTCATAACGTTCATTGACCAACACCAAGAAAGATACAGTCGTCATCCATCACTTCGTCCAAAAGATCCAAAGATCGAGGAATTCGCATCTAGCCAACGAATCCCAAATGAAGTGTTAGTCCACATTGTCCTGGGCCTGGGAGAAATACACCTTCCATAATAGACCTTTGACATCTCAATGCTTTCAGACACTCACAAAATTGGTAGCTGCGACCAATTTGTTCATTATCTACCGCTACAGAATAAAAGTTGTTTTGACAAGAGAAATAATGGTAGTCGTGGCCTGGCTTAGCCTGTTGGCAAGTGATGGTTCTCAAGTACTTAAACGGGGCCCATCATTGATATATCAATAAAAATATTATTATAAATGGGTATCGGGTACATATATCTAGCTTGACCTCCTTTGCCTTGATTTTGATGGATGTATCACAATGCATCAAACATGTTTTACATATTGTCGAAACAAGACTACCACGCAATTTTCCTCTGTTGAGAAGAGGAATGGATGAGATGTTTATTCCATAGAGCTAGGGTCTCTTATATAGAGAGAAAACCCTGGAGAGTACAAGAGTTACGGAACCCGAAGGGTCACGGGGGTTACGGAACTCGAAGGGTCACAGAGAGTTACAGAACCCAAAGGGTCACAGGGTGTTACGGAACCTGAAGGTTTACAAATATAAATGTAAATATAATAACTCTAACACTCCTCCTCAAGCTGGAGCAGAGAAAGCTACAACTTGTAACAAAAGAAAAAGTATACACCACATCTTGACACAAAGCATCATAAGAACATATGTCCGCTGTTGGTAAAAGACCTCGCTTGAGGACGGGTCTGCGGCTTTCAGGTCATCGGAACGTATCTCCGCCATGCATGTAGTGTCACTGCGATATCAGATCACCGGAACGTATCTCTATCATGCCTGCAGGTCACCGGAACATATCTCTGTCGTGCTTGGAAAAGAATCACTGTAGAAGAAGTCCAACGCGGAGTAGTAGTCGGGTCGTAAAAGAAGTATACGCCCTGATGAAGAAGTCGATGCTCGATGAAGACGGATGATCTGTGTAGTAGTCTGGAGTTGCTGGTCTGTCAGTCGTGGTAGGGTAGTAGATGAAGGATATGGTTAAATCCTCAAGCGCATCACGGAAGCGTGAGCGTCGTATCGAATACGACGAGGAGCGACTAGTCGCACTAGTTGCTCGATGCAGCGGAATTTAAAAAAAAATTCATATGACGAAACCACATGATCCAAGAACACTTCTCGGATCGTTTCGTCTAAACCACAAACAAGTAATAGGATTACCTCTTGAAGCGTGGTTGCGATCGAGTCTCTAAACGAAGAGACCTCCTGTCTCAAGTCCGATCCGACGGAGGAGACGCTTGCGAGCGCGGGGATGAACCGCGTGCTTCTCGCAATCCATGTTGATGATCCAAGCGACGGATCTCCTGATCTCAACGCACGAGATCCGACGTCTTCTTCACGAGCGAGGCGCACCAAAGGAGACAGAGATCTACGAGCAGACAATCGGGCAGCATAACGACGACGCTGCGGCGATGGAGAACCTCTCTAGGGCATCCATGGTGGACGGCCATGAGAGAGAGAGATGGCGTGTAGAGAAAGAGAGAGAGAGAGAGATGCTTCTCAAGCATTGTGTGTAAATAGAGCAATGGGGTGCCTCTCCTTTTATAGGGTTTTGGGATCCATGGATCTCAATCCATGGGACAACACAAATCCAATGGCTCTCATTGATTGTGTTTCTTTTAATGGCTAAGATTTGTGTTGGTAAAACCAACAACAATTAATTTAATTTAAATTAAATATATGTTGATAAATCAACACAATTTAATCACAAAATTAAATCATCAATACATGGAGATAATGGAAGAGAGAAAAGCCTCCTTCCATGTGGAGAGGGGGGACGGCCTCCCTTTCCTAATGGGAGTGGTGGCCGTCCACCCTCCTCTATTAGGAAGGTGGTTATTTTATCTCTTATGCAATCTCCATTATTTGCAACAACTTTTGTTGCAAATTATTCTACAAAAATAATTCACAATTATTTTGTAGACATTTTAATCTTGCCATTGAAAAATTTGTGAATCATATTCACAATCCAAAACAAAATGTAAATTACATTTTCAATTCAATATCCAATGTGAATCCAATTCACATTAACATTTAATTAACAAATGTAAATTACAAATATCTCTCTCTTATATATTATAAATCACATTTATAATATATATGACTAATATGGATATTGCTATCCACATTATTCATATCCATGATAATTAAATCACATTTAATCATCTTGGATCTTTATTCTCCTGTTCTCAAATAATATGAATCACATTTACGTTATTTACATCTTTGATAATTAAATCATATTTAATTATCTCAGATAACTCTCTTTATAATATGAATCAAATTCATATTACTCATGATAATTAAATCACATTTAATTATCCATTTTCTCAATGCTCGGATACATATATCAACAATAGAATTATCCATGAACTCTTTCAAGGATAATGCGCTTTCTCCGCGAATACTTGGAGATAAGGACAGGGCGATTGTATTGTTCAACGTATAGTGACATGGATATTGAGATCATATCTCAAATCCAGATCGCGGGCCTCCCATAGATGCTTGATTAAATCAAAACCGCAAATCTAATCTTCTCATTGCATCTGAATCATATTCAGATCAATGTCCAACATTTGGACTAAGATTAGATTACTTCTCTACTGAGAGGAGTCACTAAAATCCAGACCCGTTTCATCACTCCCTAGGAATGGAAGCGTCATGGTTATACAATCGTTTATGATCACATCACCCTCAGGTATTCCCAACACCTGTACATCCTGCATACTGGAAGACTCAGAATAAACCCGAAGTATTAGATCAACTTTACACTGTCTACTTCAGGGTTTTATCAGTAAGTTTCTCATTCGATCATTGGGAGTCGGTATCGATCATATACTTTCCAAAAGCATATATCATACCTAGGTCTTGATCATATACTTTCCAAAAATATATATCAAACCTACAAATTCAGTCAAGCTTCCAAAGCGAGACGACCATGCGCATGGAATTTGATTCTTCCCAATATCTCATGAGTGAGCTCATGTCTTCCGGTTCAGTGACTGAACCTGTATGATCCCTTTGAGTGATCGTATTACTCATATGCCCTTACATGCACACCAGCGCGCCGGTGTATAGACCTTGATTAGGTCATCAACCTATTGGTCTGCCAAATGTACATACTCAGACATATAGTAACACATCTGTCTCCGGTCAAAGGATGCGTGCCTATATCATGACAGCATATGATATAGGACTTTAGTTATCTCGATCTCGTTAAGTCAACTCTTTGACCTAACTAATCTGACACCTCCGAATCTCTATTCCTATGCAGAGGACCTGCATCAAGAGGTCGGTCAGATATCAGCCTAACTGAGAAAGGATTGCCATCTCCTACTCAGGCTGGAGATCATCTCTTAATAATCATTTGACGGTGCTCGATGAGTCCTCAATCTAACTCATTAGATATTCATCCAAGCACCAGCCTCTATGATTCAATAACTGAATCAACAGCTGTATGATCATTAAGATGGCCATGGTACATAACCCTAATTGTACTAAGGGACCTACTATGCAAATTATTTATTCTTCTTTTCAGATCAGGGAATGATATTCGCAATAACATTTATTGCATAATGGCTCGCCGTGGGCTCGCATGTCCAACAATCTCCCACTAGCCCAAAGAGCCATTAATGGACTAATCATTTAAACTCACACTCATGTGACAATCATAGGCTATTTAGAAAATAGCTACGTAAGCTGATCAATCACTCTGTTCCCAAGAGACTACGCCAAGTCCTTTTACGGCACTTGCATATCTCCTAGTAACAGTGCTTACATCCAATGCGAATGTTGCATCCTATGCAACCAATACTCAATTTTGTCGGTTATAGTGTCATTGACACTACATCTTATTAATTATCATAACCAGTATTCCCATAATCCTTTTAGAATACCTTCATTCCTGGAGATCTCTATCTCCTAGGGTATCTACAGTCAAGACCCTTATAGATCACTATCTACAAGATCTTAAACTTTTGAAGATAAGACTTTAAGATCACTATCTCTAAGTTTCATCATGTTTAAAGATATTATTATTACTGTAATCAAGTGTTTTATCTTCATAGCAGGATTAGTAATAGTTTACTATTCCCACTGCATGGCAGACATATGGTTTTTGTACACATCCAGCTTACACTTCAGCTTCTCGTAACTGATACACAAGTGCAAGCAGTTCTAGCATTCTCTTCCTCAACTCTTTGAGGTGCTATCCCTTTAGATAGGTCAGTACCATATCTTAGGGGAAAGAAGCCTTTCTTGGAATTTTCCAGAGAATGGAATAAGTCTAAGGAGTACTACTAATGTGACGGTCCCAATACCCTCTTCTCTTTGCTTCTGAACGACTTCAGAACTAAGATCTAAGAGGTATCCTTGAGATCATATCTCGAGGTATGGGATAACCAGATTATAAAACACTTATTATTATCATCCTTAGATCATTCCAAATGATTAGGATAATATCTACATTTAGCATGATGAACACAATGGCACTCCCACTAAGCTTCACATGGTTCATCAAGATTTTATCTGAAATCATAACATTTATAATTTCATCAAATCTTATGTTCCAACTACAGGAAGCTTATTTGAGTCCAGAGATGGAGTTATTTAGCTTGCATACCTTACTTTCCTCAACCATGAAGCCCTGGGGCTACTTCATATGAATATCCTCAGAGAGGTATTCATAGAGGAAAGCAATCTTGACTCACATCATGAAGATGTCATAGTCGAGTTGTGTAGCTATAGTTAGCAATATTCTGATGGGTTAAAGCAAGGTCACTGGAGAGCAAGTCTCATCGCAAGCGATGTCTTCTCTTCGGTGTGTAGCTCATGACTACGAACCGTGCTTTGAAGGTCTCTACCTTCTCATCAGGTTCCCTCTTTCTCTTGAAGATCCATTTACACCTTAATGGGTCTGACCCATATAGGTGGATCCTCGAAGGTCCACATACAACACTTGTATATGAAGTCTACATTAGACTTTTATTGCTAACATCCATCTTTCCATGTCATGATCCTCAGGAGCTTCATCACATGAAGTCTGATCATTTTCAGATGGAATACATCCTCAAACTTATTTGAAGAAGTATTAGTGTTTCATCTTCAATTATTCTTTTAGTTTCTGATTCCAGGAGCCTCATTATCTTCTCAAGATTAAATGAGTTCCTTTATTTCATTTTCATCTTGATTCTCAAGAGAGTCATCCTATAAGAATCATATTCTCAAAGATGAGATCTTTTAAGAATCTCAAGGTCATAAAGTAGGTATCCAATACCATCCTTTATTTTCCTAATGAAGTAGCACTCTTTGGTGCTAGATTCCAGCTTACTAGCTTGGAACCTTATTAAATATATATAATGTATTCTCTACCACATATACATATACCTGGAAACTAAGAGATAATTATGCTAAGATTAATCATTGATCAAATCATGTCACACATGATTAATTGCATCTCCTTACAACTCTATTGAGTTAAGGTTCATTAGGAGGGATGAGATAGAAATGATATTCATATCTCTATAAGGTATTCCTTGAATTCATCTAATAGGTAGAAGCTACCTTGGTTAGATCAAATTCATTTCATCTTCCTTCAAACTTTGGTTCTAAACCAAAATTGTGAAATCTTTGAACATTTCAAAGGTTTCTTAGGTGAAGAGAAGAAATTTCATATCATACATAATCATTAACAGATATCACACATCCATAATGTTTACTATGATATAGATGATCTGCATACATCAATATGTATGAGATCCTGAATACCTTAACATCTTAACCCTTTCCCAAAGAAGGGTGTATTGGATATTTTTACTTTGAATACAATATTCACAAGTATGTGAGATTTGAATCTTTAGACAATCTAAAGTTTCATGTCTTACTAGTCCATTGATCTCATCAACAGACATATGTCCAAAACTTGATGCCAGATCATTGTCAAATGATCTTTATCCTCCTATTGATCTTTAAAGGTTTAATTTTCAGTATTAGAAATCTTAATGAATCATTCATTAATTTTCTAATTTAATAGAGTCCACTAGATTTTAGATTACTATCTGAAATATCTCCATCATAACTCTTTATGATAGATTTATTACAGAACTCATGTTTATATCCAACAATTAGAAATAAACAATGAGTGTATTCTAATATCTAGGTCATAGAGACATTCTCTAAGACTAAGGCCACCCACTTAAAATATGAAGTTTATTGATCCAATGGAAATTGTTGCAACACTTGCATCACTTTCAACATGGATGAACAACAAACCTTAAGATCAAATTTCTAATATTCTAGTACATATGCAACCAATTGCAAGTGTTATTAGAAGATTGAGATACAATTATTAGACTTTACCTTATCAAATAAGTAAGTCAATTTCAATGATTATATGTAGGTTATTCTGATGTATTATCCGATTCCTTCTCTAAAGATTCTAGATAGATTTGATAGTCATACTATCAACACATCAACATATTGCAGTATTGGCATTCATCCAACTCTTTGGATGTCATATGGAAGTCACAGAAGTACAGTCAACTCTTTGATTATACTTCTTGCTTGGGTCCAACCCATGCTTCTACTGCGCTCCCTTTATCTATAAACAACCATTGCTTAAGACTAAGGATCTCTTACGTTAAATTCAAAAGAATTTAATGTAAGAGCATTTCGACATTTATACATGCTTCACCTAATTCATACAATATGAATATTATGAAGCTTCATGAATGACTAGAGTATAGACAGTAGAATGATGACACTCATCATCTACATCCATCTAAACTTTTAAAAAACATAGGTTCAGGTAGGTACTCAAACAATTTGAATACATCATTTCTAATAGAGTTACCATTCTACATGATGCAGAGAACCATGTCATTCATGATTAAATGTCAAGAGCACATATGTATGCCAGAAAATCTTTATTGATTTTATAAGGATTATTTGACAATTGCAATCATCATCGACATGTCACTTCCAAAGTACATTCGATGAGATCAATACTTATAGAGACATACAAACCCTAGGGTTTTAGTCCTATTATCTTATTCAATTATCATTCCTCATTATTATGAGGAAACTTGCACATTGCAACCACATACATTATGTGTCCAATTGCAAGTATAATATCTGGATCAAGGGTCCAATCCATGATATTTTACTGGTTATTGTTGAGTATAATATTGAGTGGGTTTAATGAAGGATTATCTGAAATAAGAAATTTGCATAAATATATATAAATATATAATTTTACTTTGATTTAGGAATTTTCATATCAAAGTTGTCTTGCCTTGTCAAAGACACTGAAAGTTCATTCCCTTAATCACTTTCAATGTAAGAGATATACTTACCATTATATCTCAGCAAGATCTGGGATCTCCTCTTTATCTTTGTTACATCCCAATAATATGAGAAACTGCAACTCCAATAAAGAGAAGCGGGAACACATTCCGCCTTGCAAGTCCAACTTGCATTTCAAAATTCGGTCTTTAATGCCCGAGCCCACCACCCCTAAGGTGATGTTGACCCGTCATCAATTGAACCAACCGTCAACAGGAATAGAACTCGCTATGCGCAATCCAATATCGCCCCAATAATATGAGGATCCGATATTGGGGTCACTACACATACGGCCTTACTCTTTCGAGAAGCAAAGAGTCCGATCCAGATGCGCTTGCATATAGGAGCTGTCACTTCGTACAGGCGTCTCCTATATACAATCCCTGGCGACGGAAACCTTTCGCCTTGACGGGAGACCATGGATGTCACTTATGTGATCCTCCACCTCTTATTCAAATTTAATTAATTACTATGAATCACATTCATATAATTAATTCTTCCAAGGGAATTATTAACTCTAATCATATTAGAGTACAATTGGACATAATCAATTCAATCATATTAAATTAATTATCAATCCAATTCAATCAATCAAACTTGATTGTTATGCTTGAATATATATGGTATTATTCTCAAAGTACGTATTAATTCGCATTTTAATAATTAGAAAAAGACAACTCAATCCCTCGGACATTATCCCGGCCCTACCCGCTGTCATGGCCAGTACCGGCGGGAGTGGGACGGACCGCATACATTGCAACCCGCTACCCCAGCGATCCCCGACTAGACACCATATCCGCCTCGGGAAAGGATAATGCCAAATTGATTAATTTGTACTTGAGATGATCATCGGTTCTTCAACCGAAATTATACCATATCGTAATCAAAACAATTTTGATTATAAGGAAATTCGCTAGACAAATTCCCAATCCTATTCAAGCAAGGAGTTTGTTGATTGTGTTTCCAATTATAATCTAGATCAAATCTAATCAATTAATTGGTTGAGGCCAAGTCAATTAAGGAAATAATCATCTTCCAATATTTCTTAAATATTTTCCATTACTACTTCTCGAAATTAACAATTAATTTCATTTATTGACAATCACATGGTTCTTGATTAGGAAAGTAATTCAGCAGTGACCCCTACATACTAAAATTAGCATATCTCAATCAATTTAAATCCAAGGTAAGCAAAGTAAGTTTCCATAATTTGCTAACTTGATTTACAACAGAACCTATGTGATTTGCACGCATTTCGAGGCGTCTCTAAACAGTAATTAACTCCTTAATTACGTTAAGATTCGCAGTTCTTGTAACAGTAAATACATGTTCATTAAAACAACCATATCTAGAGCAAACAAAATCCGATTTACGCAAACTCAGATCCTATGGTTTCCTTATTTAATAGGGAACAAAATCCAAGTATTAAATTCGCGTTTAAACAATTTAAACAGTGCCGAATTTATTTACTAAACAGATCTGCGAAATCAAATGAGAAGAAAACTTTCGCGACCTTAACGAACCCAAGTCGTCCTCGGTTAGCGAATCATATTCGAAACCGTCGACCTAAGGCTCTGATACCACTTAAAGGATATGGTTAAATCCTCAAGCGCATCACGGAAGCGTGAGCGTCGTATCGAATACGACGAGGAGCGACTAGTCGCACTAGTTGCTCCATGCAGCGGAATTTAAAAAAAAATTCATATGATGAAACCACATGATCCAAGAACACTTCTCGGATCGTTTCGTCTAAACCACAAACAGTAATAGGATTACCTCTTGAAGCGTGGTTGCGATCGAGTCTCTAAACGAAGAGACCTCCTGTCTCAAGTCCGATCCGACAGAGGAGACGCTTGCGAGCACGGGGATGAACCGCGTGCTTCTCGCAATCCATGTTGATGATCCAAGCGGCGGATCTCTTGATCTCGACACACGAGATCCGACGTCTTCTTCACGAGCGAGGCGCACCGAAGGAGACGGAGATCCACGAGCAGACAATCGGGCAGCATAACGACGACGCTGCGGCGATGGAGAACCTCTCTAGGGCATCCATGGTGGACGGCCATGAGAGAGAGAGATGGCGTGTAGAGAAAGAGAGAGAGAGAGATGCTTCTCAAGCATTGTGTGTAAATAGAGCAATGGGGTGCCTCTCCTTTTATAGGGTTTTGGGATCCATGGATCTCAATCCATGGGACAACACAAATCCAATGGCTCTCATTGATTGTGTTTCTTTTAATGGCTAAGATTTGTGTTGGTAAAACCAGCAACAATTAATTTAATTTAAATTAAATATATGTTGATAAATCAACACAATTTAATCACAAAATTAAATCATCAATACATGGAGATAATGGAAGAGAGAAAAGCCTCCTTCCATGTGGAGAGGGGGGACGGCCTCCCTTTCCTAATGGGAGTGGTGGTCGTCCACCCTCCTCTATTAGGAAGGTGGCTATTTTATCTCTTATGCAATCTCCATTATTTGCAACAACTTTTGTTGCAAATTATTCTACAAAAATAATTCACAATTATTTTGTAGACATTGTAATCGTACCATTGAAAAATTTGTGAATCATATTCACAACCCAAAACAAAATGTAAATTACATTTTCAATTCAATATCCAATGTGAATCCAATTCACATTAACATTTAATTAACAAACGTAAATTACAAATATCTCTCTCTTATATATTATAAATCACATTTATAATATATATGACTAATATGGATATTGCTATCCACATTATTCATATCCATGATAATTAAATCACATTTAATCATCTTGGATCTTTATTCTCCTGTTCTCAAATAATATGAATCACATTTACATTATTTACATCTTTGATAATTAAATCATATTTAATTATCTCAGATAACTCTCTTTACAATATGAATCAAATTCATATTACTCATGATAATTAATCACATTTAGTTATCCATTTTCTCAATGCTCGGATACATATATCAACAATAGAATTATCCATGAACTCTTTCAAGGATAATGCGCTTTCTCCGCGAATACTTGGAGATAAGGACAGGGCGATTGTATTGTTCCACGTATAGTGACATGGATATTGAGATCATATCTCAAATCCAGATCGCGGGCCTCCCATAGATGCTTGATTAAATCAAGACCGCAAATCTAATCTTCTCATTGCATCTGAATCACATTCAGATCAATGTCCAACATTTGGACTAAGATCAGATTACTTCTCTACTGAGAGGAGTCACTAAAATCCAGACCCGTTTCATCACTCCCTAGGAATGGAAGCGTCATGGTTATACAATCGTTTATGATCACATCACCCTCAGGTATTCCCAACACATGTACATCCAGCATACTAGACTCAGAATAAACCCGAAGTATTAGATCAACTTTACACTGTCTACTTCAGGGTTTTATCAGTAAGTTTCTCATTCGATCATTGGGAGTCGGTATCGATCATATACTTTCCAAAAGCATATATCATACCTAGGTCTTGATCATATACTTTCCAAAAATATATATCAAACCTACAAATTCAGTCAAGCTTCCAAAGCGAGACGACCATGCGCATGGAATTTGATTATTCCCAATATCTCATGAGTGAGCTCATGTCTTCCGGTTCAGTGACTGAACCTGTATGATCCCTTTGAGAGATCGTATTACACATATGCCCTTACATGCACACCAGCGCGCCGAGGTATAGACCTTGATTGGGTCATCAACCTATTGGTCTGCCAAATGTACATACTCAGACATATAGTAACACATCTGTCTCCGGTCAAAGGATGTGTGCCTATATCATGACAACATATGATATAGGACTTTGGTTATCTCGATCTCGTTAAGTCAACTCTTTGACCTAACTAATCTGACACCTCCGAATCTCTATTCCTATGCAGAGGACCTGCATCAAGAGGTCGATCAGATATCAGCCTAACTGAGAAAAGATTGCCATCTCCTACTCAGGCTGGAGATCATCTCTTAATAATCATTTGACGGTGCTCGATGAGTCATCAATCTAACTCATTAGATATTCACCCAAGCACCAGCCTCTATGATTCAATAATTGAATCAACAGCTGTATGATCATTAAGATGGCCATGGTACATAACCCTAATTGTATTAAGGGACCTACTATGCAAATTATTTATTCTTCTTTTCAGATCAGGGAATGATATTCGCAATAACATTTATTGCATAATGGCTCGCCGTGGGCTCGCATGTCCAACAGTAGACGTCCTGAAGAATCATCTCTGGCTCCTCCTTTCTCCCATACTTGATATAATAAAGAGTATGGAACATCAAGTTGGGAGAAACTAAAAGTTGGGAGAAACAAGTTGTGATGAAGCATGGGCTGTTGGAGGGGGGAGCTCCAGGTAGTGGCGACGACGCCGCAGGAGCGACATGAGCTGTTGGAGCCTCGGGCGGCGTTTTAGGTGTCGTTGGAGGTGGCAGCTGGTGCTGCTGGGGACTCGAACTGCCTTGCGCGAGACCATGGAGTCCACGAGAGATGCATGAGGTCCAGCCCTCTCTCCTTGCCAGTGGAGAGAGGGCTGGTGGTGGTGGCGGATTTAAGGTATTAGGCTTCGGTTTAGGACCGTCGCTCTGATACCATGTTGAGGAGAGGAACAAATGAGATGTTTATTCCATAGTGCTAGGGTCTCTTATATAGAGAGAAAACCCTAGAGAGTACAAGAGTTACGGAACCCGAAGGGTCACGGGGGTTACGGAACTCGAAGGGTCACAGACGGTTACGGAACCCCAAGGGTCATGAGGTGTTACGGAACCTGAAGGTTTACAAATATAAATGTAAATATAATAACTCTAACATCCTCCTTTTAATTAATATGCATGATATCGATCCAATTTTGCCTTTTGTTAGTTGTTATAACTCTCAAGAAGATGTTTCAATGGGAATTTTGTATTTATGGAAGTTTTTAGAGCTAGATTTATTAAGGGGTTGCATATTTTGGTCTTTTATTTCCTTGACTTTTTTTCCCAAATGTTTAGGTTATAATATTGAGATTTTTACCCCACAAATACTAGAAATATTGTAAAATGCCTCCTCAATCTTCTAAATATTGTTATTACCCCCTCGACCACGCAAACTTGCTAACCCTTACCCCAGACCATGTGGTTAACTCCCATCCATTTACCCGTTAAATTTAACCCGATTCTGTTAAAAAGAGATGTATATTGCCCTCTTTGTTTAGCAAATTTAGAAAAGATGTCATCCCTTTTCCTCCCTCACCCTCCTTACATCCCCTCCACCTCCATCAGCCATCTCCAACATCACCCCCTCCCATGTGTCGTCAGATCTCCTCCCCCCTCCCTACGCGTCGCTCGAAGCTCCGATCTCGTCATCTAAATAGTATATACATCTCGTATACGACAAACAAATAACAACATCTAAACAATGGAGTTATTCATCCCTTGACATCACGTCCAAGCGGTCCAGCTGAAGGCGATGGGGCTCGCAAGTCGCAACGACGTCTCCCGTCGACCATTCAAGCCTCTCGTAGCTCGACGTCCTGGCATGGCTATTCTTCTCACCCACCGACTTAAAATCAAACACCATCGAATCCACTATATATTCCACCCCCGATGACAGCAACCACCGACGCCTTTTATGATTTAGTCGCAATTCCGCTTGGAAATATGTATAGTTCTAATAATTTTCTTGCCAATTTGTAGAGTTCATCCATTTCCCTTTTTGGTTGTTTCATGCATCCGTAGATTGGGAGCCAATGCATCAACTCCTGCAGGTGAAGATGATGACGTACGCCGCGGCTGGGAGCGGTTGTGGGTTTCTGCAAGATCGGCGCCAATGCTTTGGCTTCTGTAGTGAAGACGATGGCTTCCTCTTCCCGTGCGCGGAAGAAGGGGTCAGGGTGGGGGTTCTAGAAAAGAAAAGGTATGGTTCGATAAAAAAGAGAACCTATGTATTTATTCCGCAGACTCAAATATTTGATCAATCAGTTCAAGAAATCGTCCCGAAAAATTCAGGAAAAACCATTTTTGCGATCGAAAGGGATAGTTTATCCGTGAAAATACAAAAAAGTTTGTGATTTGGTGGACAGATGGAGATAGGGAGAAGAGAGAGAAAATAAAGAGGAAGAATAAGAAGAATGGGGGAAGAAGAAGATGATGAAGGAGATGGGAAGGTGGAAGATCCACCATCCAATTTTCCTTTGGTTAGATTAACCCAAGGTATTAACTCATGTAAAAGTAAAATTAACGGCAGGGATCGTGGGGTAGACGGAGCAAGTTTAAAAGGATCGAGGGGGTAATAACGATGTTTACAATGTCGAAAAGGAATTTGCAAAGTTTCTAGGGTTCATGGGGGTAAAGATCACAACAACATTTTAGACTTTTTGGCATCTTAAATTTTTTGTTTTATGGTGGATTTACTCTTGAGATCATTTGTTTTTTTTAGGGAAAAAAGGTTAGTGTGAAACCCTAGGGCCCAATAGATGACAATTACATAATAGTTCATGAAAGGTTACAAACAGAAATAGGGAACATGGAAGTAAACTAAAATGGAAATGGGATAAATTTCTCAAATGACATCAACACCCCCCTTAAATTGGAGCATGTCTATCGACCATGTACAACATGGAATTCAACAGTGATATACATTTCATTGAAAGTGCTTTGGTAAATATATTCGCAAGTTGTAATTCTGTGGAGATATGTTAATTAGTGACCAACAACTCAATTAAAGTGGCATTAAGAAAGAATTAGTGGCAATATATGTTGCAGACTTGTCACCGTAGAGAGGAACTAGATTTGTAGCAGGGTGTCTAAGTTCCTGTAGAATGGAGACAAGCCCAGTGATCGCGCATGTAGCTTAAGCCATTGCTTTCTATCATGCTTTTGTACATGATATGAAGACTACGACATATTTCTTACTAGTCTCATGTATCGTGTAGTGTCTTCAAACCATTGATTAAGGCACCATGACAGATGTTGTCGGCATACCGTCACATCATGAAGTGTCGATGGGTTTGGTCATGCCGATATGGGTGGAGTGTCAATCTTCCAAGGTACCGATGGCATGTCGATGTGCATGATGATAGTATGAGGGCATGCCAACGATATGTGGGGGCATGTTTCCAATCTTCTTCTACTCCACGTATCTGATGTTGGTGGGGGTTAGAACAAAGATTGAGTCTCTAATGTGGAGGTTTCCATGGTCGGATGGAAAGCAGCAGAGGTCCAGCTTACATCTGGTGAGCTGGGAAGACGTGACAAAAGGGCGTGGCAATGGAGACTTAGGGGTGTGTGACGTGGAATGCATGAACAAGGCTCTGTTGACTAAATGGGTGATTCAGATCTGGGGTTCCTCGTCGTCGCCGGCAGCCAAGCTCGTACGGAAAATTTATTGCGTTATGGGTGAGTTGGTGGCTGGGAGAGTGCGATTCGAATCGCCTTTGAGTCAACGGGGCCAGAGTACGTGAGGTTTTACCCCTCGTTTGCTCCCAAGCTCCAGCCGAAGGTGGGAGACGGCCACTTGTTCAAATTCTGGGTGATGACTGGACCGGTGAGGGAGCGCTTGAGGGAAGATTTCTGGAATTGTTTGCTTTGGCAGCATCAAAGGAGAGCCTTCTTTGGCAGGTGACGGAGTCTGGTGTGTGATCGTCGATCTTTGTGTCAGATCTTTCGGAGCAACGTTTGGAGGAGTTTATTAAGTTGCAAGATGAGACTTTGCTCAGTTTGTTGATCACTTTAAGTGGGATGGCGGGAGATTCTCTACCAAGAGAGCTTATGAGGAACAGAGGAGAGTGGCAGAGGTACGAGATGAGGAGTTGTACCGGGACATGAAGTTGGTATGGGCAGCTAAGATTCTGTATAGGGTCGAGATTTATCTTTGGTGCCTGAGAAGGGACTGCTTGTGCGACAAGGCAAGGAGGGGGCAGTTATTTGGCTTGGAGGACACACAATGTGACAGGTGTGAGGGGCTGATTGAGGACGCGAACCATCTATTTTTCAAGTGTGCGACCATTTTGGGTGGGCTGATAGTAAGTTCTCGATAAAGATTGCATATCGGAAGTTGAGTGGTGGTATGGTGGAGCGCGACGAAGATCTATGTGCTGACTTGAAAATGATTTGGGCGGCTAAGATTCCTACTCGGGTTAAGGTCTTTCTTTGGTGTCTGAGGAGAGATCGTATTTGTGACAAAGTGAGAAGAGGCAGACTACTGGGTGGGATGGATTTGAAGTGTGACAGATGCGCGAACGAAATGGAGGATGCGGACCACATTTTCTTTGGATGCAGGTCTTCGGCAAATGTGTGGGATTCTTTGGGGGCTTCCGTGGGTTCGGGCATCCGATGCGGAACAATTTTGGAGATCGATTCGGGTGGTCGGACTTGGGTCATCCGATGATGTCTCCAATCCCTTTGTCGTGCTCTGGGCTATTTGGCTTGGCAGGAATGGTACCACTTTCAAGGGGCAGCGGTTTTACTTTGAAAATGTTCTTGCACACTGTAATGCTTTGTACAATTTTTGGATTTCAAACTGATGTACCCTCGCCTTTATTAATGAATGCTTTGGTGTGGTGACTCCCACTTCGGGAGGGATCCCCCGTTTTCTTATTCAAAAAAAAGTGCGCGACGTCTGCACAGGTACGGAGGGAGGTTGGTGTCCCATGGGTAGAGATTAGTGGGGCAACTACTTTCTAGAGGTCGCTTCGTGCGGTGGGGAACAACTCCATGGATGACTACTCCAAACCGTTTGCGGTTCTTTGGGCCATCTGGACTGGACGGGATGATCTGATGTTCAACAACCAGAGGTTTTATTCGGAAAATGTCGTTTCTCATTGTAAAGCGCTTTATAATTTTTGGGTCTCATGGTAATGTATTCTAATCTCTTTTTAATGAAATCATTTTTACGGTGGCACCCACCTGGTTAAAAAAAAATGTTACCAATACAAAAACAAAGACTTTTCCAACATTAAGCATGTCACAATTACATGAAAAAATGTAAATTTCTTTGCTTTTCTTTTTAAATAGTGGAGAATAGTGAGTTACTTTATGTGTTCCAAAAAATATCAAATAATAATCACATAATACCCCACATTGACAATGTTTGGAAGTCACAAAAGGTGATGGGTTTTTTTTCATCTTCTATGGTCATCCACCATGTATTATTTGTTCATTTTTTATACTTTCAATGCTATTCTAATATGTGCATTCTCTTCTAAGAAAGTACTCTATAATTAATCCAACATTGACAAATCGATGATTAAGTATAGCCTTAAATAAAGTAAAGGGAATTCTTCTTTCTCAATGTGCTTGGTCCTCTCATGGAAGGCACTTCAAATACCAATGTGGCCTTCAGATAACTGTGCTTCGACCTACATTTAAGGCCTTCAGATACCTCAGATACCTCAAAATCATATGGACCAACCCTGCCTTCTTGTCCGATCATGTCTCGAGTGCAGTGATAGTCCACCTCGATGTGCTTGGTAATCTCATGGAAGGCAGGGTTGTTTGCAATGAAGAGAGCAGCATGGTTTTCGCATTGGAGGTGTATAGTAATAGGCACCTCAATAGTCCGGTCCGTAAGAACAGATTTGACCCACATCATCTCTGTACTAGCTTGCACTATGGCCCTGTATTCAGATTTAGCACTAGATCTGACGATCACAGCCTGCTTTTTGGTCTTCCATGACACCAGGGAACTTCGTATGAACACTGCGAAGCCAAAAGTAGACTTCTTTTCTTTGGGACACCCCGCATAATCTGCATCTGCACATGTTGTAACTGTAAGGGATGTCTCTGCTAAATAGAAGACCAATGCTATGTGAGGCCTTCAGATACCTCAGAATCATATGGACTGCATCCATATGCGCATGTCAGGGCGGCTCCATAAACTGACTCACTTCGCTCACGACAAAGGATATATTTGGCATGGTTATGGTCGCATACAGAAGCTTGCCAACAAGCTCCTTGTACCTCCTCTTATCGACCTCCTCAGTGTCATCATCATAGAGCTTCATGCTTGGGTCCATAGGAGTAGTGGCATGTCTGCAATCTGTCACGTCTGTCTCAAAAAGAAGATATGTAACGTACTTCCTCAAGGTCATCACAAGACCTTGCTGGTTCCTGGCAAACTCCAGTCTAAGGAAGTAGCGTAAACTATCAAGGGCATTGGTCACAAACTGCTGATCAAGGAAATCCATAGCAATCTAAATGCCCTGCTCGTCATCCCCTATAACAATTATATCGTAAAAATAGACAAGAATGACAAATGTACCTCTATGAGTCATGTGAATAAACAAGGTGATCGGCAGTCGATCACACAAACCCTTGTTGCTCTATCAAGTCTGAGAGCTTCTGAACCATGCTCTTGGACTCTGCTTAAGACCATAAACCGCCTTGTGAGTTGTGAAGCCTGCAAACCTTCTAACACTCCCTCTCAACAGCGAACCTAGGTGGTTGTTGCATGTAAACCTTCTCTTATAGGTCACCATATAGAAAAGCATGCTTCACATCAAGCTGGTAGAGGGGTCAATCCCGTGTCACTGCAACAGATAGAAGGGTACACAGAGTAGAATGTCTGGCCATTGGAGAGAATGTATCCTGATAATCCATCACATATGTTTGGGTAAACCCATGTGCCACAAGTCTTGTCTTGTAGCGATCTACACTGCCATCTTGTCGGTGCTTCACGTGAACACCTACTTGCACCAAACAACGGATGCGCTAATTGGAGCATAAACTGTAGTGAGGTCATCTCCTCCTCAATCGCAAGATGTCATTGAGTGTCCTGAATAGCCTCTCAATATGTCAGTAATATCTCCACAGCTAATAGTGCCAAAGTAAATCTCCTAAAATCCTCTGAAATCCTGCTCAAAGAAACTTAGGCTGCAAGAGGATATGAAGCACAAGTATGTCTCTGTTTTCGCAAAGCAATCAACACATCAAAATCAGTTGCCATCTCCTGAACATGTAAGTTTCCCTCTTGAGAGGGTACCTGCTCATCCTATAAGGAATCATGTTGCACAAACAACTCAGTAGTACCATCAGCAGAAACAATGTGGTCATTACATACCTTAGGCGTGTTGAATGATGGGGAAGACTATGGGCAAGAAGAGTAGAACGAGACCTGCAAGTAAACATGCGTAGCAAGAACTGAGTTAAGGTGGATGGCGGTTCAGGGGCAGCCACAGGAATAAGGTAGGAGCAGGTGTAGGTACTGGAGATGGTGGAGATGGCCAAACTGAAAAGGTCGTAGAAGTGCAATCCTCGTCGGAGTCCACGGTCGCTGGAGAATGGAGTCTGAAAGTCTCCTCGTCGGAGAACGGGATCTCTCCCATCTGGCACAGAAAATGGTACACTACTCTGGAGTACCTATGATACCACATGAAAACCCTTACCCACATGGCATAGGGAATGATCCTCTACTCTAGAGTCCCTATGGATCACATGAAAACTTTGGCCGAAAAAACATGAAAAGATGGGGACCACTACAAAAGATGGCATACATGTGCACATCTGAAAGAAAACCGCATACATGGCGTGTCTGAAACTGAGGACTCGGAATCAATCGTCGAGTCTAAACCTGTTGAAAAGTTGTAGAGTCTGGATATTCTGGCTGACCTAGAATCTGGATCTGAATCTGCAACAGACCTGTGACTCTACACAATACTCCCCCTTTCTCCCATACTAGCCAGAATACATGACATCGATTACGTTGGGAGAAGACAAGATAATAGGGAAAAACATGAGTAACGGAGAGAAACATGAAACCAATAAGCCGATCACAAATTTTTCGGCTTCTCAAAACATGGATAACATTTGGCCGTTTCAATTTTTTTACGGCTCCCTTTTTTTGCAATTTTTTTAATGTCCTTCAACCATTTTTAACGGATTTTCATTTTCTTTTCTTTTTTCTTCTTTTTTTTGGAAAACTTTTGCGTACGACTTTTTATTGTACACGTCCTTTTTCTTTTTTTATAGTCGTAGCCTCTTCCTTTTTATTATTATTATTTGCATGACATGCACCCCACCTCTTCCATTTTTTCTCTTCACTCATTTGTTCGCATATTACGGCTTGCCCCACAATTGGGCCCAAAGCAAAGGAGCCCCTTTTTTAAAAAAATAAATAATAAAACAGCCCACTTGGGCTAGGGTTCCCACATTGGGAACCCTCTCTTTAAAAGGATGCCGAAGGGGATAGGGGATGCAGGAGCTGGGGATCTGCCGCCGCCGCCTTGAAGACGATAAGGTCGCTGCTGCCAATGGGATCTCCGGTCTAGGCTGCAGTTGGTGCAGGAGGTGCGCCATACCGCCGAAGGAGCAGAGCCCCATCGGGAATCGCGTGGGGAGGGCAGAGCGCCGACTTCACGCCTGCAGCGGGGGCTCCGTCTGGAGATATGGAGAGGTGCAATTGTTGCATCGCCGCCTGATACGGAGTTTCCTTCGAACAAGAAGGGGGAGTACCGCTCATCGCTGGAGTAGTTGATGCTGAGTATCTTCTTGGAAGCGGAGATCGAAGGGGTGCGCGCCTGGAGCAAGCGTGCGAGGGCTAGTACTCCCTTTGTCACCCTGTGTGATAGCCGCTGGCGGGCAGAGGTCTGCGCGTAGGAGTTACGCAAGGCTCCGCCTCTGGAGCCTTGTAATCGGAAGGAGAAAGCAGCGCCTGGGATAGCGGCGCCTGCGCCTGGGATCTAGGGGTTGGTGCGGTAATGGAATCAGGCGCCTGGAGGACAGTTACTTGCTCGAATGGATCTCGAGCTGCCGCGAATCGTGCGGCGACATCTAGAGAGGAAGGCGACATCGGATATCATCTTGGGCTGCCGGCATGCCCAAGGTCTGAAAGGGAGTCGCGCAGGGTTGTGCAGCCTGCTAGCGCCGCCAGGGGATGGTGAGAGAAGATGCCGCCTCATGCGGCTAGGGCGCCTCCTGCAGGGACAATATCTTCACGAACAAAGTGCACAACAAAACCCCCTTGATGATCTTCAAGAACAAGCATTATTAGGGTTTCCCACGAAACCCTAGAAAATAAACTGTAGAACCACATTAATGAATCATAACTCTCGAATATTGAAATAATACAAACAATTTTCAAAGTCGAATCTCGAATAACAACAAAGAACTTAAAAACCTCGAGAATCGACCCGCTCTGATACCATGTTAGAAAATAAGAAGCAGAAGCAAAAGCAGAAATAAAGATAAAGAAATTGAAGAATACAAAGATTTTTAACGTGGAACCCTACTCCCAAAGGAGCGGGATGAACCATGTGAGAAGCCCTCAAAGGGGCATATGCTTCATTGCTTTTTCTCTCATTGGATACAAGAGGTCTGGGGCTCCTTATATAGCCTCCACAGATCCTCCAAGTCCAACTGAAGACTCGGAAATTTCTGACGTCGAGTCTGAAACTGCGCATCAAACTGGGACTCAAAATCTGAACGTCGAGTCTGGAATTGCGCATGGAAAATCTTCATCTGAAAAAAAATTGTAGAGTCTGGAAACTAGCTGGTCTGGAGAATCTGATATCGAATCTCTACATCTGGAACAAGCCCTATGAGTCTACGCAATAGTATAGGCACACGAGATCTAGTGTACAATGCTAAGAGACCTAGGAAACTTGGATATTTTTAAGGTGCAAAACTCTAAGGCATTATCAAAACGCAGATACTTGACAGTAGCAGAAAAAAGATTTCTGTTAGAAAATCGGAAGCGGAAGCGTAACATGAAATAAAGATAAATAAAGAAGAAGAACAGCGGGATTTTACGTGGAACCCTACTCCGTGAGGAGCGGGATGAAACCACGGGAGAAGCCCTCTACGGGGCGTGTTTGTCTATTGACTTTCTCATCTGTTACAGGAGGCCTGTGGCTCCTTATATAGCCTCCACAGGGCCTCTAAGTCCCACCACTGGACGATGTGGGACTAAACTCAGTGGTGGGGTAAAAGGACCCTGGAGGGATCCATTTACCTACCTATTACATAAGTGACGCATGCTCCAAATACTCTAACACTCCCCCTCAAGCTGGAGCATGCAATGCTCAGCTTGGACAAACAGAAAGAAACTCAACTCACAATACATGACACTACAGATAATATCAACCCAACGCGCACAACTGCTGCAGTCGAGGATGTTGCTTCTCATGGCGTGCATGTGAGGAGGACAACCGGGCTGGAGTGTGAAACAAGATCTCTCCCATTTGGCTCAGAGAATGGTACTCTTCTTCTGGAGTCCCTATGATACCACATGAAAACTCATGCCCTAATGGCATAGGGAATGGTCCTCTGCTCTGGAGTCCCTATGGCTCACATGAAAGCTCTGGCCGACCAACAAAAATGACAAATGATTGTCATGCGTCATCATCGAGTCTGAATCTGAAATTTGTAGAGTCTGAACATCTGACCGGTCTGGAAAATCTGACATCTGAATCTTAGAACAAGACCTGTGACTCTATATATACTCCCCCTTTCTCCCATACTAGTCGGAATGACATTGTTTGACCACGTTGGGAGAAGATAAGATAATACATAAACATGGAGATGAATAAAACATCACTTAGCCGATAATGATTTTTTTTCGGCTTTTCGATATTTTTTTATTTTTTTTATTATTTTTTTTAACCACATTTTTAAAAAAAAAATCGTATGGCTTTTCTTTGTACGCGCCTCTTTATTTTTTTATACTATGCGTACGGCTTTTCAAATGTACGCACCTTTTTTTTCTTTCTTTCTTCCCCCTTTTTTTTTGTTTAACACTATAAGCGTGGTCCATTTGGACCCAAATGTACCTTAGCCCAATTGGGCTTTACAAAATCTCTCTCTTTTCTCACCCTTTTTTTAAAACATCTCTCTTCTCTCATTTTCTTTTCTTTTTTTTTTACTTTCGGTCCACTTGACCGAACTGCTGCAGAGATTTTTTTTTCTACAGGCCCACTTGGGACTACAGTTACCAACACTTTTTTTTAATCGGCCCACAAGGCCCGCACCTCTATTTAGGGTTCCTCTAGGAACCCCCTCTTTCGAATCCCGCTCCCCTGGGGATATACAATTGTCGCCGCCAATTGGGTACCGCGGCATGTGGTTGCTGCATCGCCGCCAGTTGGATGCGGTGAAGGTTGGAGAGGCTTCAGCGCCATGGAGGGTCTGCTTCGCTGCGCGGAAGAGATGGAGTTGTCGCCTGCGCTCAGGAAGAGAGGAAGGTGCGCGAGAGGCTCCTGTGCACGATGGTTTTCGCGCCTGGGCTGGTGCTTGCCGCCAGATCTGAAGATTTGTCTCGCGCCGCCGCGCGGTGGGAGGGCGCGCGAGGGAGAGGAGGAACGATCGCCGCCACGGTTGCGTTGTTCTGGAGGATCACCGGAGGGGTCGCGGCAGGCTTCGCCAATGAATAGATGCGCCAAGGTGCGCCGCGAGCTTGGGGATTCGTGCAGGCTTCTGGAGCACGCGGCCTGGGGCCGCGCCTAGGAACTGCGCGCGCGAGATCGGGCTGCCCGAGTGTCGATGGATAAGAAACGTGGCTGGGCCTGGAGCCGTTAGGGTTGCTGCGCGGGAGGTAGTCACCTCTGGCCTAGTGTCGCCTGCAAAGGAGGAGCGGCCTGCGCCGCCATCTGGAGCGCCAGGAGGCTCCACCTGCGTGCCTTGAGAAGGTGCTGCACAAGAGATGATAGATCGTGATGCAGCCTGGATGGAGGATCTAGGATTTCAGAAAACCCTAGACAGAACCTGGAAATACGCAGCCTGGCTGGAGGATCGAGGAGGGGGCTGCTGGCCTGGATGCCGCCATATGCGGCTAGGGTTCACCGCACCAAAGATGTGCCCTGGGCTATGTGCGCGTGATGTGCGCCGCCTTGCAGCCGCCTGTGGGCTGTGCACGATCTGCGATGCACAGATCTGGATGATCTAGGGCTTTGAAAAACCCATATGAACTCAAAACATCGAACCATATATGATCTTCAAAATAGTAACTCAAAATCGAAACTCGAAAAAATATAACATGATTCCTCGAGAATCGAACCCGCTCTGATACCATGTTAGAAAATCGGAAGCGGAAGCGTAACATGGAATAAAGATAAATAAAGAAGAAGAACAGCGGGATTTTACGTGGAACCCTACTCCGTGAGGAGCGGGATGAAACCACGGGAGAAGCCATCTACGGGGCGTGTTTGTCTATTGACTTTCTCATCTGTTACAGGAGGCCTTGGGCTCCTTATATAGCCTCCACAGGGCCTCCAAGTCCCACCACTGGACGATGTGGGACTAAACTCAGTGGTGGGGTAAATGGACCCTGGAGGGATCCATTTACCCACCGATTACATAAGTGACGCATGCTCCAAATACTCTAACATTTTCTTTAACCTATTAATGTATAACTTAATAACATACCCAGCCTCAGACTTATTCTTTAACGAAAAAATCCAAGAAAATCTAGAAAAGTCATCTACAACAACCAGATAAAAACGGTGTCCCTGGTGATCAGGGACACCACTCGGACTCCATATATCTAAATAAAGGAGCTCAAACAATTGAGAACTGCACCGACTCTGATGAGATGGAAATGAGGAACAGTGATGCTTCCTAAGCTGGCAAGCCTCACACTAGAAGGAAGATCTCGTAGAAATCTGTGGGAGGACATGACAACTTTTGCAGAGGAAGGTGGCCAAAACGAAAGTGCCACAGGTATGGTGAGATTGGTCCAGTAGGAATAGTCGAGGCACCAGCATGAGGAGGTTGGATCAATCTATAGAACCCCCGATGCTCACGACCACATCCAATCACCATGCCCGTGATTATGTCATGAAACACAAGAGAAGAAGGATCAAAATGACACGATAATGTAGATCCTTAGTAATCTGACTAATAGAAAGTAAGTTCATTTAAAAATCAAGGACATATAAAACATTTTAAAGGCGTATGCATGGCATCAAATGCACCTCCCCCTATCCTGTGATGGGTAAGTGAACCCCATTAGCAATAACGACCCATCCACCAAGAGATATAGTCTTGTAATACCTGAATTGGGACCTGTCTCGACACAGATGATGGGATGCACTAGAGTCTATGATCCACTCTGTCATATCTACATTGCTACTACCAGTAAAAGCATATGTGATACATGAGGAGCTCGAAGAGGCTCTAGTTGCGACTACAGTATCTGTGGATCATGTAGCGGTAGTGCCAGCCACTGGAGTCATGATCTCCTGAATACGTTAGACAATGTCATCAATGCATGGATCTTCCTGAGGAGTTGTAGTATCTAAAGGCTCAACCCACTCCGCTATGCAAGCAGATGTGAGGTATCCATGTTTATGATAGCATGTGTCCTCAGAGTATCCTGGATGACGGCAGTAGGTGTAAGGACCACGCTGATGTCCACCACACCTCTGTCACGAGGACTACGCCCTTTGAACTGAGTAGAACCTCATTCGTCACAAGAAGCAGACATCAAGAGAGGGTTGTGAGGTGGCAACAAGTGGAATAAGAAGCCTGCTGAGAAGACAGTAAGCCTCCTCATTGGGAGGTATGGTCGTCCCAGTAAGGAGTTGTGATCATGCTGCGTCATACTCTGAGTCAAGCGTAACCAAGAAAACTCCAACCATCATCGAGTTTCTGTATGCCATCTGTTGCTCTGTGGAGGTCGTGACCGACATGAAGCTGTGAAGTTTCTCGAATATTTCACGAAACGAGGAGTAGAACGCGTGCAGTGGACGACCATTCTGATTTGCCCTATATATGACAAACTGGAGCTGAATAATCTTGGCTTCGTTCTTCAATTAGGCATAAGTGGTTGCCAGAATATCCCTCATCGCCTTGGCGGTGGGCTGGTTCACAATAACAGTGGCTATCTCTGTGGTGAGGATCCCAGAGAGCCAAATGTGTGTATACGCATCATCTTGCTTCCATGAAGCAATGTATCGTGTCTTATATGTCGGCTCTGGTTCGTCAGAATGTGCTCCTTATTGTTGCACTACACAAGGGTCAAAAATTTCATGGACCACAACTCATAGTCCCATTCAACTTCACGATGGGAGCCGGGCCCTTGAATGCACCAGACGAAGAACAGATATCACCTTGTTTTCTGACATGAGGGAAGAACGACCAGAAAAAAAATGGAATTCGAGTGGGGAAGTAGACCGATTTGAGCAGGTCTACACAATCATATAGAGGATTGGTTGTATGTGTAGACTCATACAACCATCCTCTTCGATTCTTGGTCGTGCTAAGGCCGAAAAACATGATCTAAAGGTCTAAAATCATGATTACCAATCAAAATCATACCAAATTAGACTATTGGTCGGCGCATAGCGATGCTAGAGTGCCTTAGGGGGCAATGACGGCGTGAAAGAAGGCCACAGGTGGCCTGGCAGTGCCAAGAGGCGGTCTGGGGCCCCTTGGCGGTGGGCCTAAGATATCCTAAATGGCACCGATGGCGGCTTGGAGGCCTGGCAGTTGTAGGCTAGGGCCTCAGAGGGGCCTAGCAGCCTCCTGGCAATGCCAAAGATGGGTGTTGGTGGCTGGTGGTTGTATTCGAGGACCCTAGCAGTCCCATGGTGACGTCAACGAGGCCCACTAGAGACCTCGCAAGCGGCTAGCGGCAACTTGAAGGTTGGCGGCGGCAAGCTAGCCGACTGGAGGTGCATAAGGGCTCCCCAAGCGACACGTAAAAGGCACAAGAGAGCGCCTTCGGGCGGCGAGGCTCGGGTTAACAGGTTACAACTGGTGGTGGCAGCGGGAATTAGGTCAGAACTCCAGTCTAGGACCGTCGCCCTGATACCTAGTGGAAGGAAAGCATGAATTACCTATTGATGAAGCCCTAGGGTTCTCTTATATATGAGAGTAACCTGTTGGGCGAATTACATAAAGAAGACAAAGAAAATAAATATTACATAAAAGAGATGGAAGATAATTAAATCTCAATAATATGTACTAATATTCACGACTGCCAATATGGCAACTTGTATTTCATGTTGAAGTTTTAGTTTTTCCACATACCAAATATATTAAAAGTACATTACTTAATTTAGGATATATTAAAGACACTTTATCTTTGAAATTCACAAATTTTCATCTTTTTTAAGTTGTTCTAATACGATTATGAGACATTATCGACATGCCATCAGCATATGACCCCAGCATGCCAATTTTTGGGCTTGGAGAATGTGGCATCGTCATTAGCACTTAAAACTATGTTGCAAATAGTGGATCAGTAGGGGTAACATGACTCTGTAATTTAACTGAGATAGCTTACGGTTTGCATCCAAGTAAGACATCTTCCATAAGAATATCCAAACAATACTTCCTCTGTGATAAGCGTAATCCTTATGTCTGCTATCACCTCAATACCTAGGAAATATCGGAGTTGACTAAGGTCCTTGGTGATAAGTACCTTCTGGATGAAGGCCTTGGTCTCAAGAATGCATGTGATGTAAATCACTAATGATAACCACATCATCAACATAAATACCAAGTATCACGATACTTGAGGGCTTCCGTATAGTAAGCACTGAATAGTCAGGTGTCGTCTTGTGGAAACCAAGAGAGCCGATTTCAGAAGCAAGTCTGTTGAACCATGTTCGTGGACTCTATTTTAGGCCATGAGCGAATTTACATAGTCGGCATACATACTCCTATTTGACAGGGTAACCTGGTGGTTGTGTCATGTATATGTCCTCTAGATCATCATAGAGGAAGGTGTACTTTACATATAGCTGAGAAATGGACCAATTCTTGTTGGATGCAATGTATAGAATTTATGCAAAAAGATTATGTCCTTGTCACATGAGAAAAAGCCTCAAAATAGTCAAACCACATTCTGAGTAAAGCCATTCGCTACAAATTTAGTTTGCAATCTAGCAATGGAGCCATCACGTGAGTATTTGATCGCAACAAGGGTCACACATAGTAGACATGGTACAAGATCTAATGTGCCTCTGGAAGTAGGCACATCCATCTCCTCATCCATGGCATGTTTCTGACCATGGTCATGAAGAGCATTTTGATGATCACAAAAAACAATGATCGTAATAAGAGCGTCTATAAAAAGATTATCACAGTTGGATCAGTGGAAGTAAACTGTAAAACAAGGGAGTAGTATACATTACTTTTTGAACTTCTGTACCACAATGGGAAGTTATGAAGGAGCATCCGGTTTCGTAGTAATGGGGCCACTTGAAGATGGCACATCCTGAAAGCAAGGAACAGGTATAGGAACCAACTCAAGTTGTATAATGTACTTCCTTTTATAGACAAGAAGAGGTGGAGGGAACTCCAAGAAAATATCACTGACTGACTTAGTGAAATAACTAGCATGTTAGAAGGTGACATCAACATGTAGCGATGACTGATATAGTCATAAAACATATACCCATGCTAAGTTCAAGAATACCCAAGGAATACACACTTTATGGCACATGTAGACAATTTATCTGTAGTATGAAATTAATGAACAAAGACAACAAATACAAAAATCGTCAATGACAGAGGAAATGATTTAACCGACCCTACTTAATGTGGGAAAAGGCTTTGTTGTTGTTGTGTTACAGAGGAAATGATTCCTCGACTTTATATAGAAGGGAGAAGGCATAACTTCTCATTAAGGACTGAAGGGGGTACCCAATTAACAAGGTACGTAGCAATAAGAATGACATCACCTCAAAAGTTTTAAGGATTTCCATGTGAGTAAGGAGGGTACGAGCAATGTCTAAAAGGTGAGAAAGTTTACTTTCTGTCACTTCATTCTACTACAAGGTGTACAAACAAGAAGTCTAATGAAGAGTAACATGAGTGGTAAAGAAAGTGCTCATGTTCCATTGAATAAACTCAAGAGCATTGTTAGCTATGGAAGTCTTAATACATTCAGAGAAAGAAGTTTTTACGGACTTAAAAAAACTTGATAATTTAATTCATTTTTAACTGTTCCTTTATTAAAACACTTAAGAAGATATGTAATAATCATCCATGAAGACAACAAAGTACTTATGAGCTCCCATATTACGAGTCGGATAGGATCTCCAAATATCACAACGGACTAAAGAAAAAGACAAGGAACGATGAGGCTCAATCCTCTAAGGAAAAATAGCTCGATGATATGTGCCAAACTGACAGGTTTAACACTCAAAAGACTTTCATGAGATCAGTTTAGGAAACATCGGAGAAAAAGCTATGGCAGAAGGATGACCAACGCGTAGATGTCATAATAGGTCAGCAGAAATAGAGCAACACTAGCAAAAATGGAATCCGTGTGGATATCAAGATACTATAGGCCATACTTCTCGTGGTACCCACCAAAAATTTGCATTGTCTGGATGTCATGAAAATAACAATAGCACTCGCTAAAAATCACTATATAGTTCAGTTGTACACATGATATATGAACAGACAGTAAGCTCAAATAATAGCTAGGAGCACAAAAAACTCGAGATAGGCTATGTTTGGAGGCAAACACCATAGTCCCAACTGTAGTAATTGGTGAATAGGCATAGTTGGCTAAGTGAACCGACTTCACGGTGGATGAAGGTTTAGAAGAAGTCAGAAGACTACCTTCTCCAGTCAGGTGAGTAGATTGCCGGAGTCAATTATCCATATTGATGCTGATGCAGAAGCAAAGATAGCTACAGTTCGAAGATTGCAGCCAGATTCGCAATAGGACTCTCACAGGTAGGAGAATTATGTAGCAATCGCAAGATCCTGAAGTATTCTGTAGCAAAAGGTTGGACGTTATGCCTCGTGGGATCTTGATCTGAGGCCATCTTTATCGTAGATGCATCACAATCAGAAGATGATGCCAATGTAATCTATGGAGGTTTGTCAAATGTTGACCAATACCTCTCAAATGGGTGGTTGAATCTATGGTAATGAATGCAAGGGGAATTGGTGTGACCACAACCATAGCCAAAGTCATGACCTCTACTTCCTCAAGAGCTATAGAGACCACCTCATCCAGGTGCCATCATAAAAGCAGAGTTCTCTACAATCTACATGGGATGTGTATGACCAGTAGAGGTCTCATGTTGTTGCAATCAACCAAATACGACCTTGATGGAGGAAAGAGTACTAGACATATGAGGAATTGGTCCTTCACGGTCTGATAACGAGGACAAAGACCATCATGGAATATGCAAACTTGCCACTTAGATCACCCTGCCACCTGTTTGGCACAACATGTTGCAGGAATACAACAAGTTCCTCATATAGGCTAGTGAGCTGCCGATAGTACTCCAGGAGAGAGGATTCTCCGTGAGAAGTGGACTAAATCCACATGTAGATATCTATAAGCCGTGACTTGGTATTCTACTGCGAATATTTTTGGCCTAGTTCATCTCACATATCTTAGCAATCTCCATGTACAGGAGATAGGAAACAACATGGGTATAGACATTGTTGGTCATCCATATCATGACCTGATAAATGTCACCTGGCCAGAAACCATAGCCTTTGTCTGTTTCCTTTAGAGGTTCCTTCATTAGACACATATCTTCCTCTAACCCATCCTGCCATGCACCATGATAAAGGCACCTCCAGTCCCCTGTGTTGCTAAATCCCGATAACAAGCAAGCATCGCAATGATGTTCTTGTTACAATTAAAAGACTTTCGCATACCACAGCAAATCCCAACCATATGGACCATATCACCATAACAAAAGCATCAAAGATGATATCTGAGCTCTCCACCGAACGTTCATATGAATAAGAACGAACCCCGCATTGCTGCCTCTGCTCAACCTCAAACCACACCCGTCACCCTCCTTATAGGGTCCTCCATCCACATCAACTCTTGAAGACCCTCTTACAATATATAGTTAACAATAGGAACACAAGAAAAATCTCCAACATCATATGAAATTATAAACATATATCTTGCCATGGAGAGGCAAGAGATGAATGACTCATTGGCAAGGTGAAGAAAACTGCCAGAATGCAAGGTAATACTATCACAATGAAAAAAAAGAAGCAATAGAATTCGTAACTCTACAAAACAAGGTGGTCGACAGGTCGACGTTCTAGACTGACTAGTCAAGTCAACCAACAAAGGTCTATATGACCGACCAATTAGTCCTAAGTGGGGTTAGTCCCCCCTCTTGGCTCGACTAGTTGGCTGACTTTGGCAAGCATGGAAAGGTTGAGGTAGTGGCGTAAAATAATGGCCGGGTCAGGATGTAAACGGAAGTCACTATCCATGAGTTAGAGTGCAATTCTAAACAATGTAGAGGTCAGAATGTAATTATGAAAGCATTGAAGGCTGAGTGTAAAATCCATATGAAAAAAATACAACCCATAGCTTTTTTTGAATACAGACCATGAAAGTTACAAATACTTGAGTTTAGCATAAGCATTTTAATTTCTGGCAAGAAGGCTTTCTTCATTCTTAGTAAAACTCCCATGAATTAAATTCAGTCAAAGTTTCTGTAAATTTGTTAGTGTACTACTTACCTTAAATCCATGTTTAAAAGATCCGAACGGTTTCGAGATAAATTCATAAGTAGTGTTCTTAGAAGAACTTTAAGAACACTATTTACAAATTTATCTCTCCTACGCTGGCTGTCGGCTACCTAACGCGCAACCCTCCTCATTTACCCGGGCTTGGGACCGGCCATGGCTGAGTTCGGATGCACCGGTTAGGAGATGTGAGTGTTGGGATGTTGAGCCGGCTAAGAGAGGGCGAGGACGGCCCAAAAAGTGTTGGAAAGAGACTATACGAAGGGATCTTAGTTTTTTGGATATAAGTCCGAGATTGACCCAAGATAGATCTGAATGGAGGCGAAGAATCCATGTAGCCGACCCTACTTAATTGTGGGAAAAGGCTTTGTTGTTGTTGTTGTTGTTGTACTACTTACCAGCGGCAAGAATTTACACTAATAGCTAGAAGGTTAAGGGCATTCCAAATGTTTAACTAATAGCATAACTAACAGCAGAATGGGATAAGGTCCTAAAAAACAAACTACATAGTACATACACCACCTCAATGATTCAAACACAATTCTATAGATGTGAAGATTTACCATTTTCTGTTGATGTTGATCCAATAGCAGGATCATTCTCAGCAGCAGGAGGTCGAGGAGTAGCAGGGATTACACGAATGCGCCCTCCTAATGAATCTAACCTCTGGAAATTTGCACCTTTAGCATTTCCCGGAACAGAGAGAGAGCGTCGTATGTGGCTCTGAAATCCTTCTTTCTGTCAGTGTCAAAACTTGGTTGCATGATACGCCAGCCAAAAGAAAAAGATGTCCATTGTCTTTTTATCTAAATTGTTTATCATTAACTAAAAGCATAAAGTATCACGCAACAGGCAACTCCCAAGTTCAAGTTGATATATGTACAGAGAGAAGAAGATGAACCTTGCCATGAGAACAAATTTATACATTTATCATATAGATATAAATACATAATTACACATAGGCTGCGTACAGTACATCCAATGTGATCTGAACCTGTTCCCCGGAACCCCGCATAGCATGAGTTTATGCCATCACATAATCACACTTTACCATGCTAAAAAAAGTTAAAGAAAGCCTAGTCGTATAAGGTGCTAAATCTTATTTTGAATAAAAAGGAAGCAACCAAGCTAGAAAAAAACTCATTTGGGTAGCAATGTATCAACAAAAGTTGCAATTTGAATATAAATCAATTGGAAGCTTTTCTACAGAATAAAGGGGACACCCAGAATGTGTACATCCTAACTTATATTTTCACAAACCACGTGTGCAAACTTTTACAATGACTAGATCTCAAAAAGAGTTATGGCATGCACAATTACATTTCCTATATAAAACCTATCCTGCTGAAAAATCGCTCCATTTCTAACCAACCAAATCATGGACCGACCCTGATTTCTGCGTTCCACCAAGCCATTCAGTTTGTGCCAACAAACTCCCACAACGCCAACTCATTATCGTTGCATATGCCATTTAGTTGGGCAGCCTCTCCCAAATCGATCATGAATCAGCACACAAAGAATGAGTGGCGTCCTCCTAGCATCCCACGCAACGCGAGCATTAACAAATGGAGATCCTAGCCCTATGCGCTCCAGATAGGATTCGTCCATGTTTGAGCTAAAAAAGTATTCACTATGGAGAGAATAGAACGAGATACATTCATAGAGACCCTAGGGCTCTCTTATATAGGAGAAAAGCCCTAGGGTAGATTGATACAGTGGACAAAGAGAAATATAAATTAGAGAAAGTAATAAAAGAATACAAGTATCTCAACACCCACTCTCAAGCTGGAGCATGTATATCTATCGTGCTCAGTTTGGAATAGCATCTCTGAAATGGGCCTCAAGCTAGTGCTCCGATAAATATGTCAGTAGTCTGATCTCCTGAAGTGACACGGGAGGTGGATATGGGTCTCTTTTGTATCATATATCTGGTGTACTGGCAATCCACCTCAATATATTTGGTTCTCTCGTGGAATGCAGAATTGTTGGCAATAAATAGGGCTGCTTGATTGTCGCGTTTGAGATGCTTAGAGAGAGGTACCTCAATGGTGAGGTCAGTCAAAACTGACCTAACCCACATCATCTCTGTGCTCCCCTGAACCATACCTCTGTACTCAGACTCTGCGCTAAATGGCAACAACTGCCAGCTTCTTACTTTTCCACGACACTAGGGAACACCCAACAAAAACTGATGTAAGAAAATAGAGAATGCGGAAGCTAAATGATAAACAGAGCATAGAACTAAAAGAATAAACATGAAAGAACAAGAAGATTTTACGTGGAACCCTACTCCCTAAGGAGAGGGATGAAATCACGGGAGAATGCCTCAAAGGGCTGATTTATTCATTGAACTTTCTCAATGGATACAGGAGGTCTGGGGCTCCTTATATAGCCTCCACAGAGTCTCCAAGTCCCACCACTGGTAGATGTGGGACTAAACATATGGATGGGGTAACTGGATCTTGGAGGTATCCATTTACCCATCTATAACATAATAGGCGCACGACCTAATACCCCAACACTCTCCCTCAAGTTGGAGCATGCAATGCTCATCTTGGACAAACAGAAAGAAACTCAACTCATACTACATGACACTACATATAATATCAACTCAACGCGCACAACTATCGGTTGCTATCGAGGACGTTGCTTCTCATGTCATGCAGGTAAGGAGGACGAACGGGCAGGAGCGTGAGCCAACTGAATCTCCTCGTCGAAGAGCATGTGCTTTGAACTGCGCCTGTCAGAGTCACTGCAACTGCAATGAGTCTCCTCGTCGGAGTACTTTGGCGCACCACAACATGTAGACAACTGCTTCATCTCCGAAAAGGGCCAAACTGAAAAAGGTCGTGGAAGTGCAATCATCGTCGGAGTCCATATTCGCTAGAGAATGGGGTTTGAAAAGTCTCCTCGTCGCAGAACTAGGTCTCCCATCTGGCACAGAGAATGGTACCCTACTCTGGAGTCCCTATGATACCACATAAAAACCCTTGCCCACATGGCATAAGGAATGGTCCTCGACTATGGAGTCCCTATGGCTCACATGAAAACTCTGGCCGAAACAACAAGAAGAATGATGGGGATCACAACAAAAGATGGCATGCATGTGCTCATCTGAAAGAAGACCGCATACTTGTGCGTGTTTGAATTGAGGACTTGGAATCAATCGTCCAGTTTGAATATCAACTATAGAGACTGGAACACTGGCCGAGCATCTGAACTGGAATCTGACTGGTATCAGGAGACTGGTGATCTAAACTTTGTCTCTGAATCTGGAATCTGAATTATCAAAGTAGTGATGTTGTACGATGCTGAAGAACTCTACACTATACTCCCCCTTTCTCCCATATTGGTCGGAAAGTCAACATCGATCAAGTTGGGAGAAGCTAAGATAATGGGGGTAAACAAAACATGAATCATGCATTTTATTAAATGGTTTTTAAGCCGTTTAATTTTTTTCGGCTTTTCATCATTTTTTGTCTTTTCTCAAGCAAAACCATTTTCTTTGAAATTGCGTACGGCTTTTTATTTATATGCACCTTTTTCGAAAAATTATTTTTTTAAAAGCAAACACTTTTAAAAAAAATTGCACTGCCCTCCCCTTTTTCTTCTTTTTTTTCAACCAGTTCTCTTGGACTTTACAAGAAAAGCGAACTTTTTTATATAAAACATCGTACGCTCCATTAGGGTTCCCAGTTAGGAACCCTGTTACTTCAAACCCACGCCGTCGAGGCGACACTCAGTGATAGCGAGAACCACTGCCCAAGAGGGCAATCTGGGGGGGAGGGTTGGGCCGGGGCGGCATGAGGGAGGGGCGTCGCAGCTAGAGGCCGCCGTCGTTCGCCTGTGAGCCCAAGAAGAGGGGCCCGGTCGAAGATGCTTTGAAGGAGCAATCGTTCATCCAGGAGCACGATGGGGCTTGCGACTAATGGCGATCTAATGGGACTCGCGCGTGCTGTGAAATCTCCTGGAGATGGGGCTGCGCAGTCGCGCAAGGAGGGAAGAAGAGCACGCTTCCTGCATGCTCGAAGGCGAGCTTGAATCGGCGTGGAGAAAGGGCTGCACCGCTTGGATCTTTGTGGCGGTGAACTCGACATCGCACGATGGTGTCTCGTACGATGGGTCGCCATGGGGATATGGCCTGGAGGCACATTTTCGGATCTGGAGGAGGGAGGTGTCGTAGGCGACGCCGCCTGCGGTTGGGTGAAGCGCGAGGGCCACGCGGGTCGCCCGGGGCTTGCGCGCGCTTAGAGGTTGCGTGCCTTGGAGAAGCTTCATTGTCAAAAGAGGATCTGAAGAGCGGAAGGGTGTTGCCAGCTTTGCATAGATGATGAGGAGCCACGGTTGGAGTCGACATGGATCGGCCTGGAGTTGCAGAAGGGAAGATGCACAGGCTGCACGCTGGAGATGGGCATGGATAGGGTTTCAGAAACCCTAGAAGTCTTGAAGCAAAACTTGTGCAGATCTCTGAACAAAAATCGAATCTTGAAAATAAATAATGGACATAAAACTCCTCGAGAATCGAACCCGCTCTGATACCATGTAAGAAAATAGAGAATGTGGAAGCTAAATGATAAACGGAGCATAGAACTAGAATAATAAACATAAAAGAACAAGAAGATTTTACGTGGAACCCTACTCCCTAAGGAGTGCGATGAAACCACGGGAGAACGCCTTAAAGGGTTGATTTGTTCATTGAACTTTCTCAATGGATACAAGAGGCCCGGGGCTCCTTATATAGCCTCCACAGAACCTCCAAGTCCCACCACTGGTAGATGTGGGACTAAACATATGGATGGCGTAACTGGATCCTGGAGGTATCCATTTACCCAACTACAACATAATATGCGCACAACCTAATACTCCAACAACTGCAAAGCAAGATGTAGACTTCCTATCTTTGGGGCATCCTTCATAATTTGTATCTGTGCATGTTGTCACTGCCGGAGAAGTGCATCTGCTAAATAGAAAGAAAGTACCTGGTAAGGTCTTTAGATACCTTAGAACCATATGGACTGCATCCATATGTGCCTTCTTGGGATGCTCCATGGATTGACTTACAATGCCCACAACAAAGGATATGCCTGGCCTGGTAACGTTAACATAAAGGAGCTTCCCAACTAGCTCCATGTATTTCCTCTAGTCTACCACCTCGGTGTCATCATCATATACTTGGTTGGCCTGCAGTCTGTCATACCAGTCTCCAGTAGAAGATCAGTCACAAACCTCCTCTGGGTCATCACAAGACCACGTTGGTTTCCTGGTGAACTCTAATCCAAGTAGCGTAGGCTACCAAGTTCCTTGGTCACAAACTACTGACGTACAAACTCCTTAGCAGTATGAATACACTGCTCATCATTTCCTGTGACAATTATATCATCAACATAAACTAGAATGACAATGGTACTCCATGTGTCCTCTGAACGAATAGAGAATGATCGACAGTAGATCTCACGAACCCATGTTGCTCTATCAACTCTAAAAGCTTCTGAAACCAAATTCTCGGTCTCTGCTTAAGGCCGTAAATCACCTTGTGGAGCATGCATACCTTTTGAGATCCCCCCTTAGCAGCGAAACCAGGTGGTTGCTGCATGTATACCTCCTCCTATAGATTCCTATACATAAAAGCATTTTTCACATCAAGCTGGAAAAGTGGCCAATACCGAGTCATAGCAACTAAGAGAAGAATCCGCAGAGTAGAATGTTGAGCCACTGGTGAGAAGGTATCACGGTAGTCCACCCCATATGTATGGGTGACACGCACGCTACAAGCCTTGCCTTGTAGCGATCCACACTGCCATCTGCTTGTTGTTTTACCGTAAAGATTCATTTTCACCCCACTACAGAAGAACCTAAGGGAGCAGAAAGAATGCTCTATGTTTCACGAGACTGTAGTGCTATCATTTCCTCTTCCATGGCAAGTCGCCATCTATTGTCATGTATTGCCTCTTGGCATGTCTGTGGAATAGTAACCATTGATAGACCCATGACAAACCTCCTATAATAATCCGAAAGATGATCCATGGAAACATGCGCAGCTAGAGGGTAAGTAGCACAAGTACGATGTAATTTCCGCAAAGCAGTAGGCACATTAAGATCATCAACCTCTCTACTTTCTGGAGACGGTATCTGCTCCTCCCATACAGTATCATGTGGAACAATCATGTCGCTAGGGCCATCAATAGAAAAAATGTGTTCAGCACATACCTAAGGCATGCTGGATGATGGGGAAGGCGCGTGAGCAGAGGAAAGAGTAGAGGGCCTGCGAATGTCAAAATGAAGATCCATCTGAAAAGCAGGTGCATGCAAGACATTCTGCAGACGCATTGAGGGTGCTACAATAATTTCACCCTGGCCAACAATAGGTAAGTGACCCCATTAGCAATCACTATAGATCTCCCAGGAGGGGGAGAAGCTAAATTGTGTTCTATCTATGCACATATGATGAGACACTCCAGGGTCCATGATCCAGTCAGTCAAGTTCGAACTGCTACAGCTGGTAAGTGCATAGGCTATACCTGAGGAGCTAGTAGAGGCTCTGGCTGCAGCAACGGTATCTAATGATCATGTAGGAGGTGTAGTCATTATTACCCTCAATCAAGAGACAATGTCATCAAGCCTCGAATACTGAGAAGTAGTCTCAATCTGCTCAACCACACGTGCAGATGCTGGGTAACCATGCTTCTGATAGCATGTGTCCTCGAATGATCCAGCCTATGACAATATGTACAAGGACCCCGCTGACGTCCTCCTCCTCGACCTCGTGGGTCACGACCATGAAACTGAGAGGTAGCGCCTCTGTCGCGAGAAGATGCCATCGCAAAGGTGGTCTGAATCACTATAGGGGATGAACTGATGATCCTGCTTAGCCTTTTGTAGGCTTCCTCCATCTGTGGAACAGTCTCTCGTGTAAGGAGCTGAGTACGTGCAACATCATACTCAAAGTCGAGAGAGGATAGAAACTCATGTCATATTGGCATTTCTGTATGACTGTTGTTCTATGCTGGCAGTAATGGGCATGAAGCCGTGGAGCCTCTCACACATGCTGCGAAGATGTGAGAAATGGACATGGATAGGTCGACCATTCTGCTTGGTCGAAAAAATGTCATACTGAAGCTGGAGGATCTTGATCTCATTCTTTCCTTGCCTATGTGTGGTAGCTAGGATGTCCCACATGGCATTGGTTGTGGGTTGATTGACAATGTCATTGGCAATCTTCGTGGTGAGCGTCCCCGAAAGTCAAACATGTGCATAAGCATCATCTTGCTTTCAAGAAGCATTAGCCCCAATCTTATCCTTCGGCTCTGTATCAGTCAGGATGTGCTCTTTGCTAGTACATTGCATGAGGGTGAAAAATTGCATGGACCACAACTCGTAGTTGGTCGTGTCCATCTTTACGATGGGAGCTAAGCCCTTGAAGGCACCATACGAAGAGCATATATCACCCTTGTTCTCTGACATGATAAAAAATGACCGATAAACGGAACTCGACTGGGGAGTAGACCGATCTGAGCGAGTCTACACGATCATATGGAGGATTGGTTGTACGTGTAGACTCATACAACCATCCTCTTCAATCATTGTTGCACACTAGGGTCGGAAAACGCAATTTATAGGTCTGAAATCACGTTTTTCGGTCAAAATCAGATCATTTCATATCATATCAGATTGTTAGATGGCCTTTCAGAGGGCCACGAGGATGCGTGGAAGCAAGCGAATGCCATAGGGTTCCAAGAGACGGCTGCAAGCAGTGGTGCGAAGCTACAACTGCGTCGTGAGGCGCTGTGCAACAGCCGGTTGCTGCCTGGTTGTCGCACAAGCGGCAGGGATGATGTTGCGAGCCCTAGCGGCAGTGCTGAAAGCCGCGCGAGAAGGCGGCGGCAAGGGGGCGGATGGTTGCAGCCCCTCACGGCAGCGTCGAAGGCCGCGCAAGAGGGATGCATCGACGAGAGAGGGCTGGTAGTAGTAGGATTTGGGAATTAGGTCAGAGCTCCGGTCTAGGATCGTCGCTCTGATACCATGTGGAGAGAATAGAACGAGATACATTCATAGAGACCCTAGGGCTCTCTTATATAGGAGAAAAACCCTAAGGTTAGATTACATACGGCTGACAAAGAGAAACATAAATAAGAGAAAGTAAGAAACGAATACAAGTATCACAACATTCACAAAGGAACCTTACAACTCCAGATTCACTAGCAATCCTGAGCACTACCTGGTTCAAACACCATCGACATGCTTAAGACTTTGTAGGCCTTTTTAACTAAAAATGCCCCATCATGCTAGATCAACAAGTTACACCCGTCTAAGGGCCCCTCAACAATAGCCAAAAACCCAAATAAGAGTAGGAACTCAACTACCCTTTAGTTTGAAAGCATGTCATACAACAATGAGTCCATAGTGCCATTGAACTACACCCCACTAGAAAGATGCCTTGGTTCGAAGCCGAAGTGAATAAACAAGGGAGAATATTGCAGAGGACCCCCTCATCAATCCAGTCATTACGCCAAAAATCCAAAGCCAGCTCCGCCTAATATCAGTCTCATAAACAACACTATCTTTGGTTGCCTTTCTAGAAGAGGACAAATTGATACCATCAAGACAAGTAGACATACCAAAGGCCATATGATAAACTGAACACACCAGTCTGCACTCAAATCTGCAAAATCCATTTTGCTAGTTGGGCTTTATTCGTCTACTTAATGATAAGCACATCTAAACACCCATCTGCAATGGGTTGTGTTAGTGTCTTCCTCTCCATTAAAGGGACTAATGACCTATTGTCTCCCAAGATTAGGACCAAAAGAACATCGAATCAAAGACTCAAGGCGGTTGCGAATCCCAACCGGCACCAACTTGGATGAAAGAAAGAAGACCATTATAAAAGAACAACCTTGACAAGCATAATGCACTATTTGCCAATGTGAGGCCCCACACCCCTTGTATTCCTGGAGAGATACATAATGCAGTATCCGGCTTTGTGAGGCCTTCTCCCATGGTTTCATCCCGCAACTTACGGAGTAGGGTTCCACGTAAATATTGGGTGTTCTTCTTTTATATTTTTTGTTCTTTGAGTTGATTATCGATTCTCTTCCACATTATTTATTTCAACATGTTATTAGAGAAAGTTGAATTTGGGTACAACTTCGAGGTTTTATTTTATTCTTTATATATGTTCTCAAAGTTTACGTTGTGGTTTTATCTTTAAATAATAAGGATGAAAGATATGGCTGGTTGCTACTATCGCTTAGATATTTGATTATATACCATCGCTCTGAAGATTTGTCAGAGCTGTTGCACTCATGTTCTATACAGTGACATGATCGTGTTCATGCCCAGATAAGAAATTCCCCTTTGTAACCCTAGCAAAGATGATGGCGGATGGATAGAAACCAGAAAGATAATGTCCTAACAATACCTAGAGCATCGTGCGTCCGGACAAGAGCAATGACGAAGCTTCGTGTGAGAGAACTGTGATATGTGGTGGTGGGGGGTGGTGTTGATCTGGGCAGAACTTGGGATGGTTTCCTCCCTTAAAAACATGGCTGAGATTGCTCCCCAGATCTAAAGTGATCGATGGTATCCAAAAAATCGATAAAAAATTCATCTACTCCATGGTATGAAAAATCTAGTCTTAAGGTGTACGCCTCGAGACGAAGCGATCTCATTTGGCCTCGAGGCATGCACCTCGGTCCCGCTTAGTGAGGCATAGCCTCGAGGCGACGAGGCATTTTATCGAGGCATTTTTGCTTTTTTGGAGCATTTTGTTGGTCATTTAATGGTTTACTTGGTAGTTTCAGAAGCTTATAAATGTATGCTTATTTAGGATAATGGTTATACAAGATGAATGCCTAAATCTTATATTTATTTCGTGTCCATAACTTCATATTTCCACTAATCATTTTTTAGACGATATTTACCATTAATCGTGACCAACTATTTCAATAAAATCTTAATGTTTCACTCTTGATGAATGAATGAATTCATAAATATTAAATCCGATGATATTTGTAAACTTATGTACAACAATATTTTTATACATTTAATTGTATTTTTAAGTGGTCTAGTAGTAATACAGTGTGTCTACCACACAAAAGACCATGGTTCAAATCCCACTCTTGCAGAGGTTGTGTTAGGTAGTCGACGGCCAGCGTAAAAAATAGTCGAATCTTTCAACATGGATTTGAGCAAGAATCCATGTAGCCGACCCTACTTATAGTGGGAGAAGGCATAGTACAAGAAAGAATTGTATTTTTATGTATAACAATATTTCAAAGACGCATATGTAGATATGCATTGTTTAATTTTTTCGCAACATCTATAGAAAAGAAATCCCTCTTTAGTTGGATGAAAATGTTGTAGTAAGGGATATGAAATTGTTATATCTTCTCAATTGGTGTTCATATCCATATTATTTCATCATATCTTATAGTGTTAAATATAATATGTTGGGCAGAAAACATATAATTACATTGGCATTATATATAATTATAGTTTATGGATATTTTCTCTATAAACATAGGCTTATGTCTCGACCGCTTTGAGGCAATGTCTCGCCTCATTCTCGATGAAAATGCCATGTTCCACCTGCATTTTTTCAAACCATGATCTACAAGCAGCACGATGGTGCATGTTGGGCTTGGCAACTCTAGAAGAAACTATGGCAACGATAGTTGCAAAACTGTTTCTCCAAGCAGTGTGGTTGGATACCCACTAATCGAAAAGCATAGAGGCAGTGAAGGACTTCTCGTGTGTTAACACCTCTATTTGGGTTTTTCAAATCCTTGGGAGAATCGAAGAATCCTAAGAAGATGGATTACCACTCTACGGTGGCGCCACAAGATGCCGACGGTGTTTTGGTGTTGCCTTCAAGCTACGAGAATTGTTGGTGGAAAATAAAGATTTGTTTATTCATGAGGCTCTAAGGTTCTCTTATATAGGAGAGTAACATGTTGAGCAAAATACATAAGGAAGACATAAAGAATATATTATAATAATAAAAGACACACCAGATAAATAATATCTCAACACTCCCCCTCAAACTGGAGTATAGATATCTATCATGCTTAGCTTGGAACTGCATCTTTGGTAAGGCCCTCGGGTTAGGGCTTTGGTAAATACATCAATCGCTTCATCTCCTGAGCTAACATGAGTAGAGGAGATGAGACCATTGTGATCATGTCTCGAGTGTAGTGACAGTCTACCTCGATATGCTTGTTTTTCTCATGGAAGGTTGGGTTGTTGGCGATGAAGAGAGCAGCCTGGTTGTCGCATTGGAGGTACATGAGAAGAGGCACCTCAATTGTCAGGTCAGTAAGAATAGATATGGCACGCATCATCTCTGTACTAGCATGTGCCATGGCCTTGTATTATGATTCTACACTGGATCTAGCAACCATTGTCGACTTCTTGCTCTTCCATGACACCAAGGAACTCCCTATGAACATTGCAAAGCCAGAAATAGACTTCATGTCCTTCGGACACCCCGCGTGATCGACATCTACACAAGTTGTAATGGCAAAGGATGTACCTATACTGAATAGAAGACTAGTGTCAGGTGAAGTCTTCAGATACCTCAAAATCATATGAACTGCATCCATATATGCATGTCTAGGTTTCTCCGTGAACTGACTCACTTTGCTAACTGCAAAGGATATATCTAGCATGGTGATGGTCATGTATAGGAGCTTCCCAACAGGCTACTTGTATCTCCTACCTCCTCAATGTCATCATCATACAGCTTCATGCTCAGGTCTATGTGAATAGTCACAGGCCTGCAGCCTGCCATACAAGTCTCAGAGAGAAGATCTCTAACATACTTCCTCTAGGTCACCACAAGACCTCACTGGTTCATGGCAAACTCCAGTCCAAGGAAGTAGCGTAAACTGCTAAGGTCCTTGGTCACAAACTGCTAATTTAGGAAATCCTTGGCATCCTGGATGCACTGCTCATCATTA
The DNA here is from genome assembly GCA_037367405.1 of Ottelia alismoides. Taxonomy (NCBI): domain Eukaryota; kingdom Viridiplantae; phylum Streptophyta; class Magnoliopsida; order Alismatales; family Hydrocharitaceae; genus Ottelia; species Ottelia alismoides. The sequence goes on along the minus strand of JAZKJV010002227.1, from coordinate 124,271 downwards.
TCTATAACAAATATACCATTAACATAAACAAGTATGGTAATACTACCTCTATGAGTCCTCTAAACAAAGAGTGGATGATCGACAGTCGATCTCATGAACCATTGTTGCTCTATCAAGTCCGAGAGCTTCTGGAACCATGCTCTTGGACTCTGCTTAAGGCCATAAATCGCCCTGTGAAGCCTTCAAACCTTCTGACACTCCCCCTCAGCAGCGAACTCAAGTGGTTGTTGCATGTAGACCTCCTCCTGTAGGTTTCCATAGAGAAAAGTGTTCTTCACATCTAACTAGTAGAGGGGTCAATCTTGTGTCACTGCAACAGAAAGAACTATACGGAGAGTAGAATGCCAAGCAACTGGCAAGAATGTATCATGATAGTCCAACCCATATATCTGGGTGAGCCCACGTGCCACAAGTCCTACCTTATAGCGATCAATACTACCATCCGATCGGTGCTTCACCGTAAACACCCATGATGTTCCCAAATTACCTATGTTGATTAAGTCAAATTGTTGTAGTCGAGTAAACAAGGATCAATCAAAACAACCACATTACTTATAAACCAAGCAATCGAACAATATGTGGTTTTATTTATTTTTAACATGGGCAAGCCCCAGAGTCGACTCAAGGAGGCAAAGGAACAACTTAGGGTTCAAATTATCAAATTTAATGCTCTATTCCAAGAGGATTTTTTTGGGTTATTCTTATGCAATATGAATGTAAATGCAAAATTCGATTGAATTAAGTTCTTAAGCAAAACAAACAACTTGGTCCAATTAATTTTAAATACAAAGTTTGATCAAATTAGGCAAGTGATATTTTTCATGTGAACCTAATTTAATGATGCACAATATACATATTTTTTGTATTTTTAAGGGTTAAAATGCAACAATAAAAAATGAATGATCTTTAGGAGTTTTTATTCAATTGTGTGAACAAACAGAATGCAAAATTAATGAAACTAGGACATAATCTTAAATGCGATGAAATGAATCTACACTGATGTTTTTAGAATTTTCTGACAATATATGATTTTTTATAATTTTTTACTGAAACCGAGTGAATCGTAGCAATTAATTCCTATAAATCCACATTGTTGGAGTATGCATCATGTGTAGGTGGATAATTGGATCCCTCCAGGATCCAATTACCACACCCTCCTATGTTTAGTCCCACATCTACCAGTTGTAGGATGTGGAGACTCAGTTGGCGCTATATAAGAAGCCCCAGACCCATTGTATCAAATGAGAGAAAGTGCAATGAACGCATCAGCCCTTGGAGGCATTCTCTTGTGGTTTCATCTCGCTCCTTAGGGAGTAGAGTTCCACATAAAAATCCCAGTGTTCCTTCATGTTTATTATTTATCTTTGATTACGCATCTGCATTCTTCATTTTCTAACTTGGTATCAAAGCGAGTTCGATTCTCGAGGATTAATTAGTTTATTTTCATGATTTGTTCGGCATTCGATTCTTGATTATTATTGAAGATTTGTTCGTGAAGATTAGTTGTTCATGATTATGATTCATCCAAGATTCAAGAAATTCTAGGGTTTTTCATAAACCCCAATTTCTGCATATTTTTGAAGATCATCATCAATAGGAGATTATGCAGTTTGATTTCTAGGGTTTCTTTGGAAATCTTAATCATGACTCGATTTCAGGTTTCTATGGAGACCCGATTTCCATACCTGAGTTCCTCCACGACATCCTCCAAGCGGCGCAGCACGAACATCGTGCTTCGCACCTCCTCTCCAGATTGGTGTGTGCTCGGCACCATGACAGCGATGCATAGGCTCTACCTTTGCAGATCCTCTTCGCATCGTGCCTCCATGGTACAGCCTTCATCTCCCAGGCGATCGCGATGATCGTGCATAGACATAGCTCCTCCATCCTCAAATAGCGACGGCGCATATCTCAGCTGCATCAAGCGATTTTGCCATTCCCCGCAACTCTCTCCAAGCACACGACCCGCGGAAATTTAAGGGGGAAAAAAAGAAGAGGAGGTAGTGGGAGGAGGAACCAGACATCTTCTCTCTCTCCAAGCTCCATGTCGATTGAGTCCCAACAGCTAAGGCACCCTCCGACGTTGGCGATCACACGATGTTCGATCTCCTACATCTTCAACAGCAACAACAGCTCCAAACGATAACGCCAGAGTACCATCCTCCCTCTTGGCGACGACGACGTCCCTCTGCCTTCCTTCTCGCAGTCCCTTGGCCCCAGGCAGAGACTTCTTTCTCTCCGCCTCGAGCCCCAGTAGAGGAGGCGGCCCCATCTCCTCCGTACGTGAAGAAGCCCAAGCGCAAGAAGCTCCTCCGCGATGAAGCCCTAGCGATTCTACCCAGTTCCCTCAGGCAGATGACGATGATGTCACCACATATCAATGGAAAGGGTTCCCATGATGGGAACCCTACTCTTCATCATGCGATTAGAAAGGGGCCCGATGGCCCTTTTATTTTAAAAAGTGGCTTTGTTTTATTTGGGCCGCAACACACACACATACACACACACACACACATATATATATATCTGTGTGTGTGTGTGTGCAAGCTACTCTTTTAGGCTCTTGGGCCGCGTTCGGGTAAAAAAGGAAAAGAAGAAGAAGAGAGTCCGCAAAAAAAAGGGATGGCCTGTTTAATAAAATGTTGAACATTTTTTTTTAAAAAAAGGAGAGAGAATTTCTTTAAAAAAGGAGGTGCGTACAAAAAAAAACCGTACGCAAAAAAAATGAAAGAGTCGGCTATTGAAAAAGGGGAGAAATAGTCAATAAAATTTTGAGAAGAAAAGTCGGAGAAAAAATGAGATTGGCTATGTGATATCAATATGTTTTCCCTATTTTTTTGCCTTCTTCCAACTTTGTCGATGACATGGTTTTGCGACAAGTATGGGAGAAAGAGGGAGTATTTTTAAGAGTTCCACATGCCAATTTTTCATATTCTCCAGATTCCAGGCCAGTCATTCAGACTCTACAGATATTTTCAGTTTCAGACTCGACGTTCAGATTGGTTCCGGATCTGCAGTTTGATGTGCACATGTTTGACATCATCTGTGTGGTCCCCATCTTTGTCTTTGGTCTCAAAGTTTTCATGTGATCCATGAGGACTCTAGAGTAGATATCTCATTCTCTATGCCATTGTGGACTAGGATTTTCATGGGGTTTCATAGGGACTCCAGAGTAGCGATCCCATTCTCTAAGCCAGTATGGGAGACCCATTTCTACGACAAGGAAACCTTTCAGACTCGATTCTCCAACAACTGTGGACTCTGACAAGGATGTATCCGCGGCTTTTTCAGTTCGGCCCTTCATAGATGGAGCAATTGTCCACATGATTCAGTCTTCTACATGTGATTGGCCAAAGTACTCTGACGAGGATACTCATTCAGTTTCTGCGACTCTGACAGGCACAATACAGAACACATGTTTTCCGATGAGGAGACACAGTTCGACTCGCACTCCAACCCGTTTGTTCCTCCTCGCCTGCACGACATGAGAAGCAACATCCACGCCACGTCTGGGGCGCCGCCAAGGCCCGGGTGCTCGCATGGATTCTCCCCACGCAGTTTTGGAAGGGGGTGGTGGAGGTCTTCTCCAGGCATATCTCTCTGTTTAGGCCGATTCTTGACAATGGCGAATCCTTCGCCTTCTGGTCTGATGATTGGTCGGGAGGGCCTTTGTGCGTACGGTTCCCTCGCCTGTTTGCTCTTGCGACTGATAAAAATGCGATGGTTGCGTCTTGTTGGTCGGATGGTAACTGGTTCCCCACCTTCTCTAATTTCTCGGACCAGAGACTCGAAGACTTTCTCTCGTTGCTGGATTCTATCAAGGATGTGGGCGTCCAACGGTGGGAAGGGACCACTGGGGATGGCGTGCGGGTCCTTTCTCGATTAAGAAGGCGTTTGAGGCGATTTCCAGGCCTCCCCTTCACGCTCGGAGGTCTTGAGTCGTGATTGCGCTTTTTTGTGGGCTCTCGGGCTCCCCGAGCGGATTGACTTCTTCTTGTGGCTGTTCTGTAGAAAAAGGTCGATGACGAGGAACCGGTGTGCTAGGCTTCTGGGTTCTGTCTCTGATAGGTGCCTTCTGTGCGAGGAGGTGGTTGAGTCCATTGAGCACTTATTCTTTAAATGCCCTAAGGTGATTCCGGTCTGGGGGGAGGCAAGGTTGGCTTGGTTGTGCGCTTCGGATTTGGCCTCCTTCTGCGGCTCGTTGGTTGCTAGCAAGAGCAGATCTCGGCGGGAGCTCATCTGTCCCGTTGCCATTCTGTGGGCCGTATAGCTGGGTAGGAATGCAATCCTCTTCTCTGGGCAACGTTTCTACAAGGAAAATGGGGATTCATGCCGCGAGATTGGTAGATGAGTGGGATCTGTAGCTGTTTGTTTCTGTACCTTTTTACTTTTGTCTGTCCTCCTTGTTTCTTTATCTAAATAAATTTTGGGGCGAACACCAATGAGTGTCTCCCCTGTTTTTGGCTTCAAAAAAAATGAGAAGCAATATCCTCGACAACAACCGACATTTGTGTTTGCGTTGAGTTGGTATTAGGGTCTTCTTTTATGAGCTTGAAATTTCATTATGTTTGTCCAAGCAGAGCATTGCATGCTCCATCTTGAGGGGGGTTACCAGACCCTCTTATGTTTAGCCCCACATCTACCAGTTGTGGAATGTGGAGACTCAACGGGAGCTATATAAGAAGCCTCAAACCCATTGTATCAGATGAAAGAAACTGCAATGAATACAACAACCCTTTGAGATGTTATTTTGTGGTTTCATCCCGCTCCTTAGGGAGTAGGGTTCCACGTAAAAATCTCGGTATTCCTTCATATTTATTATGTATCTCTGATTATGCTTCTGTGTTCTTCGTTTTCTAACACACAATAAATTATCAAAACAAAAATTATCTGAAATAGATATTGTAATGTGAAATTCAGGAGATTTGAAATCTTGGCAAAAAGAGTTGCGTGTACCTAATTATTAATCAAACATTCACCCAATCAATGAATTGTTCAGAGAACAACGCATATGCATTTTCGACAAAGTTTGGATATGAAATAAAGTACTTTCAAACACACATTTCCAGAATTTTTGAGAATTTCCATAGCAAGTTAGGATTTATCATGATTTACAGAGGACAATTGGCCAAAATAATAATGATTCTCAAATTTTGATTTTAAATAAATTAACTATTCATCAGAAAAATCATATCTCATGCTTGATTTGTAGAGATTAATATGCTCAATGTAATGCACTTTTGGAAAATGATGGAATATTGAGGTCCAAAATAATTCTCAAACATAGGGTTCTTTATGCAAATGTTCAATCAAGCTCAAATAAAAAATGAAACGCGTGCAAGTGTTACTTTAATTACGACAAGATTGAAGTGCATATGTGCAAAATTCCTATGGAATATTATGACTCCCATGTGAGATTCTTCCCGGAGAAGAAGACTCTTTCCTCCGTTCTTGTCAAATAGAATCCACAAATTTGAACGTGGGCAAGGCGGGCTAATGCGCGGGAGGTTGTGTGAGGGCACGGCATTGTCGGGCATGCCGTGGTGTTCGCGCGACCAGCAAAGATGGACAACAAGCTTGTAATGGATCGTGTTGAGAAGAGGAATGTTTGAGATGGGATGAGATGTTTATTCCATAGAGGTAGGGTCTCGTATATAGAGAGAAAACCCTTAAGAGTACAAAGGTTACGGAACCCGAAGGGTCACTGGAGGTTACGGGACTTGAAGGACGCAGAAGGTTACGGAAGCCGAAGGGTCATCAGGGGTTACAGAACCCGAAGGGTTACAAACATAAATGTAAATATAATAACTCTAACACTCCCCCTCAAGCTGGAGCTGAGAAAGCTGCAGCTTGTAACAAAAAGAAAAAGTATACACCACATCTTCACGCGATGCATCATAAGAACATACGCCCGCTGCTGGTAGAAGACCTCGCAAGAGGACGGGTCTGTGGCTTTCAGGCCACCGAAACGTATCTCTGTCATGCCTGTAGAGTCACTGCAATATCAGGTCACCGGAACATATCTCTGTCATGCCTGCAGGTCACCGGAACATATCTCTGTCGTGCCTGGAGAATAATCACTGTAGAAGAAGTCCAGCGCGGAGTAGTATTCAGGTCGTAAAAGAAGAAGTATACGCCCTGACGAAGAAGTCGATGCTCGACGAAGACGGATGATACTGGGAGAAATAAGTCGTGGTGAAGTAAGGGTTGTTGGAGAGGAGGGGCTCCAAGCGGTGCCGACGACGTAGGAGATGTGGCTGGAGCTGCTGGAGCCTCAGGCGACGCTTTAGGTGTTGTCGGTGATGCTGGGGACTTGGACTGCCTTGCGTGAGACCATGGAATACACGGGCGATGCAGGAGGTCCAGCCCTCTCTCCTCGCCGGCGGAGAGAGGGCTGGTGGCGGCGGCGGATTTAGGGTATTAGGCTTTTGGTCTAGGACTGTTGCTCTGATACCATGTTGAGAAGAGGAATGGATGAGATGGGATGAGATATATATTCCATAGAGCTAGAGTCTCTTATATGGAGAGAAAACCCTAGAGAGTACAAGGGTTACGGAACCCGAAGGGTTACGAGGAGTTACGGAACTTGAAGGGCCACGGAGGGTTACGGAACCCGAAGGGACACGGGGGGTTATGGAACCTTAAGAGTACAAAGGTTACGGAACCCGAAGGGTCACTGGAGGTTACGGACTTGAAGGGACGCAGAAGGTTACGGAAGCCGAAGGGTCATCAGGGGTTACAGAACCCGAAGGGTTACAAATATAGATGTAAATATAATAACTCTAACACTCCCCCTCAAGCTGGAGCTGAGAAAGCTGCAGCTTGTAACAAAAAGAAAAAGTATACACCACATCTTCACACGATGCACCATAAGAACATATATCCGCTGCTGGTAGAGGACCTCGCTCGAGGACGGGTCTGTGGCTTTCAGGTCACCGGAACATATCTCTGCCATGCATGTAGAGTCACTGCAATATCAGGTCACCGGAACGTATCTCTGTCGTGCCTGCAGGTCACCGGAACATATCTCTGTCGTGCCTGGAGAAGAATCACTATAGAAGAAGTCCAGCGCGGAGTAGTAGTCGGGTCGTAAAAGAAGAAGTATACGCCCTGACGAAGAAGTCGATGCTCGGTGAAGACGGATGATCTGAGTAGTAGTCTGGAGTGTCAGTCTATCAGTTGTGGTAGGGCAGCAGACGTCATTGGGAGAAATAAGTCATGGTGAAGCAATGGTTGATGGAGAGGAGGGGCTCCAGGCGGTGCCGCCGACACAAGAGATGTGGCTGGAGCTGTTGGAGCCTCGAGCAGCGCTTTAGGTGTTGTTGGTGATGCTGGGGACTTGGACTACCTTGCGCGAGACCATGGAACCCATGAACGATGCGGGAGGTCCAGCCCTCTCTCCTTGTCAATGGAGAGAGGGCTAGTGGTGGCGGCGGATTTAGGGTATTAGGCTATGGTCTAGGATCGTTGCTCTGATACCATGTTGAGAAGAGGAATGTTTGAGATGGGATGAAATGTTTATTCCATAGAGGTAGGGTCTCTTATATAGAGAGAAAACCCTTAAGAGTACAAAGGTTACGGAACCCGAAGGGTCACTGGAGGTTACGGACTTGAAGGGACGCAGAAGGTTACGGAAGCCGAAGGGTCATCAGGGGTTACAGAACCCGAAGGGTTACAAATATAGATGTAAATATAATAACTCTAACAGATCGAACGGTGCCGGCGAGATGACGTACGCCTCAGAGAGTTTGAGATGGTTGGGTTGTGATGGGTCGAGGAAGATGATGCGTGCATGGAAGACATGACCCGTAACTAGAGAGGAAGATCTGCAATACTTGATTCAAGCGATGGAGAAGAGGGTGATACGATGAACGAGATCACCTGCAAGTCTTCTTCTTTGGGGATGTGAAAAGTTATGGAGCTACTGCTTGAGATAGTTGTTACGGTGAACAATAAGCTCTTATGGAGAAGCTATTTGTTGTTGTTCGTTGATGATAAAGTTTAGTGGTTGTGTGTAGCAGTGTGCGTGTGGCGTGAAGATTATGAACAGTCGTTGTTGCAGCGTGTGTGCGGTGAGTGTTTGGAGAAGAAGATGAATGTGTGAAATGAAGGTGGTGTATGTGGGATATGACGATGTGTGGTGGGTTCTTGAATGTTAGAAGATATGTGGAAGGAGAAGAAGAAGAGAGAGGAGGGAGAATAAAGGTAAGAAAATAGAAACATGGGCGCAGGGGATGTTGCTGAATTAGATTAGGAGCTTATATTTTTTATTAAATGACTTATAAATCGTATTCGTGACCAAAAGACATGATTTGTCCGTTGAAATGCAATTCGTTTGGTGATTTGGTGAAAGGATGAGGATGAAATCGAAGAGAGAGAAAGTGTGGAGAAGAAGATGAAGAATCGAAGAAGAATAAGAAAAAGAATATGGAGATGGAAGAAGAAGAAGAAAGAAAAGGATAAGGAAGTGATTACCTGGAACTTGGTGATGGTTGGTGCAAGGGGATGAGCTCGGACAGGAGCTTTGGTCGTTGCTCAAGGGTTCAGCAAGCCCCGAGCAACGAGCTAGGTTTTGCTGCTGCAACAAGGTGCTTGAAGTACTTTGGATCTCGCCGGCAAGGAGATGAAATGGAGGTCGTTTTCGCCGTCAAAACCTTAGCCAAGTGATGTAACAACAAGGTAGGTTAAAACCAGGCCTCACCTTTCAAAAATGGTAGATCATCGAGATAACAGGAATGGGTTGGTGCTTAATAGACAGCGGTCAAAGGTGAAACGGATGGGAATTACGGTGTGAGGCTGACGTGGATGAGTTTGGTCAGTTACATGCAACGAGATCTGAGGTTTGAAGAGGAGAAATGGACTGAGGGGAGTATCCAAGGTGGGGCGTTTTCTTTAGTCTGCATGTAACGGCTGGGAGGGCTTGTTGACTCAAGTCAACATTCATTTATTTCTGATTGGAGGGAAAAGAAGAGAGAGGTGCGGGGATCGATGAGTTGAATAAGTAGGGTGATTCTGACGAATGAAATGATGACAATTGTACATTGACCAATGACCAGCCTAAAAAGGAGAAAAATAAATAAAAAACTATAGAATGGACTCGAAAGAAAAAGCAGTCAACATGAAAGTTGTTGATCTCAATGAAATATACAACTTTCATAAAGGATTGAAAAGAACAAGAAGACATCTCTATAAAAATATTTTTATAGGTATTAACTTGCCAAATAATCGACGTATTTTATGTTTTGTATTTTTTGCATTTTAAATTAGGTTTTAATTAGATATTAATATATATATACAATATATACATAATTAATTTATTTTTTATGGATTTTTATTAGGTAAGAAAAAGTGAAATAAACATCAATAAAAAAAATTTATAATATATACAGGGTTACAAAACACCATTTTCTTTCTTTTTTTTTGGATTTGATTTAATGTACTTTATTATAATATAAAATAAATAACATAAGTGAAAATAATAAATTAAAAAGAGTTAGTTATGTACATGAAATAATAAAACAAATTTAGTGACTATTCACATAATACAATTAGGTCTGAAAATCGATATTTTGCTAACAAGCTCCAATTTTAGTGAATCACTTGTTTGGATAGATACTTTTATTAACTTGAACTTTTAAAAGTGATTTTGGTGAATTTAGAGTCCATATGGAGCGGAAATTTAGCAGAGAAGTTGAACTTTACGACTTTTTCAGTTCAAGATCTAAATGTAAAAATTCTTTTGTATTTTCGTATATATATATATGTACAAGTTAGAAGAAGAATTAAGTCAAAAGGAGTTAGTACGGATTTATTAAAAATCAAGAAAGATTGAGCTTTTTACATGTGAATATATACACATTTTCAGCTCTAATTTTGTGATTTTTATTTTGAATTATTTGTGATCTTAATTCAAGATAAATAAACATATTTAGTCCATTTTTATTGCAAGCACTATTTAAGTAATTCAATTGAATTTAGGGGAATTTATTTGGTGCTTTGTTCATGGGTTCAAGCTAAAATTTCATATATTAAGATGATGAATCACATATTCATCACACCCTATACTTAAACGTTGCTAGTCCTCGAGCAAATATAGAATGAATAAGTTGGATTAATCCTTAACTGTTGCATGTGAAATACAAGACTTAATCCGTTAAGAACTCTTAGTTAGTGTCCTGAAATTATAAGTTGAACCAAGCACTAGTCAAAAGGTTTCCAACTTTCCTAATTATGAGACTCTCTTTGTATACATATATAATAAGGATATAACATTAAGTCTGGACTACAGTTACAAGAGTAGAGTCAAAGCGTCACCCAAGATTCCCAGTCCAGAGACTCTCCTAAGAACCCAATCTCAACACTAGGGAATAAACCACTTCTTGCATTCAATCCACTGTCTCTTTAGTTGTCACACTTAAAAGTGAGGATGGAGGCCAGTTGATGGAGGGCATGGTTTTGTGTGTTTTTTTTCTCTCCTCTCATTGGAGCAAGGATCCTCTCGAGAGCCTTATTACTCAACACATGTATATTATTGGTTGTTGATGAGTGTATCCGTCAAGAGAGTTCGGAGTTGTCTACACTTGCTTTCCTGGGAGTACACCGAGGTGTCTCTCTTTTGAGTATCTAATATACCTTCGACACCCAGACTTGTATCGCTTACGATGCAGAGCTCTTTTTGGGTGCTAGCCCGACTCCAACGGCATAATAGCTATAGCTTTGGTCCAAATGGACACTTTAAAAGGTTGAGAGCGCTTGCCTTTGGTGAAGCTCTTTTGATTTGGTCTTTGTAATGTGAGGCTTTTCTCTTTCTTTTACTTGTTCTAGTATTTTTGGCTAGCTCCACTGCTTTTACCAAGTTGGCAAACATGATCAACAGTTTTATTAATTTCATCACACCCCTGACACCAGCATTCGTGAAATCAGCCACACGGGTCGCATATGCCCGTGAGGTATGCAGACCGAACCGATTTCATGAATCGATGCATTATGCGCCCTCCCTGCATATGTGGCCTACATGCGCCCCGCATACTGCTCCAGCATATCCAACTTCCAATCTTCTTATTCAGGTGCTTAATTCCGTAGATATGTCTGTTCCTTTCATTCAATTGTAAGAATATGACATGCATACATTTGTATACAATTACAATGCATAATACCATTATATATATGCAATATTTTATATTTATCTCATGTATTGTTTTCATGAGTATATGCAATGTATCGTCAAATATTTTAATATATGCAAATTGAGGTTTTGCTCATGTAGTACATGCACGTGTAATGAAGTTTTGTTATTCTTCTCCATCTTCTGAAGGAGTAAGCATGTCACCTGTGGGAGAAAAATACATAATGGACTCAAAGAAGGTGACATCAGCACTGACATAGTACCTTCGTCGAACAGGGTCAAAACAACGATATCCCTTTTGGGTTTTGAAATAACCAACAAACACACATTTGGCAGCCCTAGGAGAGAGCTTGTCAAGACCAGGAGAGAGTTGATGAACAAACGCTATAGAACCAAAAACACGAGGAGTAAGCGAGAAAAGATCCGAATCGGGAAACGCAATCAAGAACGGAATTTTCTCCCCTAGCATCAAAGAAGGCATACGATTTACCAGGTAACAAGCGGTTAGAACCGCATCTCCCCAATAGGAATGAGGAGCACGACTCTGAATCAAAAGGGTTCTGGTAACATCCAACAGATGGTAGTGTTTCCGTTCAGCCACCCCATTCTGTTGAGAAGTATATGCACAGGATGTCTGATGCACAATACCATGAGACTTAACGAATTGAGAAAACTGAGTACTGCAAAATTCTAGTACATTATCAGATGATATATACTTGACTTTCGCAAAAAAATGTTCTTTATTTCATTAATAAAGGACTGAATAACAGGACCAACATCAAACTTGTTCTTAAGAAGAAAAATCCAAGACAATCGTGAAAACTCATCAACCGCAACAAGATAAAACATGTGTCCCTGATGATCTAGGACACGACTAGGACCCCAAATATCAAAATGGAGCAACTTAAACAGACTATGACTACATGGACCCTGACGACTCTGGAAAGCGGATCGATGATGCTTCCCAAGCTAGCAGGCCTCGCACTGAAAAGTGGAGCGAGGAGAAATCTGTAGACGAACATGACTCAGCTTTTGCAGAGGAAGATGACCAAATCGCAAATGCCACATATAAGGAGAAACAGATCCAGTACGGAGAGAAGAAGAGACACCAGCATACGGAGACTGCACTAGTTTGTAAAGGCCCCCTTGCTCACGGCCAGTTCCAATCACTCTGCCCGTGAGTATGTTCCGAAACACAAGATCAGATGGGTCAAATATGGCACGATAATGTAAATCTCTGTTGATTTGACTAATTGATAACAGATTCATAGAAAATTCAGGATCATAGAGAACATTATGAAGCCTCAATGTAGACGTCAACTGCACCTTCCCCTAACCAGTAATAGGGGAATGTGTTCCATCTGCTATCACAACTGATCGTTCGAACTAAGTAGGACGAAAAACACTAAACTGACCTCTGTCACCACAGAGATGATGGGATGCACGGGAATCCATGATCCATTCCGATAAGTCTGCCCTGTAGCAACTAGTAAAAGCATATTCTATACCTGATGTGGACGCAGATGCTGAGGCAGCAACCTCTAAGGATCCTGGAGGAGAGGAAGTGGAACCAGAAGTGCCAGGCATAATCTCCTTCAGTCATGCTACAAGCTCGTCAAACCTCTGATCAGATGCAGGTGATGAACTCCCAGCTTGTTGTGTCTGCTCTGCAATTCTATCTGACGCAGGAAACGCATGCTTAGAATAGCAGGTTTCCTCAGAGTGGCATATCCTGTGGCAGTAGGTGCAGGCTGACGGGGTCGACCACCCCCTCCTCTGTCGCGGTTGGGACTTCCCCTGCCACGATATGGTGTATGGCTGCCTCTACCACGTCACGCCGCCATAGCTGAAGAAGTCTGATGTTGTAAAGTACTACCTGAGGATATAGATAGTCTACTCAATCTACGATACGCCTCCTCTATTGGAGGTATGGTAGCATCAGTGAGGATCTAGGCACGAGCTGTATCATACTCCGGATCCAGGGTTGTTAGAAATACTCCAGTCATCACAGAGTCTCTGTATGCCTTGAACTGCTCTGGTGTAGCAGTCAAGGGTATGTAGTCATGTAACTTCCCAAACATACCCCTCAAAGAAGTATAGAGGGTGTGAAGGGGGCGACCATTGTTCTTCGATGTGAAGATATCGTGCTGGAGCTGTAGTATCTTCGACTCATTCTTCGCCGGAGAGTATGTCGCGGTGAGAATGTCCCACATAGCCTTTGCAGTAGGCTGGCTCAATATATCATTAGCTATCTCCGTGGATACAGTCCCAGATAGCCATACGCGAGCATACGCATCATCCACTTCCCAAGAGGCATTTGTCATTGTCTTGTCACGTGGCTCCTCTGAGGTGAGGATGTGCTTCTTGCCATTACATTGCATCAAACTCATGAACTGCATGGCCCACAGTTCATAGTTGGTTCCATCCATTTTGACAATGGGTGCTGGACCTTTGAAGGCACCAAGGGATGGGACTTCCGCTTTGTTGTCGGACACGATGACAACTATCTTCAAGAATGGGTCAGCAACAGAAATACCAGCATCTACACTGACATACAGGAAGATGGTTGTGGGTGTAGACTCATACCACAACCTCTTACATTCTTCTGGAGAGTCCTTTTGGGTAACTAGGGTGTTTATAGATGTTCACATCACACCCTAGGTACCCAAGAATCCGTGAGATGACAAGGATGTAACGACACGTGTTTACGCGTCAAAGCACTGACGCACGCACAGGCACCCTCACGTGATGGCAGAGGTGCGTGGTGAGCATGGCGGGGACGTGCGAACCCCACGGCGAAGGCACATGAAGAGCCTGGGCGAAGGCGCGTGAAGAACACGAGCATTGGCGCGAGTCCTGCACCGGCGATGAGGAAGCTCGCGATACACGGGGGCAAGCGAAGCTCGCGGCGCACGGGTGGCGCACGGCACGGGCGGCTAGGGTTTTGGTGGGGGTAGGATTCTAGGGCACAGGTTCCGGTCTAGGACCGTCGCTCTGATACCATGTGGAAAGAAAAGAAAACGAGATGTATTCCATCTAACCCTAGAGCTCTCTTATATAGGAGAAAAGCTTAAAGGGTAAATTACATGAACAGGATAATAGAAATAAACAATATAGAAAAATGATAAAATAACATAAGTATCTTAACAATATTAGACCATCCCAATCTCTAATCTAAGAATCAAATAACAATGATAATAATAACACGCATACAATTCAATTCATTTTCCTTTTAGACTTAGGTTATAAATCAAGAGAGGAATCGAAAAACGGAATGCAACCGAGAAATTATGATGAATGCTCAGGTAAGAATATACTTACAGTGATTCCCAACACTCTTCATGTATTATACTAGAAAGAATTTAAAATTTTACATTAAATGTATGCAAGTCAAAAAAGCCACACTTTAACAGGATACTATTAACGGGGAGGTCAGATATGTATTTGAGCTAATTGTATGTATTTATATGCGTCTTTTTAATCTTTCAGGAAAGATGTGATCAATGAATATGTGTCGCCTATATTACGAGGACATACAATTTTGATTTTGAAAATGACTTCGAATCAAAATGTGTCTACCCTAACATCGTCACTCAAGTTGAGAACCACTCTCGACACAACCAAAACAAAGAAGAAAAAATATCCAAGTCTCTTTTTACAGTCCCGGGCTCTCAAACAAGAGTCGTTGTATATGATGTAATTACCTAAATTATTACAGATTAATTACAAGAACTAAATAAAAAAGAAATCGCTCTCTCTAAAAAAATCTCCTTGTCTATTTAGCAGTTGGCTCACTCCATGAATTGCTGACCTCCGATGCACTTCGAGATGCGTCGGCTTCAAGAAAGCTGCTCCAAGTCCATTGAGCCCTCGCAAAAAAAAGATAGAATTTATGTAAAAAAGATTTTTACACAATATAAACAAAAGTAAGAAGAAAATAAAAAGAATAAAGAACAAAAAAATGTAAAAATTACAAAATACTTCAAGGTCAGACTACCCGAGTGATTGGAAAACCTAACTCTAAGTTTTCTAAGATGAACCTATGTCGTTTGCCTCCCGGCAACGATGCCATTTGACATTCTCAAATTACCCTATGTTAATTAAGTTGAATTGTTGTAGTCGAGTAAACAAGGATCAATCAAAACAACCACACTACTGATAAATCAAGCAATCGAACAATATGTGATTTTATGTATTTTTAACCTAAACAAACCCCAGGGTCGACTCAAGGAGGCAAAGGAACAACTTATGGTTCAAATTATCAAACTTAATCCACGATTTTCAAGAGAAGATTTTTTGGATATTTTTTATGCAATATGAATGTAAATGCAAAATTCGATTGAATTAAATTCTTAAGCAAAATAAATAACTTAGCCCACTTAATTTTTAATTCAAAATCAGATCAAATTAGCCGAGTGATATTTTTCCTGTGAACCTAATATAATGATGCATAAGAAACATATTTTTCATATTTTAAAGGGTTAAAATGCAACAATGAAAGATGAATGATCTTTAAAGGTTTTTATACAATTTTGTGAACAAACAGTGTAAAATTAATGAAACTTGGATAGAATCTTTAATATGACAAAATGGATCTACACTAAAATTTTTAGAATTTTCTGACAATATATGATTTTTTATGAATTTTTTACTGAAACATAATGAATTGTAGCAATTAATTCCTTACACAAACAAATTATCCAAAACAAAAATTATCTCAAATAGATATTGTAATGAAATTAAGTAGATTTGAAATCTTGGCAAAAAGAATTGCGTGGACCTAATTATTAATCAAACATTCACCCAATCAATAAATAATCCAGAGAACAAAACATATGCATTTTAGACAAAGTTTGGATATGAAATAAAGTACTTTTAAACACATTCCATAATTTTTTAGAATTTTCAGAGCAAGTTAGGATTTATCATGATTTACAGATGACAAATGGGAAAAATAACAATGATTCTCAAATTTTGATTTTTAGTAAATCAACTATTCATCAGATAAATCAAATCAACTATTCATCAGATAAATCATACTTCATGTTAGATTTATAGAGTTGATATGCTCAATGTAATGCACTTTTGGATTTGCAAAATGATGGAATATCGAGGTCCAAAATAATGCTCAAACATAGGGTTCTTTATGCAAATATTCAATCAAACTCAAATTAAAAATGTAACGCATGCAAGCATTTCTTTAATTACCACAAGATTGAAGTGCATATGTGCAAAATGTCCATGGAATATTATGGCTCCCACGTGAGATTCTGACTGGAGAAGAAGGCTCCTTCCTCCGTTCTTGTCAAATAGAACTCACAAATCTGAACGTGGGCGAGGCAGGTTGATGTGCAGGAGATTACGTGAGGGCACGGCGTTGTCAGGCACGTCGTGGTGTTCGTACGGTTAGTGAAGGTGGACAGCCAACTTGTGACGGATCGAACGGTGCTAGCGAGATGATGTATGCCTCGGAGAATTGGAGATGGTTGGGTTGTGGTGGGTCGAGGAAGATGATGCGCGCGTGGAAGAAACGGTCTGTAACTAGGAAGATCTACAGTACTCGATTCAAGAGATGGACAAGAGGGTGATACAAGGAACGAGATCACATGCAAGTCTTTCTCCCCAGGGATGTGAAGAGAGATGGAGCTGCTGCTCGAAATAGTTCATGCGGTGAACAACATGCTCTTGTGGAGGAGATATTCATTGTTGTTGTTCATTGACGATGAAGTTCAGCGGCTGTGTATAACAGTGTGCGCGTGGTGTGAAGATTGTGAACAGTCGTTGCTGCAGCGTGTGTGTGGTGCGTGTTAGGAGAAGAAGAAGGTGAATGGGTGAAGGGAAGGTGATGGTTTAGGAGGGATATGATGATGTGGGGTGGATTCTTGAATGTTAGAAAGTACGTGGAAGGAGAAGAGAAAGAAAGATGAGAGCGAGCGAAGGTAAAAAAATAGAAACACGGGAAGCTGCAGGGGATATTGTTGAATTAGATTAGGAGCTAAACTCTTTGACTAAATGATTTATAAATACTACTCCAAAATTCAAACAAAAATCATTCATTATCAGAAGATATGATTTGTCCGTTGAAATGTAATCTGTTTGTGATTTGGTGAAAGGATGATGATAGAATCGAAAGAAGAGAGAGAAAGTGTGGAGAAGACGAAGATGAAGAATGGAAGAAGAAGATGAAGAATGGAAGAAGAAGAAGAAAATGGAGATGGAGGGAAAAGAAGAAACAAAAGGATAGGGAAGTGATTACTTGTAACTTGGTGATGGTTGGTGCATGGGGATGAGTTTGGACCATAGAAGGCCATATCGATATCGTATTGGTCCACCCGGAAAAGGATATATCAGGATATATCACCGATATATCAACGATATCAGTGGAAACGCCAGAAATTGATCAAAAATGTCATTTTTTCAGAAATTAAGATCATACAAGATATTAAAATAACAAATAACCTACAAATACACACTTATACCACACATATCGGTCATTTATATCCCCTATATTGCACATATCGGTCATTTCGAACATATCGATGTTAATGTTGATTCCTGACCTATAGATATTGAGCATGGAGTTCTTCCAAGTTCTTAGAACACTAAATAACTTACAAATATACTCTTAGATCACACATATCGATCATCTATGACCCTTATATCGCACGTATCGGTCATATCAAACATATTGTTGTTATTGTTGATTGTTAACTTTGCATATTGGAAACGTAGTCCATCCAAGTTCTTATAACACTAAATAACTCACAAATATACAATTATATCGCACTTATCAATCATCTATGACCCTTATATTGCACATATTTGTCATATTGAACATATCATTGTTAATGTTGATTGTTGACTTATACACATTGGAAATGAAGCTCATGCAAGACTTATAGTGCATCACATATTATGTATAAACAATACGTTTGAGTTATTTTTGGAACAAAATAAATAAAGAGCATAATAGCATTTTCTAAAAGAGATATAATTCATAATAATATTTTTGAAGGGGAAGAAGAAAAATAAAAGTCGATTGGACACCCCAAAGGTGAGAACCAATTTATGCACCCCCCTGTCGCACTATACCCTACCGTTGCAGCACTCCCGACCCGAAACAAAATATATAAAACACGATGTGTTTTAATAGTAGGAGTAGCAAAATAAGTAATGAAATCAAGCTTACAAGGGTATTATTCATCAATATATAGATATCGGCAAAATTTTGACAATATCGGTCGATATCCGGGATTTTTTGTATTGAATCCAGTCATTTTCGACCGATATGGGCCGATATGATGATATATCACCGATATTTCTACTGTATATCGCCGATATCCTGGTAAATGGATATACACCCCGTTTTGATATCCCCTTCCTCTCGATATCGATATATCGGCGATATATCACCTATATATTGCGATATGGCCTTCTATGGCTCGGACAAGAGCTTTGGTCGTCGCTCAAGGGTTCAACAAGGCTCGAGCTCAAGCAGCAAGCTTGGTTTTGCTGTTGCAACAAGGTGTTGGAAGTACCTTGGATCTCGCTGGCAGATGAAATGGAGGTCGTTTCGTCGTCAAAACCTTAGCAAAGTGTTGTCACCACAAGGTAGGTTGAAGCTGGGCCTCACCTCTCAGAAATGGCAAATCATCGTGGTAGTGGGAGTTAGTTGGTGCTTAATAGACGGTGGTCGGAGGTGAAGCGGATGGGAATGAGCGGCACAGAGCTGAAAAGGAAGAGTTTGGTCGGTTACATGCATCCGAGGTTTGAAGAGGAGAAACAGACGGAGGAGGGGAGCATCCAAGGCGGGGCGTTTTTTTTTTCTGCATGTAACGGTTGGGAGGGGTGTTGACTCAAGTCAACATTCAATTATTTCTGATTGGAGGGAAAAGAGGAGACACATGAGGGGATGGATGAGTTGGATAAGTGGGGTGATTCTGACGAATGGAAAGATGACATGTATACATTGACGGTTAACTAGCCTGAAAAGGAGGAAAATAAAGAAAAAGAACTATAGGAAGGACTCAAATGAAAAAGCGATCAAGGAGAAAGATGTTGATCTTAATGAGATCTACAACTTTCATAAAGGACCGTAAAGAAAAAGAAGTCAGATGTATAAAAAAAGTATTTTTGTATAGGTATTAATTTGTCATTTAATCCCATATTTTATGTTTTGTAAATTTTTGTATTTTAAATTATGGTTAACTAGAAATTAATATATAGAATATATACATACTTAATTAAATTTTTTATACATTTTTATAAGGTAAGAAAATATGAAATAAAAATTAATAAAGAAAAAATATTTACAATATATACAGGTTAAAACACACCATTTTATCTTCTTTTTGTATTTTTTGGATTTTGATTTTAATGTATTTTTTATAATACGAAATAAATAAGATGAGTGAAAAAGAAATAAATTAAAAAGAGTTGGCTATGTACATGAAATAATAAAACAAAGTTAGTGAATATTCACATAATACAATTTGTTCCCAAAATCGACATTTTGCAAACAAGATCTGATTTTAATGAAATCATTTTTATTGGATAGATAATTTTATAACTTAAAATTTAAAAGTGAGTTTGTAAATTTGGAGTTCATATGGAGCGGGAATTCAGCCGAGAAGTTGGAATTTATAGCTTTTTCAGTTAAAGATCTATAAATATATATTCAATGTGGGAATTCTTTTGTATTTTTTATTTTTATATACATTTTTATGTTCAAGTTAAACGAAGAACTAAGTCAAAAGGAGTTAGTATGGATTTATTAAAAATCATGAAAATTTGAGCTTTTTACAGGTGAATATATACACATTTTCAGTTCTTAATTTTTTAGATTTTTATTTTGAATTATTTTACGGTCTTATTTTCAAGATAAATAAATGTTATTAGTCTATTTTTATTGCAAGTACTATTTTCTTAATTCATAGAATTTAGGGGCATTTATTTGGAGCTTTGTCCAGGGATTCAAGCTAAGATTCATATTTTAAGATGACAAATCACAGATTCATCAACCCGCTTGCATCCAATAGTAGATGCTCCAGTAGGAGCTGCAACAAGGCTCCAAGTGCTATGCGACAGTAGTGCGATCATCTCTTCCATGGTAAGAGGCTACTGACTGTCATGTATGGCATCCTGATATGTCTGTGGTATCTCCACGACTAAAAGTGATATGGCAAATCTGTTGAAGTCCTCTGAGAGTCTGCTCAAGGAGACTTGAGCTGCAAGAGGATGTGTAACACAAGTACGTCTCTGCTTCCACAGAGCAGTAGGCACATCTAAATCATATGCCACCTCATGAACCTGTAAACTTCCCTCTGGAGAGCTACCTACTCATCTTGTAAAGAATCAAGCTGCAAAGACAACTCAATAGTAACATTAGTGGAAACAATGTGCTCATTACATACCTGGGGTGTGCTGGATGATGAAAGCCCATGAGCAAGGGTAACAGTGTTAGACTTGCGAGTGAACACGCATGGAATAAACTAAGTCAAGGTACTGGGTGGTGGTCTAGGTGCAACCACATGAGTAGGTGAGGTCCTGGAGGTGGTGGCGGAGGTTGTGGTGGTGGTGCAAGTATTAGAGGTGGTGAAGTTGTAGAAGGAGGAGGCATGTAAATCTCCTCATTAGAGTAAAAAGGGGTCAACTTGTCACATATATGAGAGAAATACATAACAGACTCAAATAATGTGACATCAACACTGACAAAGTATTTCCGCCAAAACGGATCAAACAATGGTACCCCTTCTGGGTACGAGAGTAGCTAACAAAGCCACACTTGACAGTTGTAGGGGAGAGCATGTCATGACCAGGCGCCAGATTGTGAACAAATGCCACATAGTCAAACACTCGAATTGTAAGGGAGAATAGATCCTTCTACCATGAGGCATAGACATGCAAGGACTAAATTGCACTATGTCTCCACATAGATGGTGGGAAGCACCATAGTCCATGATCCATTATGTCATATCGTCCTTATTATAACTAATAAAAATATGTGTGATAGCTGAGGAGCTCGAAGAAGCTCTAGCAGCATTATGTAACATCTGAAGAACATGTAGTGGTGGTGTACTACAGACAACATGAGCCATGATCTTCCGTATAACAATGTCATC
Source organism: Ottelia alismoides (assembly GCA_037367405.1). NCBI lineage: Eukaryota > Viridiplantae > Streptophyta > Magnoliopsida > Alismatales > Hydrocharitaceae > Ottelia > Ottelia alismoides. The sequence goes on along the minus strand of JAZKJV010002227.1, from coordinate 103,025 downwards.
ATGGCATGGATCTGCCTGAGGAGCTGAAGTGTCTGGAGGCTCAATCTGCTCTGCCACTAGAGCAGATGTGGGGTATCCATGCTTCTGATAGCATGTGTCCTTAGAGTGTCCTGGACGACGACAGTAGGTATAGGGGTCACGCTGATGTTCATCCCCTCTACCACATGAAATATGCCCTTTGAACTAAGTAGAACCTCCTCTACCGTGATATGCAGCCATCACTGAGGAGGTCTGTTTGGTGGCAGTGGGTGGGATAAGAGGCATGTTGAGGCGATTGTAAGCCTCCTCCATGAGAGGTATGATCGCTCCAATAAGGAGCTATACGTGTGTTGCCTCGTACTCTAGATCGAGTGCTGCCGAGAAAACTCCAACCATTGTGGAGTTCATGTAGGCCATATGTTGCTCCGTGGAAGTAGTAATGGGCATAAAGCTGTGAAGCTTCTCAAACATGCCTCGAAGCAGAGTAGAAAGTATGCAGCGGATGGCCATTCTGCGTGACCCTGTATATGTCAAAATGAAGCGGAAGAATCTGACCTTGTTCTTTGCTTGGGCATAGGTGGTTGCTAGAATATCCCACAATGCCTTGACAGTGGGTTGGTTCACAATATTGTTGGCGATTTCTGTGGTGAGGGTTCCAGAGAGCCGAACACGCACATACGCGTCATCTTGCTTCCACGAAGCATTATGCTCATTCGTGTCCGTCGGCTCTGATTTTGTCAGAATGTGCTTCTTGTTATCGCACTGCATCAAGGTCAAAAACTACATGGACCGCAATTCATAGTCAGTCATGTCCATCTTTATGATGGGAGTCGGGCCCTTAAAAGCACCGGATGAAAGAAAAGGCATCACCCTTGTTCTCAAACATGATGAAGGAAGGTCGAAAAAAGGAACTCGGCTGGGGAAGTAGACTGATTCGAGCGAGTCTATAAGATCATATGGATGATTGGTTGTACGTGTAGACTCATACAACCATCCTCGTCACTCCTCAATCTGCGGTAGGTCTGAAAAATGCAATATATAAGTTTGAACTCGCATTTTCCGATCAAAATCAGACTGTTTCAAACCACTTCTTGGTAACGGAGAGGAGAGAGAACACCAGCAGCGGCCTTCGGAGCCCTGGAAGGCACTAGACGTGACCACGAGGTCCTGCAGCAGCCCGGAGCGAAGCCACAGCAGCCCTGGGCGATGTGAGCTAGGGCCGGCAGCGGAGGGGGGCTGCGCTGGGTGCTGTTGGAATGAGCGGCAACGGTGTCGTGCCGGTTGTTGTTGCTCGTCGCACAGGTTGTAGTTGCTCGCCGCATGTGCACACAGGGCCTCCTACGGCTGGGTGGCGGTGGCGCGCGTGAAAGTTGGCGGTGGCATGGTGACAACGGGCGTGAGAGAGAGAGGACGATGAATGGGGGCTAGGGCAGGGGATACGAGAACTCCGGTCTAGGACCGTCGCTCTGATACCTTGTTGGTGGAAAATGAAGACTTGTTTATTCATGGCGTCCTAAAGTTCTCTTATACAGGAGAGTAACATTTTGGGCAAAATACATTAAAAAAAGGAAGAAAGAATAGATAATACATAAAAGACACACAAGATAAATAATATCTCAACAAGAATGAAGGGGTACTCATTGCTCCAACTACGGCAGAGAACTGGCGTGGCGGCAGCACTTCTGAAGGATGGGTTCTACTGTTGGAACCCATCTTTAGAGCATGTTCGATGGAGAAGAGAACAGCCTTGACGAACTTTGATCGTTATAGTCCCAATAAGGCCTCATATTCTTTTATTTAATATTATTTTTTGCCAAACAGCCAATACATTGTGGAAAAAAAGGAACTGTGAGAAAAAATGAAGGTAAAAAAATGGATAGCGACAGTTAAAAAATGAAATGAAAGAGAATAGAGAAGAAAAATAAACTGGAATATGAATCTAGAATCAAAAGGGAGTTGGGAAAAAGACGTAAAAAATTATGGATTGAAAAAAAAGGAGAGATGAGATGATTTTGAAGAAAAATGCCAATTGAGAAAAAAGGGAAAGAAAAGCCAAAAAAAAAGTGGGTACAACTTAAAAAAAGGATATGGCTTACAAAAAGGAGAAAGCTGAGAAAATAAAAATCATGTTATACGTTATTTCTTCCAACTTGGTCTATGTCTTTATTCTAACAAGTATGGGAGAAAGGGGGAGTGAGAGCAGTACGTATTTTTTTAGTTGAGATGTATCTACAAAATTTCTATCATGTCCATCATCTTCTAATTGTGCCTCCGCGGAAAACGATCTCTTCTCCAATGTCCCTATATAGGCAAAACTGACTTCATGTCCTCATAAGTATGGGAGAGGCCATTTTCGTGGTCCATGTATAGGAGAGGCCCAACTCTCGAGATTTGCATGAGAGAGGACCACTCTACTTCTGGTGTTTAGCATCAACATCAACTACTACAGATGGACTTCTACTACCATGGATCATCTTAGACTTCTACTATCCATCAACAACACGAAGACCGATACTCCAGACTATTGTTGCACACCAACCATCTTCCCAAGCAACGACTACTTCCGCACAGATCTCCTCCTAGTACAACTACTCTCCGTCTTGGACTTCTTCTAGAGAGGCTCTTCTCCAGGCATGTCTTGGTTGTCCCAACGACTCTACTCCAAACACGTCTTGGTCATCGCAAACCCGTCCTCATGCGGGTTTTCTCCCAACAGCGACTACTTCGAGTGGGTCTCCTCCCCTCTCACTCAGATGTATCGACTGAAGATGTATTGTGTATATTTTCTTTTATTGCAAGCAATAACTTTCTCAGCTTTAGCTTGAGGGGGAGTGTTAGAGTATGTAATACAACGGGTAATTGGATCTATCCAAGATCCAATTATCATGCTCTCATGTTTAGTTACATATCATCAATAAGTGGGATTGTGGTCTGTTCGTGGGGGTATATAATAAGCTCTATAACCCCTGTATTCATAATGTAGTAATAGCCCATGTGAGACCTCCCATGATTTCATTCCACTCCTCATGGATTAGGATTCCATGTAAATCATGATCGTTCCTCTTTCATATTTTTTATGTTCTTGAGTTGATTATCGATTCTACTTCCTCAGTATTTATTTCAACAAACATCAATTATATAAATCATATTTTTTTAATAAAAGAAGAAGAACTAAAATAGATTAGAAACAAACTTTTTAACTGAACTAAAGAAAAATATGGTTTGGAGTATGTCAAGATTTGTGATTTTGTATCACTATATTATTAATGTCGAGATAATTGTATCTCACGGTATCTTTCTTTTATTTATGTTTTCCAGTTGTACCTCTCTTGTAATTTACCCAGGGCGTTTCTCCTATATAAGAGAGCCCCAAGGTCTCATCTATGATATGCTTCATTTTTCTCCTAACATGGTATCGTAGCAACGGCCCTACACCGGGGTTCCCATATCCCACCCTAAAACCCTAAACCTACACGTCACCCCCCTCTCCCGCCCGCCGCTAATCCAGGAATCTCGCCGCCTCTAGTGGCATAGGGGCTCCTGCCGCCCCTTCGTCCCGACACTGCAGGCCTTCACGCGCACAGGGGCACCGCCAACCCGAGTTAGGGAGGTGCCAGCCCACCCAGGTATGTCGCCATGCCGCACCTAGGGGCACCGCCAGCCCTAGTTCCACCTGCATAGGGGCTCTGCGTCGCCGCCATCCCAACCAGGGGCACCGACAGCCCGCACAAGGGCTTTGCATGTCGCGGCTGGTTGTTCCCTCACCATTTGTGTGACCCTTGTGTGACCCTTTTCAGTGGCCAGACAGTCTGATTTTGTCGGAAGGTGTGATTTCTATCATATAAATCACAACGTACGACACTAGACCTCTTTATGAGTCAATGAGGATGGTTGTATGAGTCTACAAATACAACCACTCCTCTTTATGATTGTGTATGCACGCTCGGATAGATCTACTCCTCCGTTGTCCGCGGTTCTATTTATTGATATGATGTCAAAAAACAAGAGTGATGTTTTTTCTTCTTTCGGTGCCTTCAAGGGTCCGGCTCCCATCGTCAAGATGGATGGGACCAACTACGGGATGTGGTCCATGCAGTTTTGTACTCTTATGCGATGCCATAATAAGGAGCACATTCTAACAGAAGCAGAACCGACGGACAAGACGGGCATGAATGCTTCGTGGAAGCAAGATGATGCCTATGCGCGCATTTGGCTCTCTGGGACGCTCACCACGGAGATTGCCAATGATATAGTCAACCAACCCACAGCAAAAGCTACGTGGGATATCTTAGCCGCTACATATGGGCAGGCAAAGAATGAGAGCAAGATTCTCAAGTTGCAGTTTGATATTTTCTCGACTAAACAGAATGGTCGACCACTTCACCAGCACTTCTCTTATCTTAGAGGCATGTTTGAACGACTGCATAGCATCATGCCTATAATACTAGCAGCAGCAGCAATATCGGAATGCTACTATGACAGGGGTTTTTCTTTCATCTCTTGATCCTGAGTATGATGCAGCACGTACTCAACTACTGACTGGTGAGACGATACCCCCGATGGAAGAGGTGTACAACTGTACAAGCGATTGAGCAGAATTACTACTACATCTACTACTGCAGCCCAGCATCCCACAGCTATGGCAGTATCTCGTGGCAGGGGGGAGCACGGACCACCCAATTTCACGGGCGTGGACCTCGAGGTCGTGGAGGAGGACGTCAGCGTGGCCCATGTTCTCACTGTCATTGTCCTGGTCATTCAGATGAGACATGCTTTCAGAAGCATGGTTATCCTGCGTTCGCGAGGGTTGCTGAGCAGACTAATCCTACTTCTGCTCCTACACAGGATACACGCCTGGATGATATTCTTTCTAGACTTCGTGAGATAATGTCCACTCCTACTATTCCAGCTACAAGTTCTTCAGATGCCGCAGCTACTGCTCGAGCTACATCTAGCTCATAAGGTATTACTTATGCACTCACCAGTTGTAGCAGTTCAGATTTGACTGACTGGATTATGGATTCGGGCGCATCATACCATATGTGTGGAGATCGAGCACAATTCACTTCTTACAGTTCCATCCCACCTGGCCGATCTGTGGTGATTGCTAATGGAGTATGTCTTCCCATTATTGGTCAAGGGGAGATTGTTCTAACTCCATCTATACATCTGCAGAATGTTTTATATGCTCCTGACTTTCAGGTGAATCTTTTGTTAATTAGCCAAATTACTAAGGATTTGCACTGGCGTGCCATATTTGATCCCTCTTCTCTTGTGTTTCAGGACTACTAACGGGCAGGGTGATTGGAACTGGCCGTGAGCAGAGAGGTTTGTATAAGCTTGCTATACCACATTGTGCTGGGATCACTATTGTTCCTTCAAGATTTGTTTCTCTGTTCATGTGTCATCTTCGCTTTGGACATCTTCCTCTTCAAAAGATGTGTCATGTTCTACCGCAGATATCTACTCGAACCACCTTGGACCGTGAAGCATGTCAGCTTGGGAAGCACCATCGCTCGTCTTTTCCAAGTCGTCAGAGTCGTCACAGTAGTCAGACTTTTGAGTTGTTTCATGTTGATATTTGGGGTCCGAGTCGCGTTCCTGATCATCAGGGACATCGTTTTTATATGTTTGTTGTGGATGACTATTCTAGATTATATTGGGTTTTCTTGTTAAAACATAAGTCTGAAGCAGGTGCTATCATTAAATCTTTTCTTATTGAGGTCAAGAATATCTTTTCGGCAAATGTGAAATCCATTCGTACTGATAATGCATTGAAGTTTATCACATTACATTTATCTGAATTTCTTAGATCTCATGGTATTGTTCATCAGACCTCTTGTGCATATACTTCACAGCAGAATAGTGTGGCTGAACGCAAGCATCGTCACCTTCTTGATTTGATGTCATACGGACACTTTTGATTCAGAGTCGTACCCCTCATTCTTTCTGGGGTGATATTGTTCTCACTGCTTGCTACTCGGTGAATCGCATGCCGTCTACTATGCTTGGAGAAAAGGTTCCCTTCTTGATTGCATTTTCTGAGAAGGACCTTTTCTTCCTCACTCCCAGAATCTTTGGTTCCGTGGCTTTTGTCCACAATTTCACTCCTGCTCCTGACAAGCTCTCACCTAGAGCTATCAAATGTGTTTTTGTTGGTTATTCTCATACCCAAAAGAGGTATAAATGTTTTGATCCTGTAGGGCGAAAATATTATGTGAGTGTCGATGTCACATTTTTTGAGTCTATTATGTATTTTTCTCGTACAGGTGACAGGTTGTCTAATACTAAGACTGGTGAGGATGTTGTTGTTCCTCCACCTCTGTCTTCTCCAACATATGCTCCCCATGTTGCACCTCAATCTTCCTCACCTCCACCACCTCCACCTCAGTCTACCCAGTCCAAGTTCTTACCACATGTTTACACTCACAGGTCTTCTACTCGCCCCTCTGTTCATGCGTCGCCCACATCATCCAGCACACCTCAGGTATGTAATGAGCACAATGTTTCTACTGATGGCACTGGAGCTTTGAATGATACACAGGATGAGTTGATTACAGAGAACAGATAGGCTGATGACTTGAAGATACCTATTTTGTCAAGGAAACCTCATCGCTGATGTGCAACATATCCTCTTGTTACGCATGTTTCTTTGGATTATCTGTCAGAGGAATACAAGAAGTTTGCTGCAGGACTCTCTGTTGTTACTATCCCACGAACATATCAGGAGGCAATGAAGGACGGTAGGTGGCGACTTGCGATGGAGGAGGAGATGGTAGCTTTGCAGTCGCGTGGTACCTGGAGTATTGTGACTGCTCCGCCAGGTGCCTCAATTGTGGACTGCAAATGGATATTTACGATAAAGCAAAGGGCAGATGGCAGTGTGGATCGATACAAGGCAAAACTTGTGGTACGTGGGTTCATTCAAACCTATGGGGTGGACTATCACAATACCTTCTCTCCAGTGGCCAGACACTCGACCCTTCGCATTCTTCTATCTGTTGCAGTTTCACGGGACTGGCCTCTTTACCAGCTTGATGTGAAGAACGCATTTCTACACGGGGATTTATAGAAAGAGGTATATATGCAGCAGCCAACAGGGTTTGCTACTGAGGGGGAGTCACAGAAGGTGTGCAGGCTCCATAAGGCAATTTATGGCATGAAGTAGAGTCCGAGAGCTTGGTACCAGAAGCTATTTGAGGTGATAGAGCAACAGGAGTTTGTACGGTTTACTGCGGACCACTCACTTTTTGTTCAGAAGACACAGAGAGGTATTGTTGCCATACTTGTGTATGTTGATGATATTGTTGTCACAGGGGATGATGAGCAAGGTATTCAGGCAGTCAAGGAGTTCCTAGGTCAACAGTTTGTGACTAAGGACCTTGGTACTCTACTTCCTTGGATTAGAGTTCGCCAGGAACCAGCATGGTCTTGTGATGACTCAGAGGAAGTTTGTGACGGATCTTCTTTATGAGACAGGTATGACAGGGTGCAAGCCTGCAACTACTCCTATGGATCCGAGTATGAGATTGTATGATGATGACACTAAGGAGGTAGACAGGAGAAGATATAGAGAGCTTGTTGGGAAGCTCTTATATGCCACCATCACCAGGCCGGATATAGCATTTGCAGTGAGCAAAGTTAGCCAATTCATGGAGCAGTCCATGAAGTTGCATATGGATGCAGTTCATATGATCTTGAGATATTTGAAGATTTCACCTGGTTCTGGTCTTATATTCAGTAGGGATACATCTCTTGAGGTGATAGCTTGTGCAGATGCAGATTATGCAGGTTGCCCCAGAGACAGGAAGTCTACTTCTGGCTTTGCTATTTTTGTTGGGAACTCTCTTGTTTCATAGAGAAGCAAGAAGCAGACAGTGGCGGCTAGATCAAGTGCAGAATCCGAGTACAGGGCCATGGCTCAGGGATGTGCAGAGAAGATGTGGGTTAGATCTGTATTGACTGACCTTACTATTGAGGTTTCTCTTCCTATGCAACTTTTTTGCGATAATCAAGCTGCTCTATTTATGGCCAATAATCCTGCTTTTTATGAATGGACCAAGCATATAGAGGTGCATTGTCATTACACTAGAGACACGATCCAGAAAGGTCTCATATCTACCTCTCATGTTTCCACTGGAAATCAGATTGCTGACATCTTCACCAAGGCTCTAGCTAGAGGTCCATTTCAGAGGTGTTGCTCTAAGGTGAGCATGATAGACATATATGCTCCAGCTTGCGGGGGAGTGTTGAGAAAATAGTATCTCACAGTATCTTAAGATAATAGTATCTCACAGTATCTTTCTCTTATTTATGTTTTCCAATTGTACCTCTCTTGTAATTTACCCAGGGTATTTCTCCTATATAAGAGAGCCCTACGTTCTCATATATGATATTTCTTCATTTTTCTCCTAACAATTAATACTTGTTAGAAATCGAGAATGCGGAAGCGTAATATCAGAGAAATAGAATAAACATGAAGAACATCGGATTTTATGTAGAAGCCTACTCCATGAGGAACATGATGAAACCGCGGGAGAATGCCTCAAAGGGCTTGTGTTTTCTATTCACTTTTTTCATCTGATACAATGGGTATAGGGATTCTTATATAGCCCATGCGGATTCTCTAAGTCCCACAAATAGTAGACGTGTGACTAAACCATTGGATGTGATAATTGGACCTTGGAGTGATCCAATTACCCATCACTACATGTGACGCATATACTCCAGTACTCCCCCTCAAGTTGGAGCATGCAATGCTCAGCTTGGACAAATAGAAAAATATCGTAAACTCACAATACAACGCACTACAAACTATATCAACTCAATACATACTCTATTGTCGGTTGATATCAAGGATGTTGCTTCTCATGGCATGCTAGTGAGGAGGAACCAAAGGGTTGGTGTGTAAGTTGAACTGGGTCGCCTCGTCGGTGAACATGTGTTCTATATTGTGTATGTCAAAGTCACTGAAACTAGAATGAGTCTCCACTAGGAGAACTCTGGCCCGAAACTGTTCCATCTCTCTGAAGGGTCAAACTGGAAAAAGCTCTGGAAACATCCTCATCGGAGCCCACGGTCGTTGGAGAATAGAGTCTGAAAGTCTCCTTGTCGGAGACCTAGGTCTCTCCATACTGACTCAGAGAATGGGATCTCTTCTCTGGAGTCCCTATGAAACCACATGAAAACCCCAAGCCGACAATGCTCAGAGAATGGGATCTCTACTCTGGAGTCCCTATGGATCACATGAAAACTCTAAGTCCGAATCAAAGATGGGGATCTCTCAAATAATGATCGCACATCTGCAATCGAACGGAAGTCTCTGAAACAATTTGTCGACTCTGAATCTGACAATCTGTAGAGTCTGAAATCCAACCTGGTATCTGAACAGGAGAATCTAGCATGTAGAACTCTACATAATACTCCCCCTTCTCCCATACTGGTCGAAATAAATGACATCGACCAAATCGGGAGAAGATATGAAAAAGTATGGAGAAACAAAAACTTCAACAATTTTTTTCTTTTCTCATTTATTTCTCTTTTTTTGCATAAATCATCTTTTTTATATATGTTTCTCCGTTTTTCGACTATTCGTTTTCTTTTCCTTTTTTTCGCGTACGGCTTTTCTCTCAGTTTTTTGTACGCTTGCCCCTTTTTTGCAAAAAAAAACTCGTGGTCCAACTTGGGCCCAAAATAAAAAATCACAACCCAAATAGGGCCTTAATTTCTCAGCCCATGCCCTTTTCTTTCTCTGCCCCACCCCCCTTTTCTTTGGCCTACTGGCCCACAATAACATCTCCCTTTTTATAGCAGAGCAGTTCAAATAGGGTTTTAAAAGCCGACATAGGAAGGGGCCCTCTCCATCGAACTAGGGTTCTCCATGGGAGAACCCATCTGTTTCATCGCCCCTCGTCACCTGGGATACTCTTTTTTTTTTTGAAGCTCAATACTTCTAAAGGATAAGGCAGTTGTCGGGCACAGGAGAGGGGGCTCGACGGTGCTCATCGTGGAGGAGATGCGGCTGGAGAAGCTTCCCAAAGATGCGCCTGGAGAAGTTCGGGGCTCCTCCTGAGAAACATTTTTATTTGAAACATGGGAGGTGGTGGCTTCTCCGCTTGGAGTCGGCCTGGAGATGGAGATCTCTAGGGTCAATTGGGACATGGAGGACGTAGCCGCAGCCTCCTAGAGAAGGTCACATGATCGTTGCTATTTAGGGTTCGCATGGATGGGAACCCAACTCACATCGCCTCCGATGGCCCCATCTCGTGCGAGATGGCAGGACGCTAAAGAACAACATCGGTCTGGAGGTTTTGGAGACGTACATAAGTGTAACATGGTAATGGAACGCATGGAGGCCACGTTGGTGCTCCTGGAGATAAGATGACGGCTCCTGGACTCCTTGAATGGGCGATGTTGCTGCCTCAATTGGAGAAGCACACAATAGGTCACCGAGCCCTAGAACGTGGAGCCCTAGGACATCTGCCTGGAATGGAGATGGGAGATACGCTAATGATCTGTGACATGGAGGCCTGGATTTCTCTTACAGAGTTAGGGTTTCTAACGAAACCCTAGAACTTTCCCGGAATGTGCGACGATCAATGCAAAACTAGAGTTCTCAAAAAAACCCTAGAAATACTCTTTGAATTTGAAACAGAACATGTATAGATCTCCGAACTATAGATGGGCGGAAAATATCTTCAAGAAAATAATCTTTAAGAATAACCAAGAACCGAATCTCGAACGTAATATAAATCCTCATAATCGAACACGCTCTGATACCATGTTAGAAATAAAAATTGCGAAAGCGTAATATCAGAGAAATAGAATAAACATGAAGAACATCGGGATTTTACATGAAACCCTACTCCGTGAGGAGCGGATGAAACCACAGAAGAACGCCTCAAAGGGCTTGTGTTTTCTATTCACTTTTCTCATCTGATAAAATCGGTGTGGGGCTTATTATATAGCCCCAACTAAGTCTCCAAGTCCTACAAATAGTAGATGTGGAACTAAATTATTGGATGTGGTAATTGGATCCTGAAAGGATCCAATTACCCATCACTACATGTGACACATATATTCCAACATTACTTAATATCAAGTATTAAATATTAATTTAGTAACATGTACTCGATAGATGTATGTGCATTTTTCTTGATCAGTGCATTGCTCAAGAGGTTGAAGCCCCACGTTCAAAACAGGGACCCCGCTGCAAAACCAAAATCCAAAACAAAAAGACAAAAAATTAACAGAAAGTGTGATATTGAAAAATATCAACTCAGTGTTGTTGGTATCAGTCGATATCAACCAATATTAGAGAAAGTATGGAGTTAGAACTTCAAATTTTGACCGATATGAGATAAATTACTGATGTCATGAAGATATCTCACGAGATACCGGGTTATACCCTAGAATCCGGTATACATCCAAATATCGAATTCCTCCTATAGCGATAATGATATATCGATGATATATCATTGATATACCGCGATACGTCGAATTTGATTGTTAGTTCTTCAATACTTTTTTGAGAAAAAATGGGCTGAACCTCCTTTAGAGATTCATCCAAAGAATATATTTATAAATAAATATACCTACAAACTCCAACTTTCGAGAAGAGCTCTAGCATGCTCAAGTACATTTTCCGCATAAAATCTCTCCTCCTTAAAGATAACCCCATTTCTCCCCAGACACATGGCCCAAACAATTGCAAGACTCTAGCTCCCCCTTCGATGGATCCTATCCATTCAGAACAAATGGACATCCAAAAGGATTCAGCGCAATCCCACCGCATCCCTAGTATTCTTGCTTTCTCCCATGTCTCCTTGGGCATGCGACATTTGAATAAAAGATGTTCAATGTCCTCCGACGCCTCCCTACATCTCGAACACCTCTCCTCACTTCGAGGGAAGATTCGAGCTCTTCTCATGCTAGTCATTATACATCCTCTTCTCATCAACCAGAGAAAAAGCTAACCCTTGTGGGTATCTTCCATCCTCAGATTCTTGCACAATCTCGATCTGTATCATACCGCATTAAGGTATTCGGACAGAAAATCACCTTATATGCCTTTTTCACCGAGAAAACCCATCACTCCAGCACCAAGCATCTCAGTTCTCAGATAGTTCCACTCCTTCTACTCTACCAGATAATAAAACAAACTCTTCCAATCTCTAATATGGCATCTCTACCACGAATTCAAGCCCCCAAGCTCCCTCTGACCACAAGTCTGCCACACTTGTCTCCCTCCTTGTAGCCAAGGCAAAGAGTATGGGATATAACTCACAGAAATCCCCCTCTTCTGTCTAATCATCCCACCAAAATATGAACCCCTTCCCATTTGCCAGCAACGGACGCATCGAGACCTCAATAATCGGAAGGACCGCACAGATACCTCTCCAGAGCGTAGTTCTTCAATACCCGATACAAACAATGTTGTCATGTTTACCCTGCCATCAAAGGCTATGCATCCCTCATTGAACCTCCTTACATGTATTCGGAGCCAGGCCATCTTAGATGTTGCTTCCATACAAAGAAAACAAAGCTCTCATCAACCTACTTAGGTCAAGATATCAACTCCCTCTGTTATATGTATAAGTATCACCATCTGAAGCATAAACTACAACATATTAGTCGAGGATTCCACGATAGGAGATCCATCTGTCATGGCAGAATGTAGAACATTGAATGTGACCATAGAAGAAATTCTATGAGAGCATTACACGTAAAGCATAGAAAGGCCCAGGACCTAAACCTAAAACACATCCGAGAAGACTGGTCCACATGCCAATATAGATATATACAAGAATCACTTGAACCCACTGCATGTATCAATCGTGTTGCGTGCAGAAAATATGGTGCCACCTATAAGAGGCGTTCCACTTCCGTAAGGAAATTATTCTCTCGGAAAATCATATCATTAACTTCTGCGAAAAAAACTCCAAACCAAATGTCTTTTCATCTTTCGATAAAAGTGGCACCCCATCTACTTTGAAAGTCTTCCTCTACCTAAAAATGTCTACTAAAAAGACCACTCTAATTACCACGCAACGGCACATCGGCCACCATAACTAGCCTCAACTGAGCGTGGAGGAACCTATAGCAATAAATGCAAATTGACTCATATCTCCATCAGCACAAGCATATTGGGAAATGAATTAGCACAAAGCCCAAGGGATATCACGTCAATCAAAAGTTAACATTCAGCAAAAAGAATTTTTGTTGGTATTTTTATGACTTTACCATTTCACTTCCATCATGAAAAGAATCCAATCCACACCAGATGCTTTAAGATGCCTAATGCTCTTCAGAATTCACCCGTGCACAAATAAAATTTGAATAGCCCGCCTTACAAATACCTAGGCCATATACCCATAGTACTGGTAAAATTACTAATATGTAATAACCACGAAACACAAGGGATGCTAAAGAAATACAATGACAAATTGATAATAAATGCAATGTGTTCAAGATAAAAAAACTTACTTCAGTAACTGTCAGATCGATAGTGTGTTCTTCCTGTAAGCCTGATCCATCAGTAGTTGCAACAGGCGTGACTGGCAAAGAATATGTCCTCTTTGCTGATGCAGATGAGAAGATCTTGGTAAAAGACAATGCTCGAGCAATAGAAGGCTTTTCTTGCTGTCCTTCTGAGGAAGGTGCTCCTTGAATTAAAAGATTTGTTTTTTCACCCTCCAAGTTTGGATTTTTTATCTTAAGACTACGTTGGGGAAGAAGGCCTTTAAAAGATGGCTTGCTTTTGGTGGAGTGAGGCCTAGGTGGCAAGCCTGACCTTGCAGAACTTGGACTGGGTACAGAAGGTGGATTGGCTTTTGAGGATGTAGTTAATGGATTTTCCAGCGACCTAGAAGGTATTTGTAAGGATGATAAATTTGGTCGCCTTGGGTTCTGAACAGGTTGCATCTCTCCTCCACTTCTTCCATCCTGGTTCAAGACCTGCAGATTCCATCAGGCAACAGTGAAGCGTTAAGTAAAATCACTTCAACACTCATAATGGCCGAAAATCTGAGTTGGAGAATGACAAATTAATGCATATAATTATATATTTTCAATTTGATGGGGATCACGCATGCTTGAGATAGGTGGAACGTCCGCTGCTTTTATTTGATTGTAAACCATGACATGAAAAGGTGTCCACTAAATATGAAGTACATGTGGTCCAAATATCAATTCAATTGGACACTTCTAATCTCTATCAAGGGGTCGATGTGAATAAATCAAGGCCATTAAGATAACAATAAGTTCGACTCTCTTGATGATTGATATACATGAATATAATTCATGTGAAATCTGAAAAATATATGCTCTTATATATAATATCAGCAACAAACTTTGTGTGATAGTCTTGTCAGAAATTTAATAGTCATGGGATAGAGATATATAGTTCATGTGAAATCTAAACCGAATTCCTTTTACATGCGATCAATAGCCAAACTTTTCGTGCCAACATCGTCTGAAATGTTTTTTTAATCAAAAAAGAAGGAAACACCCATGACTGGTGCCAGCCCATATTAATGCAGTAAACTTACATAAGCTAGGTCTCGAAAAGAGATCTGGCTAGATGAGTGACATTTTCCACGTAATACTGCTCATTTCTGAATACAATAACATTGCAGGAAAGCCAGATGGGCCAAAGAGTTGCATTTGCTCACCAGACCTCCATGGTAGGTCTGAACTAGTTCACCACTAGACTGTTTCAAAAGTTGGAATGAAGAGGGATCTAACCACGCAACACACGTTGCTTCCCAGGCATGTCGAGCATTCAGGCAAGGGTAAAATAAGTGGTTAAGATCTTCAGATGTCGACTTAGAAATGCTAGAAATGGAACATGAGTCATCCACTCCATCGACGATAGGTCAACAGCTCACCACCCTCCCAGCGCATGTGGACTCTGTCAATCCCCAGCCTCCAAAGAGCCACGTAGGATGGAAAGAGGCCCAACGCACCCTTGTTACAGTCTGCTCCCAACACTGGATCTAGAGGAAGACCATAATTTTCAAGGGAATCCGCAGCGCCTATATAAACTTCCAATCATGTTGCCTGTTAGTCGAAGAAGAGATGCATGTGGCCCGTAAGTGCCACACAAGCCTTTTTAACCGAGAAATAGTCATCCGTCCCGATCCAATGGCCCTGTGAAGATAAGAGATGAAGCTCGACATGTTTAAGAACTCTTGAAGCCATTTCTCTGAAAATCCAGAAGAGAACACTTGTACCTGTTGGTTGTCTACCCAAATATCACAACTTAATGCACCTTGGTCGACTGCCATAGCAAAGAGGCGAGGATAACAGAGGTTCAAAGCAGTCCCCGTCAAATCTTCCATCCACAATCTGAACGAAGATCCATAGCCAGCCTCATGTGATCGCAGTTCATGAATTACTACATAGATTCCTCTTCAAAAAGTCGTAGGAGAAAGAAGCGTGCGCGGGGGTTTGGGGGGGAGGGGAGGGGGTTGTGTAGGGGCTCGATAGGAGATCATACACCTTTCTAACCATGCGGTATACAAGACCCAAACCGCTACCTCAGGTTCGAACCACCCATTTGAGGAGTGGTTTGTTCATCTTCCAGTCTACGAACCCTTAGACCCCTCCCCACTCCAGGCGAATTGTAACAGTATTCCATCCTATCATGGGTATGCCCCTAGATCTATCATCTAAAGAGCTCCAGAAAAATCTTCTCATACTTGATTCAAGACGCCTTCTGTTAGAGTAATTATGTTATTTGTTTCTTTTTGTCCCTTTTCTGTAATTTACCCATAGAGCTTTTCTCCTATATAAGAGAGCTCTAGGGTTAGATTAAAGTTATCTCGTTCATTCCCTTCAACATGGTATCAGAGCGACGGTCCTAGACCGGAGTTCTCAAAACCCTAACCCTACCCGACCCCACCCGCCGGCCTCTCCTCTCTCTTCTCTGATCGGTGCCGCCGCCTCTTCCTCCGTCTTCCGAGATCGCGGCGGCGGCGCACCACAGCACCTCGCGTCCCCTGGCGGCATCTCTGCGCGTCCTTCCACCGTGCGAACCCCGCTGCATCATCCCTGGCGCCCCACGATCGCGCAACACCGGGCGCCCCAGTCGCGCGTGAAGAGCACCTCTCGCGCGTGAAGTCCAGTCACGCGTGATCAGCACCTCTAGCGCGCGATCTACTCTGACGCATCTCTGGCGCGCAGCGCCCAGCCGCGCGTGAAGTCCAGTCGCGCGTGAAGTCCAGATTCGTGCGCACAGTGCCCAGTGCCTCTCCAGCACCTTGTCCTAATCGCCATCGACGCAGATCGCCCTAATCGCCTGGCGACACAAGTCTTGTGCGTGTCCAGCCTCCAGTCTGAAGTCGCATGTGCGTGTGCGTTTCCTGTGCACGCAAGTCCTGTGCACGCAAGTCCTATTGCGCGCAAAGCCTGAAGTACAAGTTCTGTCCAGCCGTGCTTCACAAGTTCACATGATCTGCACTATATGCCCTAGCCGTGCTTCACATGTTCTGTGCGCGTGATCACTTTGTGTCTATGTACAAGTAGACATCGTCGTCTGATTGTGTAACCCCAGTTACAGGTTATTGTTGTTGTCATGTCTGACAACAAGGTAGATTTTCCATCTATGGGTGCCTTCAAAGGTCCAACACCCGTTGTGAAGATGGATGGTACGAACTATGAACTGTGGGCCATGCAGTTCATGAGTCTTATGCAGTGCAATGGCAAGAAGCATATCCTTACACAAGAGGAACCTGTTGACAAGACTGGGGTTAACGCCTCATGGGAGGCTGACGACGCCTATGCGCATGTTTGGCTATCCGGTACTGTGACCATGGAAATAGCCAGAGACATTCTGAGTCAACCCACTGCGAAGGCGATGTGGGATATCCTGGCAGCCACATATTCTCCGGCAAAGAACGAGTCCAAGATCTTACAACTCCAGCATGACATCTTTACCTCGAAGCAGAACGGGCGTCCTCTCCATACCCTGTACACCTCTCTGAGGGGTATGTTTGAGAAGCTACAGTGATACATTCCATTGACAGCTACACCGGAGCAGCTCAAAGCGTACAGGGACTCGGTGATGACTTGAGTATTTTTAGCAGCCCTTGATCGGGAGTATGATGCAGCCCGAGCACAGATTCTTACAGATGCCACCATACCACCTATGGAAGAGGCCTATCGCAGGTTGAGTAGACTCTCCATATCGCATGGTGGAGTTCCGACACCTTCAGCCATGGCTTCTTCTCGCGGCAGAGGAGGTTACTCCCATTTCAGAGGTAGAGGTGGTCGTGGTCGAGGAGGAGGTAACAGACCTCCTAGACAGCCGTGCACCTACTGTCGCAGGACTGGACACGCTGAGGAAACATGCTATTCTAAGCATGGGTTTCCTACTACTACGGCACGTGTGGCGGAGCAGGCTCAGCAGGAAGGGGGTCCTTCCCTAGTCGCGGATCAGAGGTTTGAGGAGTTAGTATCGAGACTCCGGGAGATCATGCCTAGCCAGGGACCAACTGGTACTTCAGGATCTTCAGAGATAGCCGGCTCAGCATCAGCATCCTCTTCAGGTACAACTCATGCACTTACTAGTTGTTACAGAGCAGATCTATCAGAATGGATTATGGACTTAGGAGCATCTCACCATTTATGTGGTGACAAAAAGCAATTGGATGTTTTTTCTGCGACTCAGACAGGACGCTCCGTGATAATTGCTGACGGAACACACTCTCCCATTACTGGTCAGGGGGAGGTGCAATTGACCCCTGGGATACGACTTCAGAACGTTCTTTATGCTCCTGATTTTTCCATGAATCTACTATCCATTAGTCAAATCACTAAAGATTTACATTGTCGTGCCATATTTGACCCATATGCTCTTGTGTTTCAGGACATACTAACGGGCAGAGTGATTGGAACTGGCTGTGAGCAAGGGGGTCTTTATAGACTGGTGCAATCTCCTTATGCTGGTGTCTCTTCTATGAAGGCTGGATCGGTGTCACCCTACACTTGGCATCTTCGATTTGGCCATCTTCCGTTGCAAAAGATGGTCCATCTTCTTCCACAGATTTCTCCCAAGTCTAATTTTCAGTGTGAGGCATGCCAACTTGGCAAACATCACAGGTCGTCATTTCCGAGTCGTATAGGTCCAAGTCGTCATGGTCTGTTTGAGCTGCTACATTTTGATATTTGGGGTCCCAGTCGTGTCCCTGATCTTCAAGGACACAGGTTTTATCTTGTTGCTGTTGATTAATTTTCTAGGTTATGTTGGGTTTTTCTACTTAAAAATAAGTCTGATGCTGCGTCTGTTATCCAGTCTTTCATTATTGAAATAAAAAATATTTATTTGGCTCGAGTGAAGTTCATACGATCTGATAATGCTCTTGAATTATGTAGTTCTCATATCTTAAAATTCCTTATGTCTCAAGGAATTGTGCATCAGAAGTCATGTGCTTACACTTCCCAACAAAATGGGGTAGCTGAGCGGAAACATCGTCATTTGTTGGACATTACCAGGACCCTTTTGATTCAGAGTCGTGCCCCTCACTCCTATTGGGGGGATGCGGTTCTAACTGCTTGTTATCTGGTCAACCGTATGCCTTCGTCAGTGTTAGGAGAGAAGATCCCATTCTTGACTGCGTTTCCCGAGAAGGATCTTTTCTCACTAACACCTCGCATCTTTGGCTCCGTTGCATTTGTTCATCTCTTCTCTCCTGGTCTTGACAAGCTCTCTCCCAGAGCTGTCAAATGCGTTTTTGTGGGTTATTCCAAAATCCAAAAGGGTATCGGTGTTTTGATCCAGTTAGACGACGGTACCATGTTAGTGCTGATGTCACCTTCTTTGAATCCATTATGTATTTCTCTCCTACAGGTGACAGCCTCACTCATTCAGACGAAGGAGATGATATCTATGTCCCTGCTCCACCATCTATTCCATGCTCTACTCTGCCGCCACCACCACCACAGCCTATACCACCACCACCTCCACCACCACCTTCTACTTTTTATCCTCAGGTCTATCAGCGTCGACCCTCTGCTCATGTGCCTACTCCATCATCCAGCACGCCCGAGGTATGTAATGAACATTTGAGTACTACTAATGGCACGGGTGATTTGCATGTGCAGACAGATGTACAAGGCACAGATGATACTACCACTACTCCAGTTGATGATCTTGATCTTCCTATTGCCCATAGAAGGCAAAAGCGTGCGCGGACAATGAATCCAAAATATGGGATGGACTTTGCATCACAGGCCTGTTTGGAGCGGTTGTCCCCGGAGTTTCGCAAGTTTGTCCTTGGGTTATCAGCAGTGGAAATCCCAAGGTCATATCAGGAGGCACTACAGAGCAGTCCATGGCGTTTGGCTATGGAAGAGGAGATGGCGGCGTTGCAGTCACGTGGTACGTGGAGTGTTGTGCATCCTCCACCAGGTGCGTCCATAGTGGGAAGCAAATGGATTTTTACTGTTAATCATAGGGCTGATGGTACAGTTGATAGATAGAAAGCCAGGTTGGTTGCTCGTGGCTTCACCCAAACATATGGGGTGGACTATCAGGAGACGTTTTCTCCAGTAGCCCGTCATTCTACCTTACGGATTCTCCTTGCAGTTGCTATTGTCCGTGACTGGCCCCTATTTCAGTTAGATGTCAAGAATGCTTTCTTGTATGGTGACTTGCAGGAAGAGGTCTATATGCAGCAGCCACCAGGGTTTGCTGCTGAGGGGGAGTCCAGTATGGTGTGCCGTCTTCATAAAGCCATATATGGTCTTAAGCAAAGTCCACGGGCTTGGTTTCAGAAGCTCTCGGAGTTGATTGAACAGAAGAGCTTCGTCAGATCTACAGCAGATCATACTCTCTTTGTAAAGAGAGACCAGCAAGGTATTGTGATCATCTTAGTGTATGTGGATGATATTGTTATCACTGGTAGTAATAAGCAGGGCATTCAGGCGGCCAAGGATTTTCTTAGTGAGCAGTTTGTTACGAAGGATCTGGGTACACTTCGTTACTTTTTGGGATTGGAGTTTGCAAGAAATGAGCAAGGCATGGTAATGACACAGCGGAAGTATGTTATTGATCTGTTATCTGAGACAGGAATGGCAGGATGTAGACCAGCTACTACTCCTATGGATCCTAATGTCAAACTCTATGATGATGACTCTGAGGAGGTGGACAAGAGACGGTATAGAGAGCTCGTGGGGAAGTTGTTATATGTCACTATTACCCGACCAGATATATCCTTTGCTGTCAGTAGGGTAAGTCAATTTATGGAGCAACCCAGACAGGCTCACATGAATGCTGTTTTTATGATCTTGAGATATCTGAAGTCGTCTCCAGGTGCTGGTCTTCTGTTTAGGAAAGATACCTCTATATCTGTCACAGGTTGTGCTGATGCAGACTATGCTGGGTGCCCTAATGATAGAAAGTCTACTTCAGGCTTTATTGTATTTGTTGGCAGCTCATCAGTAGCATGGAAAAGTAAGAAAAAAACTGTCGTGGCTCGATCCAGTGCAGAGTCAGAATATAGGGCAATGGCCCAAGGTAGTGCTGAGATGATGTGGGTTAAATCGGTCTTGACTGATTTAACTATTGAAGTACCTCTTCCCATGCATCTTAAATGTGATAATCAGGCAGCCTTGTTCATAGCCAATAATCCAGCCTTCCATGAAAGGACAAAGCACATTGAAGTGGATTGTCATTATACACGGGACTTAATTCAAAAGGGGCTTATTTCAACTTCTTATGTATCATCAGGAGAGCAGATTGCAGACATGTTCACCAAGGCTCTTGCTAGAGGTCCTTTTCATCTGTGTTGTTCCAAGCTGAGCCTGATAGATATATATGCTCCAGCTTGAGGGGGAGTGTTAGAGTAATTATGTTATTTGTTTCTTTTTGTCCCTTTTCTGTAATTTACCCATAGAGCTTTTCTCCTATATAAGAGAGCTCTAGGGTTAGATTAAAGTTATCTCGTTCATTCCCTTCAACACCTTCGGACGCCCCCTGCTAGGATATGGGTGCACATGAAAAAAAATCAAAATTGCTACCAAAACTGCCTTCAATAAGACTAGTGGTCTAGTTTGAGCAATGCACATGGCTTTCCAGCCAACCAATTTTCACTCTAATCTTTCAACCACATGCAGCCAGTCCGAATGTCTCAACCTCCCACTAGAGAGTTGTAAGCAACTGAGAGAAAGATCACTGCATATTCAGCAACTTCACCCTCAGAATTTCTTAACAGAACAAAGGTGGACTTAGTATGGTTAATTGCAAGGCCAGATAGCTCTCCAAAGATGTTTTTTCTAGGAAAGATGGGATGGACCTCCTTTAGAGGTTCATCTAAAATTATTATTAATAAAAATTAGTAAGGTAATTACATCCTCCCATTTTCATAGAGGGCTATGGCGTGCCCAAGTACATCTTCAAAATAAAATCTCATGTCCTTAAAGATAATTGCATTTCTCGCTAGCCACAATGATCAGACCAGTGCGCATACCTTCGACCGTCCTTCATCTGATCATGTCAAATCTCCTAAGGGAGGCTCGAAAAGACTCCTTATTCCTCCAGTTGGATGCCCCGAATATTTGTGTTACGCCACAACTCCACTGAGCCAAGATACTTAAAGAAAATATGCTCCACATCTTCAAGCACCCCACCACACCTTCTATAGCCCTTCACCCCCGGAAACTCAGCTGCCAAGGCTCGCTCTCTTCTCAACAACCACAAGAACACCTTTACACTTGAGGGTATCTTACATCTCTAGATCCTAGCACAGTCTCAAGCAAGCTCTGTATCTGTTGAAGAGGGCGAAGCAGACACCACCTTGTATGTCTTCTTGACCGTGAATGTCCCATCCCTCCAGCAACAAGAGTCTCTTCCAGCCGTCGGCATGTCAATGCTTGCCAACTCGCCAGAAAGACTAAGGTACTCCTCTACTCTATGATCCAACAACTCTGCAAAAAATTCAGGCATCCAAAAACTAATTATGAAGCAACAAATCACTAACAATTTGACCACATATAGTAGACATGTATAACTAGTAAAGCGCCCTCCTCAAACCAGTCATCCGTCAAGAAACAGAATCCACATCCATCACCTAAAAGGGGTCGCATCGAGTCAACAAGCATTGGCAATACTGAACAAACCCCTCGCCAGAACGTGGTTGGCGAAGCCACAACCTCCGACCAGGCGTGAAGGTTGGGTGACCCTCCGTAAATAGATTTAAACAACCTAGAGAGATGGTCACACCTACCTTCCCAGATCCTCAGGACCCACTTTATAAGCAATGCCTTGTTCATATCTTCCAATCATAACACCCCAAGGCCCCCCTCTTTGATTGGTGTAGTTACCACTGACCACTCCACCAGCACAAGACTATTTCCATCATGTTTAGATGACCCAAAAAAACCCTCATCAGTGACCCTAATCTCTTACGTATACCCACAGATAAGACTCTCGTGGAAGGGGAAAAAACAGGGATTGTTGCAAGAGTAGCCTTTACCAGAACCAATCTTCCACCCTTCGAGAGATACGATGCCTTCCATCTTACCAGCTTTTTCACCAATTTCTCCACAACTGGCAACCAGTCAGCATGTCTAAGTCTTCCACACATCAACGGTAGGCCATGATAGATGATCGGTAGATTCTTCTGAGTTGTTTCCAAGATCTCCATACAAGAAACTATCTCCTCTGAACAAAGGTTAAATGGTACAAATGCCAATTTTGCACCATTAACCTTCAAACCCGACAAGTCGCCAAAAATATCCAACATTGCTCTGATTGTCTTGCACTCCGCCACCTCCTTATATGAAGAAAATAGTGTCATTTGCATACTGCATGATCGACAATGAAATATCTTATTTGGAGTACCCCTTAACAAAACCCCTTCCTTCTGCGAGACCTGACGTAACCGCGAACGCGCTTGCCGCAAGAACAAATAACAGGGGGGGTTAGGGGACATCCCTGCCTCACTCCCTCTGTGGCTGAAAGAAACAGACCTCATGTTTCCCATTCACCAGAACTGAAAGCGAGGAAGTGGTAATGTACCTTTTCATCCAGTCAACCCAAACTTCCGGGAAGCACCTCCTAACCAAGGAAGCCCAGACAAATTTCCAACTCAAACTATCATAGGCCTTCGAAAAATCCACCTTACAGATAAAACCAGAAACCCCTCTCTTCTTCCAATCCGAGACCATTTTCCGATGCCATAACCACTCCTTCATGTAGTCGTCTTCCTAGAATAAACACCGACTGAGCAGGCAGAACAAGATCGTCTAGACCTCATCTAAGTCGGTTGGTCAGCACCTTAACCACAATCAAATAATTACCATCAGACAATGCTATGGACCTAAACTCATCTATTTGCTCCGCACCCTCCTCCTTCGGCAACAAAAATAGAAGAGATCTTTTGAGCTTCTCAATGCCCCTATTCTCCTCCCTGAACTCCAGCAACATCCCCATGACATCATCTTCCATCACCTTCTAGAGCTCCCTGCAAAAGAACACCAGCATGGTATCTGGTCCAGGGCAACCATCGGTATTGAGATCAAAGATCGTCCTGCGTACCTTCTCCCTGGTGGACTCTGAAATAAGTGCCTCCAGTTGACCAGACCCTAATGACTTGACCCCGCCCCCTTCCCATCCATCTCGCTTCGAAAGAAGGTACTCTTCTGTTGAATCTCCAGAAGTGGTCAACAATTACTGCACCTATCATCCCATCTCCTTGGACTCTCTCTTCCTCCACTTGCAAGTCGTATATCAAGTTCCTCCTCCTTCCACTTTCCGCAGCATGGAAAAACCTCGTATTTGCATCCTCCTCTTTCACCTGCTTCTGCCTAGACCTCTGTCGTCACTCCATGTCCCTCTGCTTATCATTCTCAGCAATGACCCTTTGGAGCTCCCCGCGTGACTGCAACTCATCCAGGCTTAGATCATGTTCATCCTCAACCCCGTCTCAGAGAGAAGATCAGTAGCGTACTTCCTCTGGGTCATCACAAGACCTTGTTGGTTCCTGGCGAACTCCGGTCCAAGGAAATAACGTAAATTGCCAAGGTCCTTGGTTACAAACTATTGATCAAGGAAATCCTTAGCTTCCCATCATCCCCTATTACAATAATATCACCAACATAAATTAGAATGGCAATTGTACATGTCTAAAACCTCAAACCAAACAGTTAATGATCTGCAATCGATCTCACGAACCTCTACTTCTCTATCAAATCCGAGAGCTCTGAAACCATGCTCTTGGACTATGCTTAAGGTCATAGATAGCCTTATGAAGTCTGCAAACCTTTTAACACTCCCCCTCATTTGGTTGTTGCATGTAGACTTTCTCATGTAGATCACCATAAAGAAATGCATTCTTTATATCGAGTTGAGTCCCGTCTCTCTACTACACCTGAGATACCGACTGTCTAGATGATCATTGGTTCAGAGACTCCCTACACTTCCACACCGCCTACTGCTTGCATCACCACCACCGTAACAGCTTCTAGAGAGGACTCACAACCAGAAGCTGCCCCTGAGTCGGACATGATCATTTCTGATTTCCTTCATTTTTTAGATGATCCGACGCATGAGCCGATAAATGTCAAGCCAACTGAGAGCACCGTACCATACCAGAGACGTGTGCTGACCCTGTAGGAGTATTACAATGCATATGGCGACTCATTCGATGATGAACCTCCAGTCAGTATCTCACACACATCACATCCAGGACATACACCAAAAGAGACAACTGAGACCAAATTGACCAATCTTGATAAATCGGTTGCTCCATCCTCTAGTCGGTCATCTGGTAAGAAGAAGAAGAAGAGTATTGATTCCTCGAGGTGTTCCCCCGAACTCCTCAAGATGTATCACTCTCCTCTTCCTCTTGATGCTTCAGGTTCTAGAAAACCGGCTAAGAAAGTTGCCTTCGACTTACCAGAGAAGGAACTTTCTGAGGAGTCCTCATCAGGTCCGGATGAGGTGATCTATATGAGTGAGCTCAGTTCGGTTGTTCTGAAGCCGACCCTTGTTGGACGTTCCCCACACCTCACTATTATTCCTCTGAGGATGATTCTGATAGCGACACATCTGTATACTACCCACCCACCCCCTCCCGCAAGAAGGTCTGTCACAAACCTTCTTGAACCTTGTACATTCTCATTCCTCCTTGTATATATTTTTTTCATTTCTTTTTCCTCCCTCGTGATTCGCATCACTCACCCCAGTTCCGTATCATTTTCATTTTGTGGCTATACTTAGGATGGCTAGATCCTAAGTATAGGGGGTGAGTGACCCGAGTTGCTCCATCTCTTCTTTTTATTTTTCTTTTTGTATATTCATCCCCATCTCATCGGTCCCTCATTCTTGTGTTCTTTCTCATACTTAGACTGACCAATTTCCTTATGTATTTCCAGAGGAACTACCTAGATTACCACCTGAGCGAGAGATTGAATTTGAAATATCTCTCATACCTGATACTCAGCCTATCTCTATCCCTCCGTATAAGATGGCACCAGCTGAGTTACGAGAGCTAAAGGTACAGTTGCAAGAACTGCTAGATAAACGATTCATTCGTCATAGTACTTCAGCATGGGGTGCACCTGTCTTATTTTTCAGGAAAAAGGATGGGTCAATGCGGTTGTGCATTGACTATAGACAACTAAACAAGAAGACCGTAAAGAACAAGTATCCTCTGCTAAGAATAGATGATCTCTTTGATCAGTTACAGGGTTTAACTGTGTATTCCAAGATTGATTTAAGATCTGGATACCATCAGTTAAAAATTAAAGATACAGATATTCCCAAGATAGCTTTTCGAACTAGATACGGGTATTATGAATTCTTATGCCTTTTGGACTGACAAATGCCCCAGCAGCCTTCATAGATCTCATGAATAGAGTATTCAAGGAGTTCTTAGATCACTTTGTAGTAGTCTTTATTGATGATGTACTTATTTACTCCAAGGATAAGTATCTGCATGAACACCATCTCAGGTAGGCACTTGAAACTCTAAGAAAGAACAAACTGTATGCTAAATATAGCAAATGTGACTTCTGGTATCTGAAGTATGTTTCTTAGGCCATGTTATTTCTGGGGAAGGTATATCAGTTGATCCTACAAAGGTTAGTGCGGTGATGAGTTGGGAACGCCCAAAGACTATCACAGAAATACGATCTTTTCTAGGATTAGCTGGATATTATAGAAGATTTGCGAAGAACTTTTCACGAATAACATTGCCAATGATTAGGTTGACCCAGAAGGAAGTTCCATTCATATGGTCCGATGCATGAAACTAGTTTCCAAACACTAAAAGAATGCCTAACTGTTAACGCATATAGTAGTTTTTTTGAATAAGCACAAGGGGGTGCACTCCCAAGAACGCATATAGTAGTTTATGTGTCTCTCTGTTATTTTTATTTCCAGTTGTATGCTTTATGTAATTTACCCATAGGCTACTCTCCTATATAAAAGAACCTAGGGCTTATGGAATAAACAACTTGCTCATTTTTCCCAACATGGTATCAGAGCGACGGTCCTAGACCGGAGTTCTTCCTCTCTCTCTCTCTGATCGGCGCCGCCTCCTCTTCCGCCACACGCGCGGCTGTGCCCCCGCTGCACCTGCGCTAGCGCCCTCTGCGTGCTTCCTCCTGCGCAAGTGCGCAGCCCTCCGCGCGAGTGCGCAGCACTTCCGCACACCGATCCCCTGTGCGGCTGCTCCTGTGCTGTTGTAGCATCCCCTGTGCGGTTGCTCCTGTTCCTTGTGCGGCTGTGCGTGAAGCTTCACGCATAACCGCGCGACCCCAGCGTGCTACCAGTGCACGCATCGCGCTCCAGCGCCCCTGTGACTGTGCGTTCTCCCGGTTGAGTGTACGTGTGCTTCCTACGCGTGCGCGTGTACTAAAGCCCTAAAGCGCACACCGTCACCTACATGGGTTTAGTTGCCTGAGGTCTACACGTGCAACTAAACCCGTCAATATCATTGTAGATGAATTTTATTCTCGGTCAATCGCTCCAGTCTTCAGTCTCCAATATGTCAGAAAGCAAGGCGGATATCCCATCTATTGGCGCCTTTCGTGGTCCAGCGCCTATTGTAAAGATGGATGGTACAAACTATGAACTGTGGGCAATGCAATTCATGAGCATGATGAAGTCAACAGGCAAGAAGCACATTCTTACCGAACCAGAGCCTGCTGAGAAGACTGGAGCCAATGCCTCTTGGGAGGCTGATGATGCATATGCCAAAGTTTGGCTATCTGGTACATTGGCAATCGAGATTGCCAATGATATTCTACATCAACCTACAGCCAAGGATATGTGGGACATTCTGGCGGCTACATATTCACAAGCGAAGAACGAGACAAAGACTCTGCAACTTCAGCATGATATATTCACAATAAAGCAGAATAGTCGCCCTCTACATTCTCTCTACACATCACTGAGAGGGATGTTCGAGAAGCTTTACAGCTTCATGCCCCTGACAGCCACGCCAGAACAGCAGAAGACATATAGGAACACGACTATGGTGGGCGTGTTCCTTGCTGCACTCGATCCAGAGTATGAGGCGACACGATCCCAGTTCTTGGCCGACTCTACTATTCCTCCCATGGAGGAAGCTTTCCATAGACTGAGTCGGATCACAGTTCCTTCCACGGACACGAATCAAAATACTTTAGCTATGACAGCTAACAGGGGTCGCGGATTTCATCATCAGAGCCGTGGACGTGAACCCCGTGGGAGAGGAGGCCGCACTAGGCCAACTTGTACTTATTGTCATCGTGTTGGACACAATGAAGACACATGCTACTCAATGCATGGATTTCCTGCATCTGCACGAGTCGCTGAGCAGATAGAGCCTCCATCTGTTGCTACTTTGGATCAGCGGTTCGATGATCTAGTTGCCCGTCTGAGAGGCATTATTCCCCCATCTGGCCCAGCACCTACTACTGAGAGTCAATCTGATGCCGCTGCTTCTGCCTCTGCGACGACCAGTGCCTCAGGTAGCGTACTTGCATTTACCAGTAGTAGATCAGATTCGTTACCATGGATTATGGACTCGGGTGCTACTCATCACCTATGTGGCGATCAGAGTTTACTTACAGGATACTCTCAGATTCCTCCAGGCCGAACAGTAGTCATTGCCAATGGTACACATTCGCCCATCACTGGTCAGGGGGAGATTAGATTGACATCTTCTATGCAGCTCAAGAATGTGTTACATGCACCTGACTTTTCAATGAATTTGTTGTCAATTAGTCAGATTACGAAGGATCTACATTGTCGGGCAATTTTTGATCCATCTTCTCTTATTTTTCAGGACATCCATACGGGCAACGTGATTGGTCGTGGCTATGAGCAAGGAGATCTCTACCGCCTGAATCAGACTCCATTCGTTGGAACCTCATCCCTTCCCACTGGACCAATATCTCCTTTATTGTGGCATCTGCGCCTTGGACATCTACCTCTTCAGAAGTTGCGTCGTGTGTTACCCCAGGGTCTTCCTCACACATCTATCCAATGTGAGGCGTGTCAGTTGGGAAAGCATCACAGGTCGACCTTTCCCAGTCGTCCAGGTCAGAGTAGTACCTCCAAGTTCGAGTTATTTCATATTGATGTCTGGGGTCCGAGTCGTGTACCTGATCATCAGGGACACATATTTTATATAGTTTTTGTGGATGATTTCTCTTGTGTGTCATGGGTATTTTTGATGAAAAATAAATCTGAAGCTGGCAATATTATTATCCATTTTCTTAATGAAATTCAAAATGTTTTCTCCACATCTGTGAAGTTTGTGAGAAGTGATAATGCCCTTGAACTGTGCACTCATGTTCTTGCCAACTATTATTCCTCAAAAGGGATCATTCACCAAACATCCTGTGCTCATACCTCTCAACAAAATGGAATTGCTGAAAGGAAACATCGCCACCTTCTTGATGTCACAAGATCACTTCTTATACAGAGTCATGTTCCGTACTCTTACTGGGGTGATGCAGTTCTCACTGCATGTTACCTAATCAATCGTATGCCTTCTTCTGTCTTGGATGAACAGATTCCGTTCTCCCTTATCTATCCTGGGAAGGATCTGTTCACTCTTACTCCCCGCGTGTTTGGTTCAGTAGCTTTTGTCCATCAGTTTTCGCATGGTACTGACAAGCTCTCTCCTAGGATTGTCAAGTGTGTTTTCGTTGGGTACTCCAGAACTCAAAAGGGGTACAAGTGTTTTGATCCTCTGCGTCGGCGGTATATGGTCAGTGCAGATGTTACATTTTTTGAATCTATAATGTATTTCTCAGCCTCAGGAGATCAGCAGCTATTCCCACTGCCTACCGATGCCATATACATGACACCACCACCTCCAGCGCCGTCACCACCACCACCACCGTCACCACCACCGCCGCCACCACCACCACAACTACCCATCTCACCACTACCGTTCCATTATACCCGCAGGCCTCCTCCCGCTCATGGTCATGACTCGTCTCCTAGCTCGCCTATGGTATGTAATGAAGATACTTCTATTGATGGATCTAATGATATTTCTGAGCAAGATATGTTGCAGGGGCCAGATGAGGCTACAGTCGATTTAGATGTTCCCATTGCTATACGCAAATCGAAGAGAAGCTGTGTTACATATCCCTTGTCAGCTTCTGTGTCTTTTGAGAGATTATCTGGGGATTTCGGGAAATTTGTGGTGGCCCTGTCAGCTGTAGATATTCCACGGAATTATCAGGATGCTCTGCAGGACAATAGATGGCGTCTAGCAATGGAGGAAGAAATGGCGGCACTTCAATCTAGAGGAACTTGGAGTCTAGTTCCTATACCTCCAGATGTGACCCTGGTGAGCTGCAAGTGGGTGTTCACGGTGAAGCACAATGCAGATGGTTCTATTGATAGATACAAGGCACGTCTTGTTGCACGTGGTTTTACACAGACATACAGGGTGGATTTTTTTATACATTCTCGCCAGTAGCCCGTCATTCCACTCTCCGAATCTTGTTGTCAGTTGCAGTTGCTCGGGACTGGCCGCTGTATCAGTTGGATGTGAAGAACGCGTTCTTATATGGAGATTTGCAGGAGGAAGTCTATATGCAACAGCCACCTGGTTTTGCTGTTGAGGGGGAGTGTTCCAAGGTATGCAGACTTCATAAGGCTATCTATGGCCTTAAGCAGAGCCCCAGAGCATGGTTTCAGAAGCTCTGAGACCTCTTTGAAAAACAAGGATACAAACGCTCCAATGCTGATCATTCCTTGTTTGTACAGAAGACTACTAGAGGTATTATTGCAATTATGGTTTATGTAGATGACATCTTGATTACAGGAGATGATGAGCAGGGCATAAAGCAGGCGAAAGGAAAGCTGGGAAGCGAATTTGTCACAAAGGATCTTGGTGTTCTTAGATATTTTCTGGGGCTGGAATTTGCTAGAAATCCATATGGATTAGTAATGTCGCAAAGGAAATATGTTACAGATCTGCTGAGCGAAACAAGTATGCTTGGGTGTCGACCTGCTACGACACCAATGGATCCCAGCATGAAGCTCTATGATGATGACACAGAGGAGGTGGACAGGAGAAGATACAGAGAATCGGTAGGCAAACTGTTGTATGTCACGATCACTAGACCAGATATATCATTTGCAGTGAGTCGTGTGAGCCAGTTCATGGAGCAACCATATCAGGTTCATATGGATGCAATACATATGATTCTTAGATATCTCAAATCATCTCCAGGTACAGGTCTGCTATTCAAGAAAGGAAAGGGGATTCCTATCTTAGCATGTGCGGATGCAGACTATGCAGGATGTCCCAAGGACAGGAAGTCCACCTCAGGGTTTGCATATGTTGGAGATGCCCTAGTCTCATGGAGGAGCAAGAAACAGACGGTGGTAGCTAGATCTAGTGCTGAATCCGAATATAGGGCTATGGCCCAGGCTACTACAGAAATGATGTGGGTGAAAGCTGTACTTACAGACCTATGTCATAATGTACCACCTCCTATGAACTTGGAATGTGATAATCATGCATCCTTGTTCATTGCAAACAACCCAGCATTCCATGAGCGGACCAAGCACATTGAGGTTGACTGTTACTTCATACTTGACATGATTCAGAAGGAGTTCATTGCTACATCTTATGTTGCCTTAGAGAATTAAACTACGGATATATTCACCAAGGCATTACTACGAGGCCCATTCCAGAAGTGTGCGTCCAAGCTGAGCATGATTGATATCTATGCTCCATCTTGAGGGGGAGTGTTAACGCATATAGTAGTTTATGTGTTTCTCTGTTATTTTTATTTCCAGTTGTATGCTTTATGTAATTTACCCATAGGCTACTCTCCTATATAAGAGAGCCTAGGGCTTATGGAATAAACAACTTGCTCATTTTTCCCAACACTAACATCTGCACCCATCCTTACTCTACCCTCCGGGAGTGAAGGGTCTACAGTGTACACTAACGCATCTAAAGAAGGACTTGGGGCGGTTCTTATGCAACATGGTAAGGTAGTTGTGTATGCATCACGACAGCTCAGGACACATGATAGGAACTACCCAACACATGACCTTGAATTAGTTGTCGTAGTTTTTGCTTCAAAGATATGGAGACACTACTTGTATGGTACTACTTTTGAAATCTTCACCGATCATAAAAGCTTGAAATATATGTTTGATCAAAAGTAGCTCAATATGAGACAGAGACGGTGGCTAGAGTTATTGAAATATTATGATTGCACTATATCCTACCACCCTGGTAAGGGGAACGTCGTAGTAGATGCCCTTAGCAGAAGAACTTATTCACTTGGGTTAGTGAGTGCTATCCACTTATGGGTTTTACTATCAACGTTAAGTGAATGGAAACCATTTGATAGTAGTGTGCATACTATAACTATTCCTCACCGATACAAACCAGAGATCTGGGATAAAATAAAGAAAGGGCAGGAGGATAAAATAAAGAAAGGGCAGGAGGATGATCCAATCCTTAAAGACTTGAGACAATAACTTGAGAAGAATGAGATAGAGGGATTCCAGATACAAGATGGGTTACTATATAACCATCACAGAGCTTGTGTACCAGACATACCTGAACTGAGGAAAGACATCTTACGTGAAGCTCATTGTTCTAGATGATCTATTCATCCAGGAATTACGAAGAAGTATAAGGATCTTCAATCATACTTTTGGTGGTCAGGAATGAAGAAAGATGTTGTTGAATTTGTGAATTCATGTTTCACTTGCCAACAGGTAAAAGCTTCACACCAAAAGCCACCAGGATTGTTACAATCCCTCCCCATACCTGAGTGGAAATGGGAAAGCATTTCCATTGACTTCGTTACTGGCTTACCTCAGACGACTGGTGGTAAGGATAATATCTGGGTTATAATAAATCGTCTGACCAAGGTGGCACACTTTATTCCAATAAGCCTATCATTCACTCTGGACCAGCTTGTTGAGTTATATATTACACATGTGATCCGCCTCAATGGTATCCCAAAGGAAGTAGTTTCCGATCGAGATTTACGATTCACCTCACACTACTGGGAGAACTTCATGAAAGCCTTACGCACACAACTATGCTTGAGCACAGCATATCATCCACAACAAATGGTCAATCAAAACGTACTATTCAGACTTTAGAGGATATGTTATGAGCATGTGCCTTAGAATGGAAAGGATCATGGTTGAAACATTTGCCTCTTGCAGAATTCGCATACAACAACAGTTACCATACAAGTATTGGCATGGCACCATTTGAAACACTTATGGACGTAGGTGTACTACTCCTTTGTGTTGGCAAGAGGTCGGGATAAAGAACATTTATGATTCAGATAGACTGCAAGAGACACGGAAAGCTGTAGAGCTTGCTCGAAAAAGACTATTAACTGTTCAAAGCCGCCAGAAAAGCTATAGTGATACCAGGCGAAGAGACCTTGAGTTTGAGGTAGGTGACTTTGTATTTCTCAAAGTATCGCCTATGAAGGGAATTCAGAGGTTTGGTGTGCATGGGAAGTTAGCACCCAAGTTCGTGGGTCCCTTTGAAATCATTCAGCGGATTGGAAAAGTGGCATATAGACTTGCGCTTCCTCCACATCTTTCGGTAATACATGATGTTTGTATCAAATCTGAGAAAGTATGTTAGGGATCCAGAGCATAAGATAAGTTGTGATGATTTACATGTTGAGTCAGACTT
The DNA here is from genome assembly GCA_037367405.1 of Ottelia alismoides. Lineage (NCBI taxonomy): Eukaryota > Viridiplantae > Streptophyta > Magnoliopsida > Alismatales > Hydrocharitaceae > Ottelia > Ottelia alismoides. Next base: position 69,900 of record JAZKJV010002227.1, on the reverse strand, counting down.
GACATACCAAGAGATACCTGTGCAAATACTTGACAGGGATATCAAGAAGTTAATGAACAAAGAGGTACCTCTAGTTAAAGTGTTGTGGCGCAACCAAGAGTTTGAAGAAGCCACGTGGGAATCTGAAGTGAAAATGAGAGGAAAATACCCATACTAATTTGAACGATAACACTATGTATTATGTATATCTTTATTGTAAATGAAATGTCGTTCATCCTCTTTAAGGTTGTTATGGTTTCAATTCTCTTTAAGGATGTTATGCCTGCATTTCTAGTCTCGAGGACGAGACTTCCTTTAAGATTGTTATAATTGTAAAGCAATGAACTTGGCATCTCTCGGATCCTATATCATAAGATCCGACTCGTTAAGAGAAAATCAACGGAATTTGTTTCGTGTGAATCGGACTTCGTTATGATTTGTTATGATTTTCGAAAGAAAGAGAAGTAAGGAGGGTTAAGATGCCATTAACCCATAATGACAGTCATTAAGACTAATTAAGCATGATTAAAGAAACTAATGGCGGATTGAAAACCGCTAATGATCATTGGCAAACACTAATCAATAGTTAGCAAAAGATAAATGTAAGCCACGAAAGTTAAATCGCGATTAGTGAATAGTAATCACGATTAGTGTTAATTAAGCGTCATTAGCGAATCTAGAATCTTCTGGAATGTTCTAACTTAAGCCCTAAGTTTCGTATAAGTTTTGACCAAAACCATGGGCCAAAACCATGGGCCGCTAACCGCGGTTAAGGGCTAAACTATGGTTTTCTAACCATGATTAGTGGTTTTCTGGAGCCTATAAATACCCCCCTACCCATTCATTCTCTACGATTTCCACTACCACCACTACCCAAGGTTAGGGTTGAGAGGTCGGGAGGAGGAGTGGGAGGCGGGCAAAGAGCGCTAGCGAAGCGCTGCCGGGAGAACGAGGAGGAAGGTATGATCATCTCTTAGTTTGCTTCGTAAGCTGGGCTTTCAATTCATCCTCTTTTCTTCCAAGTTTTGTTCTTGATTTATCTTTCTTTCCGATTCGTTTCCTATTGTAGTTCGAGGTGAAATCTGTATAACACCCTACTTAGGTGCGGGCGGCTATGCATGTCAGTGAATCTTGTGATTCGTCACACATTCACTCACCTAAGACGCGTGGTGTCTACCAATTCTCCATTACTTATTGTTGTTTCTTTTCCGCTTTTATAGTTATTTTGATAGAGAAATCCGTGTAATACCCTACTTAGGTGCGGGCGGCTATGCACGTCAGTGAACCCTATGATTCGTCAGCACATTCATTCACCTAAGACGCGTGGTGTCTACCGATTCTCCATCGCTTGCAGTTTGATTATATTCTTTCAGTTTCGTTGTTATTTTCATCTCAATTGATTTTATAGAGGAAACTCTTTTCATTTTTATTTTGAAATATGTCCCGATATAAGGGGAAACTCTGCCGAAATTTTCCGAGAAATATGTCCCGATATAAAGGGAAACTCTCCCAAAATTTTCCGAGAAATATGTCCTGATATAAGGGAAAACTCTACCGAAATTTTCCTAGAAATATCACCCCGTATAAGGAGAAGTTCTGCTGAAATTTCAAGAGAAAATATGTTCTTCGCGTTCTTCGTGTTTTCGTGTTCTTCGCGTTCTTCGTTCATTCTTCGCGTTCTTGACACATTCTTAGCGTTTTTGATACGAAAATGAAATTCAGTCGTTTTAGGATCCTTAAAACTTCCTTTCTTAAAATTAAACACAATAAAGCATTGCATACGCGAGAGAGAGCTCGATTAGGTAACGAAATACTTCCTTTTGTTGTTAGGTTTTCATATGAGATTATTGAAATTCCTGATTTTATGTTTTTCGCTATAAAGAACCCTAATTTGACTATCTTTAAGTAAGTATGAAAAGTTGCTTTGTTATTCCTACTAAAATAAGGTTTAAGCATCAAATTGATGCAGTGGCTTGGAAAGATAGGGTTTGGGAGTTAAAAGAGCATAAATTGAGTATATAAATATATGAATTAATATATGTGTAAGTCTATACTCAGTATTTATGGTTACGATAATCTACGACTTGACAGAGGAATTACATCATGGGAATTGATGTCTTTTAAGTTGGATCCTGAAAAGGGTCGTGAGTCACGTTAAGGATGACTGGGAGTAGAACTATAGGTCGGGCATGCAACCTGCAGGTTCGTCGGAAGGAACCCGTATTAGTGTTTCCCTATCTGGGTGGTACACGATTGCCCTGTTATGATAAGTGCGCATGAAATGAATGATTTGGAACGCGTGATACCGGGAGCCAATATATTCGGGTTGAACGACGGAAGATGTGGTTGTGCCATGTGGAGGCACGGGTGGTTCAATAGCGGCCGGGTCACGACAACATGTATTTAAGCCGCTAGGTTATAATGTTAGCCTGAGGTTTTAAGCAACCGAGTCCTCGAGGACGGTGTGCTCATTTGTTTTTCAGGATGAGGGTTTGAGACCCTGATTAATAAAAGAAAAGTAAATTATCAGGGTAGTATTGGAAGATTGGTTAAGGCGACGTGCGACGGCATAAGCTTACCAAGATCAACACAATCTCCAATCCCGAAGTGTCCACAGCTTCGGAGACCAAGAATGTTGGGGTTCCCTTGGACTAATCCTTGACGTGGAATAGAAAGGAATATGACTTAAATTAACGAGAAGGAATGAAATCTTTTGTGATAACAAGTTTTGAAAAAAATTACACAATTTGTTTGCTTTTCTCTTCTTTGTTACTTAGCATTCGCTAATTTTTACCCTATGATTTATAGAAAATCCAACATGTGTTGGTGAGCAATCACAAGGACTTTAGTAATACAGCCAGTTAACATAGACATCTAACCAACCACAGTAGCTCTCTCTATAAGATGGTTAGTAATCTTTTGTGTATTTTCCTTTCAAGCTGATGTACATGTAAATGGTTATACTGGAACAATGTATTATGTGAACTTTATTTTGTGAATGGAAAAGAGTTAAAATGCAATCTTCTGAGTATTTTTATTTGCAGTCTGTTTCCGAATGTTAGTTGTGATTACTGGATAAATTATTACTGAGTAACCAGATCCGGATATGGGAGGATCTGACGGCCCGGAATTAGGGTCGTGACATATATAGTGCTTGCAGGACCCACAGTGGTAGGCACCGATCGGCATCTAAGACCAGACTCAAGTCTCTTTTTTGATTAATTAGCACCAGTTCTTCTCATTAATAGAAGCTATTGTCATAAGGCTATTTCCTCGTATATCATTTAGATTAGTTTAAATTCTGTCTTTAAATTATACGCGGATCACTCTGTATGTAGACTGTTGGAGTAAGGTACGCATTTCTGACTCTACATGCATCATTGAGTTTCATCGCGCATCGGCTTTTCCGTCTTCCTCCCCCTATTTTATTGGACTTAAAAAGGAAATTGGAAAATTCGTTAGACGTTTTATTCAGAAAAAGACATAAAAAGAGATAACTAATAAAATCGGGACTGCTAAAGCACACTTGGCCTAAAATCGGACTTAACAACAAAAAAAAATTGTTTTGGGGAGAGTAGCTCCCCCCTTGTCTGATTTTACCTGCTGAGAGTTGAGTGACCACACACTAGGATAGAGCCACGCCTGAACTTTCTTCAGACTACCAGTTCTAACAAAAACGATTAGCTATTCTCCAATGAGAATTTACGGGTAGCCGGTAGACGGTATGTACTTCCTTAACAGAGTGGGTGGTTTAGAGGACATTGTGTAAGGCTCTGTCCTCAAGTGATCGAGTAGCCGGAAACGATCCGTACTTACACTATACTGGCTGGAAATAGGTGCAACTGGTCGTAAGACTCCGGGCCAGTCTCCATGGAGAATCGAGCTCCTAACAGCTCGATGAACTCGTTCAGTAAGATAGGATTATCACCAAAATAAAAATTGACAAGATAAACGACCGAGCTTTCACGGTCATAACACTGTGTTGAGTTGGTGAACTGGGGTCGTTTTCTCATCATGCTTTCAATCCAGATCTACTCTTTATAAATCCCCACATCAAGATGATGGGCAGGAGGTCTCTTAGGCTGCCTATGACAGCACACCGCTTTCCAGCACTCCTTTCCGTTCATCTAGGGTGGCTTCAAAAAGCTCAGACCCGCTCTCTGAACTCAAATTCGTCTCCACCTTATAACCCCTCGACCACCCTTCTTCCACTACTGAGGTACAGACAAAAAGGCCAGCACAACTCTACATTCATTTGACAGCACCTGAGCTAGGGTCTTTTGCCTTTACAGAGACCGAAGAGATGGTCAGTGATGACGGAATCAATGAGCAGCCTCAAACTTCATCTTTTGTATTAGACCAGGACGCCGCCATCAACAACACACTGCTAACTTCCCTGGAGACCATGCAGAGATGAAATCAGAGACCAGGGAATCTTCATAATAGAGGTGAGGAGAGAGCTCGCTCAGATGAGAATTGGGACAGAAGAGCCAGAGATACCAGCTGGTGGTAGAGAGATACCCAGACATGAGGGCCGAACAGACGATAGACACCAGGACGAACCGCGAGATCCGCAGAGGTCAGCACGCACCATGAGGCAGTTGCGCAATCCTGGTACAAGCCTCACTCACCGATGGATCCAGCTACCCGTCATCTTGGGCGACTTCGATCTTCGCCTCTAGACAATCCAACTACTGCCCAAATTCCATGGGCATGCCATTGAGGAGCCCCATCTCTATCTGTAAGAATTCGAGTTGATCTGCAATACCGTCTACGACAGGCTAGTGGACGAGGACACCATTAAGCTGATAGCCTTCTCGTTCTCCTTGGTTAATAAAGCAGCCTACTTCTTGAAATACCTGGGGAGGGTCATCACCACTTGGGAGCAGCTCAGGACCAAGTACATGAACAAATATTATCCACTCGACTAGACCAATGCAGCTAGAACCATGATCAGCAACTTCTCTATGATCCCCAATGAACAGTTCCATTAAGTGTGGGATCGATTCTGAGAGCTTATTGACAGGTGTCCCCACAAAGATATCAGCAAGTCCAACCTCGTTTAGAGTTTTCTTTTATGGGCTGACACCTGAGCTGCAGGGGTTAGTGAACGCCTCTTGTGGAGGTTCCTACTTTGTCAAAGACGAAGACCAGGTATGGGCCATCAATGAAGAGATGGTCGAAAACTACACCGTGACGTCCCAGACGCGGGTTTACAATCAGGGGAAGCCTCTCCACCAAGCGACTTCATACCAGAGAATAGCATGCATTGAAGCTGGTCCTTCTCCCTCTTCTGCGACAGCAGCACTAGCAGAGTCTTCAGCTGCCGATATGGGTATCAACAGCCAGAAACTGGATCGGACGGAGATTATCGACAAGAAGACATGCCAGGGCCTTGATAAGCTCAATAAGATTGATGAGCTGGCCCAAACATTGAGTGACCTGAAGACCCAGATAATGTGTCTCTAAGGGGCACAGACAGCTTATTAGCCACATTCCAGGTCACGGTCTGATCCAAGAAGCAGTTTGTCTCAGCCCTCCGCCTCGTACCGTCAGGTCCATCACATTTAGGCGGAGCCGATCCAGTCACTCCCGTAGTACCAGTTGCTGCCACCTCCTTCCTCGAATACTCAAATGGTGGTATATCATCCGGATCAGCCCTTGACATCCCTTCCCCCGCTAGTCCATGAGCAACAGGAGCTGTTGATGGAAATCAATGGGATATGGTACTCCCAGAACCCACAGTAGCCCGGGAACCGTCGTTACCACCCAGATTTCCGATGGTCCACTGGAGGTGCTTCATTCCAGCAGCAGCCTCCGGCACAGGCAGAGCAGGGCGCCCAACAGCAGCAGCTCCAGTACTCCCAGCAGCCACAGCATGGTCCTCGACACTCATACCATGGTCAACAGTGGAGGCAGCAGCAACCTCATCAGCAGTACCCACAGCCTCCTCAATCATACTAGCAGCAGTAGTAGAGCCAGCCTCATTTTCAGCGTAACAACCCGTCCGATCCTCATACACGCTCATATGAGAACCCAGCCTTGGACGATCTCGCATGCATGCTTTTCGAGCAGCAAGCTACCTTCCTACGAGAAATGGATTAGTTCCGGTAGGAAATGAGGGAAATAATAAAGGCCAAGGCCGCCATACCTGCACAAATTGAACCTAACCCTAATAATCTGAAGAGAAAATCTGAGCAGGGTTAGTCTACAGAGATCGTCTCTCCTAGTGATATTCTGGATGACATTCATTATTTATTTGATGTTGAGTTTGCGACACTTACGAGTGGTAGGAAGACAGTCGGTGATGACTCATCTAGGCGATATCCCGAGGCATTTTCAAGGGTGCCAGGTGGAGTCGGGAGCGGTGTTGATGTTGCTAATCGTGATGATGACGGTGGCGTTGAAGCCACCAAGGATGATGATCCAGACGACGGAGCTGATGTCGTCGTATCTCCAGTTGTTATAGATGGTGGTGCTGATGCCACCAAAGTTCTAGATGCTAGGCCAGAGTACGGTACTCAGTGTTCAGGAAAACGGCCGAGTATACCGCATACTCGGCCGCATACTCGGAGTCGGATCCTTGGGCGCACCGTGTTTGATGTAATCAGGTTTTAGGCGCTCAGACCGCATAAGCGGCCGAGTATACGTGATATGTGGTCGAGTAGTCGGTCGTTTTTCTAATAGAAATAAATCCCCAGACTTAAACATAAGAGGGTCCTCATCTAACTTAAACAAATCTTAACGCTTCAGCAAAATAGAACCCTAACCCTTCCCGTTCTCACCTCCACGCAGCATCGCGACTCTCGACCTCGGCGACTTCGACTTGGAGCCCTAAGTCCAGCCTCGCCTCCGCGATAAGCCCCCCCTTCCTGCATCGCCTCCGCCTCTGTGCTTCTTCTCATCGCCTTGAAGCTCCTCCCGCCAACATCGCCTCCGCGGCTCCGCCAACATCGCCTCCGTGATCCCTCCGCCAACATCACCTTCCCATCGCACAGGAGCCCCCTTCATGCATCGCCTTTACGCCTCGACCCTCTGTGCTTCTTCTCATCGCACAGAAGCTCCCTTGCTCCTCGTGCGGTCGCCGGAATTCCGCCACAGCAGCCTCCACGGCTTCAACCTTCACGACTGCACCAAAGGTATAAAATCTTTGGTGAGTCCCCCTTGCTCCCCTATCCAGTTGCTTGTTAACGATGGTTAGTTGTTATATAATCTGATTTTTAATGATATATTTAGCTAGGTAAGATTATGTGGTTAGTTTATAGTTTTCTCGACTAGTTAGGTAAGATTATATGGTTATTTGCTAACTGGTGGGTAAGATTATGTTATAAAATCAGCACCAAGTTATCAACCTTTGCATTAGTTTGTCAGCCTCAATCTCACTTTATAAGTTTGTCATTTAATTATATAAAAAAGTTTGATTTGTTTTTAATATGTGATCATTATGGCAGCAATGGCCTCTCAACCAAATCTTGAAGTTGTTGGAGATGCATCATCGACCCGTCATGTCCCGTCGGGATCTAGTGATCCCGGTTAGAAATACGCATTCCTCGCTTCAAAGACTGATCCAAATACAGTCACATGTGCACTTTGTGGCAAGATTGTAAAGGGTGGTATAAATAGAATGAAGCAACATCTAGCACATGTCAAAGGAAATGTAGCGTCCTGTCCAAAGGCTGACTTTGAAATAAGAAAGGAAGTTAAGGAATACTTGGACAATACACAAAAAAAGAAGTGCGATAAATCGAAAGATTTGCAAGAAATGAGGGATGAAGTTGCCAATTTATTCATGGGTTCAAGTGCAACTCCATATGAAAGAGAAGAGAAAAGACATCAGAAGCAACTGAAGAATGCAAAATGCATCAAAGTTCAATCAAAGATGCATTTTGTAAGGAACAACGTGCACGGGTCAATAAGTATGTGGGCAAGTTCTTTTATGACTGTCAAATTTCATTCAATGTGGTCACCCACAAATCCTTTATTCGTATGTGTGAGGCAATTGGTCAATATGGACCGGGATACAAGCCTCCCTCCTATTACGAGATCTCAGAGACATTGTTGAATGATGAAGTTGAGGAGACAAAGGAGTTCATAAGCAGTTATAAGCAATCTTGGAAGAAGGGGTGGTTGTTCCATTATGACGGATGCTTGGACAGATATGCGGGGTAGGAGCATCATGAATTTTTGTGTGAATTCCGAGTCGGGCACATGTTTTTAAAGTCTGTTGATTCATCATCTGAGTCTCACACTGCAGAGTATATATCCAACTTAGTGCATGAAATTGTTCAAGAGGTTGGAGTTGATGATGTTGTTCAGGTCGTCACTGATAATGCATCGGCCAATTTAGCTGCTGGAAGGATACTTAGGACTAAGTATCCAAGGATTTTTTGGTCTTCATGTGCAGCTCATTGCATAGACCTTATGTTGGAAGAATTTGGTAAAGAACCCAAGGTAAAAAATGCAATTACAAAGGCAAGATCTCTCACTACATTCATCTATAGCCATGCAAGGACCTTGAGCTTGATGAGGCAATTCACACAAAAGGGAGAAATTGTACGGCCAGGACAAACAAGGTTTGCTACCACATTTCTCACTCTACAGAGCGTGATGGACAAAAAGGAGAAGTTGAGATTGATGTTCTCGTCTGATGAACGGAGGCAATGCAAGTGGTCAAGGACAAAGAAAGGAGAAATGTCTTCATCTATTGTTTTCAGTGCTGCATTTTGGAACCAAGTGTCTATGACCTTGAAGATCTTCTCTCCCTTGGTTTATGTTTTGCGCATTGTTGATGGGGATCAAAGACCATCCATGGGATTCATATATGGTTCATTATTGGATGCTAGAAAGGAAATAATGTCAGTGTTCAAAGACAATGAAGCACAATACAAACCTTTTATCGATGGCATTGACTCAAAATCAAAGGGTAGGTTGGATAGCCCTCTTCATCTTGCTGCTTATTTTCTTAATCCATATTACTACTATAGAGATAGTAGTGTCATTGAAAGGGGGGTTGTGTCGTGGAGGGCTTCATGCAATGCATGGAAATTTTTTATCCTGATTTGGAAATTCAAGATGTAATCACATCAAAGGAGCTGTTCTTGTACAAAAATGCACAAGGATCTTTTGGCAAGCCGTTAGCTGTGAAACAAAGATCGACACCCGACGACCAATTTAGGTCGGGTATTGTAATTATTTCATATTAATTAGCATCATCAATTTAGTTTTTTATAGGATAGCTTATTCATAAAATTTCTCATATGTAGATAATTGGTGGATGTTATAATGGTGGAGAGTGTCCTCATCTAACGGCTATGGCAATGAGGATTTTGAAGTTGACATCCTCCTCTTCTGGATGTGAAAGGAATTGGAGCATTTTCTCATCGGTAATTCAAAGTCTATTGCTAATACTTGTCATTTATAAGTAGTGAATGTAATGATATATTGTTTCAATTGTAGATTCATACAAAGAAGAGGAATAAACTTGAAATCAAGAGGTTGAATGATTTGGTATTTGTTAAATCTAACTCAAGATTGAGAGAGCGTCAGATGACAAAAGGCAAAGATCCATTAGTTTCCAAGGATCGTAATAATGTAAGTGAGTGGATTGCAGAAGGAGGAGAGGAAGAGGTATTTCCAGGATCAGGATTAACATGGAACCTTGTAGCTGAGGCAACTGGTGCAGAAGATCTTGTGCAACATAGACGAAGTCAAAGAATTGTTGATGCATCAAGGCCAACTACATTGGAAGATGATGATGAAGCCGATGAGTTTGCAACCGATGAAGAGAGTGACGATGACCCTATTCCTCAAGTTGAATTTGCAGATGAATGGCAATCAGAAATGAAGCTTTTCGATGCTTTATGTTTTTGGATGCTTTATTTTTTGACATCATTTTGAATGCCCTTATTTTGAGAACATATTTGTATTTGTTGAAAACACTTGGAGGCAGACATGTTGCCATATGCGCTTTCAATTGATGCTTTTGCTCATTTGCTCTAAATTACTTTTTATCACAATAGTTTTGTTCCTAGTACCTTCAATTCCTTATTATTATACTCAAGAGATATAATATTTAGAGGATATTAACATAATATTAAATATTTATTTATACTTTTAAGAATAAAAAATACCAAACCGCATAAAACCGCATATTCCCCGCATACTCTCCCGCATACCGCATACTCTCTATTCAGTGACCCCTCCGACTGAATACCGCATACCGCCTTCCTGAACATTGACGGTACTGATGCCGCTAGTTCAGATATTGTCGGTGGTACTGATGCTCACCAAGAGTCAGACAATTGTTTTGTCTTCTCTTGTACCTGAAGGTATTTTTAGAAAAATACAAAAAATGAAAAAAACTTCAAAAATCAAAAATATGAATAATAGAAAGGTTTATGTATCTCCTTTGGATCCATCTGTAGATATTGATGATGTTTGCTTGGATTCCAGCATTATGAATGCTCAGAAACCCATTCCAGACCCTCATTTTTCTGAGGAGGGTCCCTTTATCCTCTTCGTTCAAGCACTCCGCTTAGGGAAGAGCCAAAAAAACAGAAAATCCCAAAAAGAGAGCAAATAGAGTTCAGCGAGCAGATGATAGACAGATTTCAGATCCAGCTGACTCTTCAGAAGGCACTTGAGCATATCCCTCTTTTCTATAAGAACCTCGGAGAGAAGACCACCATCCGTAAGAAGAAGAAGCGAAATCGCAATGCAGAAATCCATGTGTCCAGTCGTGCCACTTGCTTCGCCATCCAGAACCGATTGTCGGCCAAGAGACTTGATACAGGAGCTCTATATGTCACATGCCACATCTATGAGAAGTGATTCGATCGGACTCTATTACACAGCGGATCCTCGATTAACCTCCTTCCGACTGCCTTACACGACCGATTCGCGTTTGGCCCTCTTAGACGGAGCAGGACAGTTCTTCAGTTTGCGAATAGATCTGTCAAGAGGCCAAAGGGGTAATTAAAGGACGTTGTCATCTCAATTGAGGGTCTGAAATTCCCCGTGGACTTCATTGTGTTGGACCGATACCCTCATCATTTTAGGATGACCTTTCTTGACCACAACCAAGGCGGTGTCCGATCATGATAGCAAGAAGGTAAACTTTCGCATCGACGACGAAAGTATACAAATAGAGACAATTGAGGAATTGAGAGTAAGAGATTCAGCTTGCTCTGAGCAGAGTTCAGAGCAGATGACAGATTCAGAGTTAGACATCCACTATGAGTGTGATTTTGTGATTACAGATAATGAAATCATTTGGAAAGATCTGATTTCACGAGCTCTTGTCACACCTTCAGAGATTGGAGAACCACAGATGCCAGCAGATGAGAGTTCGGAGAGCACACTTATGGCACAGGATATCGTAGAGGCTGATGATTATGATTTGGACAGCGAAGCAGAATATATTTCTTGTGATTCTGATTCAGATCCCTCGGGCTCAGACACCGATTTTTATTGGCAGGATTTCGATGATTATTTATCGTGTCTGATGTTCACAGAGCCTACAGGTAGGACGGAGATGGAGCCAGTATAATTGATAGATACACTAGTGGGTCGTCTTCATCGGATTCATTGATTCAGCGAGAGTTCTCTCATGCCTATTTGGTAGCCTTCACTCGAACTTTTCACAAGCCAGATCTGCCAGCTCCCACATGCCTGAAACTAAAGACCTTGTTGCAGGGCATGAAGTATAGATTCCTTACGGATGAGCCAGAGATGTTTCCAGTTATTATCTCGGCGGATTTGACTGACGACCAAGAATCTTGTTTAATAGAGGTTGTTGAAAGAAACCGCAAGGCTATTGGATGGAATGTAGCTGATCTCCAGGGGATAAGTCTGGCCCTTTGCTCCTACTAGATATATCTTGAGGATGATGCCAAGCCATCTCGTGAGTTTCAGCAAAGGTTGAACCCGAATCTTCGAGATGTGGTCGTGAAGGAAATATCTAAGTAGTAGAGCGATGATTTTATCTACCACATCTCCGACTCCAAATGGGTTAGTCCGTTACATGTGGTATCCAATAAGACGGATATCACTACAGTTTTAAATGAGTATGGAGAGGAGATAGCTACCCGAGTACTCATTTCTTGGAGGGTATGTGTGTACTACAGATGATTGAATCAAACCACCAAGAATGACCACTTCCCACTTCCATTTATTGATCAGATCATCGAGAGGTTAGATGGGAAGAGTCATTATTGCTTTCTTAACAGGTATTCGAGATACAATCAGGTGTCCATAGCGCCTGAAGACCAGGAGAAAACGGCGTTTACCTTTCCGTTTGGAGCGTATGCTTTTACATGGATGCCCTTTGGATTATATAATGCCCCGGCTACATTTCAAAGGTGCATGTTTTCCATCTTCTTGGACATGGTGGGCGATTGTTAAGAGATCTTCATGGATGACTTCTCGATTTACGACAATGGGTGTGATGCTTGTCTTGTTTGCCTAAACCGAGTACTTCAGCGTTGCATTGAGGTTCACTTAGTCTTATCTCGGGAGAAAAGTCACTTTATGATGACTTAAAAGATGATCCTTCGTCACATCATCTCCAACAAGGGCATGGAGATTGATCCGGCCAAAGTGAATATCATCAAGAAGCTCACTCCACCATCCAATTTAAGATAGATGTGGCCTTTTCTGGGGCATGTCGGTTTCTAACGACGGTTCATACAGGACTTCAATCGGATTGCCCAACCGCTAACTGATTTGCTCACAAAAGACATCGAGTTCCTTGTAGATGATAAGTGTCTTTCTTCGTTTAAGACTCTCAAGAATTTGGTTGTTCAAGCTCCTGTCCTTCAACAACCCGATTATTCTCTCCCATTCGAGATCATGATAGATGCTTTCAATTTTACCGTAGGGGCTGTGCTTGGACAGAGGAAGGACAATGTACCATTTGCCATACACTACGCTAGCCGGACTTTGGATGCCGCTCAACGGAACTACATTGAGACTAAGAAGGAGATGCTAGCCGTAGTTTTTGCTCTGGATAAGTTTCGATCTTATATTCTTGGCTCTAGAATGACTATCTATACAGATCACACCGCAATCCGATACCTAATAGCCAAAAAGGATGCCAAAGCCAGATTGACTAGATGGATTCTTTTACTCCAGGAGTTTGATATTGAGATTAAGGATAAACCTAGAGTCAAGAATGTGGTGGCGGATCACCTCTCCCGATTAGAGCATCTTGAGGATTCTGATATAACCATACATATCACTTAGACATTCCCAGATGAGGCGATTCTTTCTATGACCTCGTTCCCATGGTATGCTGACATTGTGAATTATCTTGTTGCCAAGAAAGTTCCACAAGGTTGGCCAGGCAGCGACTTGAGACCTTCGCAAAGGCCAAGTCCTATCATTTGGAGGATCCCATCCTTTACCACGAAGGAGGGATAGTGCATGTCGTCGGTGTATTCCTTAGGAGAAGCACCATAACGTCCTCACCTATTGCCATAAGCTTGAGGCAGGAGGACATCACTTTGGGAGACGGATAGCGCAAAAGGTTCTCCAATTCGATCTTTGGTGGCCTACCTTTTTCAAGGATTCAAATGAATTCGTGAAGAGGAGTACTGACTGTCAGAGGATGGGCATTTGCGGACAAAGAGAGATGATGTCGATGCAGCTCATTCATTTCTATAAGGTTTTTGACACATGGGGCATCGATTTCATGGGTCCATTCCCTAAGAGTCAGGAAATTGAGTACATTTTGTTAGTTGTGGATTACGTGAGTCGTTGGGTTGAGGCTACCCCTGTCCGAGCCGCAGATGCAAAGAATGTTTGCAAGTTTTTGAGGAAGAATATCACATAACGGTTCGAGATACAGAGTCTTGATTTCTTATGGGAGGACTCATTTTATCAATAACAATGTAAGAGCCCTTACTAACGAGTTCACCATTGATCATAGAGTTGTCACGCCAAATCATCCACAGACGAATGGTCTTTCTGAGGTTTCAAATAGGGAGATTAAAACTATTTTACAGCAAGGAGTCTGCCAAGACTGAAGAATTGGTCACAGCTTTTGAACTCCGTCTTGTGGCTCTATAGGACTTCCTTCAAGACACCTTTGAGTACATCTCCTTTCCGACTCTTTTATGGCAAGCCATTCCACTTACCTGTGGAGATCAAGCACAAGTCATTTTGGGCATTTACTGAGATACTAGATCCTGAGAGTATAGGAGATCAGAGGAGAGCAGAATTGGTAGCCCTGGAGGAGTTGAGAGATACAACCCTCTTGAGTAGCCTACAATATAAGGATAGAGTGAAGATATGGCATGATTCTCACATCAGCATAAGCAATTTGAGCCCAACTAGAGAGTATGACTATTTGATGCAAGGTTAAGATTATTTCCAGGAAAATTACATAGTAAATGGAATGGACCATACTTAATCAGAAAGGTGCACGACAACATATCTAAGTTGTCTTATGAGTCCATCTTTCGAGTCAATTGTCAGCGCCTTAAGACATATCTTGATCATGATCATGTGACCGTTGATGTTGCCCCCATTCATTTTGTATGAGATGTGTTCCTTGACTTACATCACCTGCATCTCATACTTGATTTTCATCTCTACTCCGCCTCTGTATAGTTACATACTGTCTATATCAATCATTCATTTTGTTTAATACCCCAAATCCATCTTATGATTTTGCTATACTTAGAACGCACTTTATCCTAAGTATAAAGGGGTATTAGACATGTGATTATCCATTTTTTATTATTATTACCTTTATTTTTGTTGTCTTAGGGATATTTTACCCTAAGTATAGGGGATGTAATATCTGTACATTCTAATCCTCGATTTTCTCCTTTTGTGTACAATCTTATATACTTAGGACTATTTGATCCTAAGTATAGGGAGGATCACTGACTTCTATTGATTTTATTCTTCCATTCTTTCCAGTCATTGTAGTACAGGATTCTTTTCACTTCTCTACACTCAGCACGAGTTATGTCTTCTATCATCGCTCTGTGATCACTCTGAGGACATCGTTCGAGCAAAGTATAGGGGGTCGTATATATTGTATATATACATTAGCCATAACTCGTACTTTATGTGTGTTAATAATATAGCTATTATTTATAAAATAGGAATAAAGATGTTCTGAAAAATGTTTTCAAAAATGCTTTGTAAAGATTGCTTGTAAAAACTTTTGAAAAATTATCTTTGTACAAATTTTGTAAAAATGTTTTGTTTATAAAAAGATTTTTAAATTATTTTCTGTATCAAAATTAGGTATACTGTACAAAATTTTTGAAAATAGTGTGAAAATAAAATGTTTGTAAATTATTGTAAAATAATTTTGAAAATCTTTTGAAAAATGTTTGCAAAATTATTTTGTCACATGGGAAATAAATTATGGGGTATGAAAATTATGTGTATATGCATAATCTATCCCTCAAATTCTTTGTACGTAAGTAACCTTAATAAAGCCGGCTTGAGATCCCGTAATTAAAATCCATTTGTATATAACACCTATAACACACACCCTTTTATAAATATGTATACATTTTGGTGAAAACTTTCCTTTCATTTACTGTTTCAAAATACCTAAAAAATTGAAAATTAAAAATTTCATAAAAATTTGCATAATTTCAAAAATTCCTAACAAAAAGAGTTTTTTGTAAATATTTGCATGTGCATTCTTCAGAATCATAGTTGACATTTAAACTAGTCTGAAATAAAATTGAAGAATGGAGCTTGGTTAAGATCTTAATCAACTTACTTCAGAGGAACCTTATAAGATTTGGAGTTAGGACTTTTCAGGTCCATAGCGACTTAATTCTTTGAGTCAACTAGGCAATGTTCACATGTCATATTGATTAGCCTAAGTAGAACACTTAACAATGCACACATGACTCTCAGAGACAATGGCTTGACTTGGACATGCACCTTACACATAGTTCAACACGGATGAGGTGGTGAGGAGGCATAATCCCTTGGCTTGGAGTAGCATACGGGGGTAGTGCAGCTAGCACGAACCTCATGTCCTCCTCTAGGGAGGGATGTGCATCTCAACCTGGTCTAGTAGCATTGAGGTCTAATGACGGGATGCCGTGGGTTGCAATAAAGCTTCAAAAGAAGAATAGTCTACTAGCTCAAGAAGAAAAACTCTTTATGTATGCACCTTGTAGATATGTTGTATATGTCATAAAAAATGTGCAAAATACAAAAACTCCAAAAAAGGGGGCGTGCAAGATTGAAAATAAAATACATGTCGGAGTTATATAGTTGAATAAGCAAAGCTTATGTATTCCACCGTCTTATCTCAAGGAAGCTTGCAGCTGGAGACTTAGCTACACTGGTTAAGCTCCAAGGGATACGTGGCTACACTGGCCACGGTCCATTCTCTCCTTTTCCCATTTTCTTGAGCTGGTAGTACTTGAACTTAGAAGGGAATACCCCGCTACTCGAGGAAAGAGCTGTTAGACTGGGGGATTAGAGTTACCTTGTTTAGGGAGGTTGTTTCTTTGCCATTTTTGAGGTGGGGAGCTACATACCACTTAAACAGTACAAGGAAAGATTCTTAGTCATTAAAGTTTGCGTATGTAGACTTGTTCTGACCTGCTTGTTAAGGAGACCTGACCATAGAATTGTGGAACTTGAAGATTGTTAAGTCTTAAACCCGTTTCCCAATAAGGTTCCACCAAATTAATAATTCAAAGGTTTGACCAGGCTCTATACTTCAATTTTATGAAGATAAGTTTAATAATCAACTTTGATTTTTCCTTTTTCTTTTCTTTTGATTCACTTCTTTTTCAAATAAGTGTTTGCTAAGGGAGTAGCAAAGGTAAAGTATAGGGGCATGATGAATCTATGATTCTCATTCTTTATTCTTTTATTTTAGCTTTATCTTTTAGCAAAAACATATATAAATGTGTGTAAATACAATAAATTATCATTGTGCATACCTTTGTTAATATTGCATAATTAACACATATTTTCCAAAAATAAAAGAATAAAGAGGAAAAGAAAAAGGAACGAAGGATGTAATTATGTAATAAGTACAGAATGACCCAGACCCCGAGAGAAGGTTAATTATTGACCTGATCGACAAGGAATAAAGCAAGGGGAGATAGGGTCCTTGTATATTCATCACTATGCGCTCTATGTATATAGCATTCCTATTTTTATTCATCAATAAAAAGACCTCAAAACAAATTATTTCCTCAATAAAAGTTGTACATAAAATGAAGTCTTTATAATAAAAATACTTGTAAAATAAATTGGTGTACACACTACAAATAACACCACTCATAAAAAGCCACACAACAAGAACTTGAAAGATCAATTCTGGCTCCATATGAACTCAAATTCTTCCAAAATCACCATTATTGGATTATATATCAAATTATCTGTCAAATGAGGGTGTTCCATAAAATTTGGAGTTATGAGGTAAAATTTGGCCTTTTGGGTGCATTGTATAGTCACAGAGTACCTATACTTGTAAACATCTATATTTAATTATTTTAAGTCATAATTAGTGCATATTGTATTTTAAATAATTTTACATATTCCTAACAATAAAATAAAAAATTAAAATACAAAATAAAATAAAATAAAAATAAATTCAAAAATTCATTGTACAAAAGCCACACGTGTGTATATTGTATGCAATACCTATTTATTTAATACGTCTATTTAAATTGTAAAGATCAAATAAAAATCATCTCGTGCTCCTTAAATTATTTTGTAAATAAATAAAATATAAGATAAATGATATTTATGTAAAAAAATAAAATAAAAATAAAAGAATAAAATATATAGGTATACCATACCTTTACATAGTACCTTATACTGTATATACTGTAGATATAATTTCATAAAACTAATTAAAAATCACATAAAATAGCTTGAAAAATAATAAAACTTTTTTTATTTTAACTATTTTTTATTTTAAATTCATTTACTATTTTATTATCATTATTCTTTGATTTTTTATTTTCGAATCTTTTGATAGGTTGGCCCGGGTCCGTTAATCCGAATCAACCCTCCCTCTTTCCAGGTTAGACCAAACTGGGCTTCGCCGGACCCGTTTTCTCCTATTTCCCCAGCCTGGGTCTGACCATCTCTTCCTCGATTTCTGCACTCGATCCTTCTCCTAGGATCCGTGATCCTTACGGATCCCTAGGAGGAGTTGGATCATCCTAGGGTTCCGTGCTTCCTTTCGATTCTTCTAGACCCTTGAGATCCCCTATAAGTACTCTCCTTCGCCTCCCTTGCTCAGTAAATCGTCCCTCGTCGCCTCATTCCTCCTTAGCTACCTTCAAGATCATGACAGGATCTTCAGAGGCTCTTTTGGAGCGAGTTTTGGTGGTTGGTTAACCGCAGTTCATACGTGGTCAGAGCAGTTTCACCGCGTGCAACCTCCTCCGTCTTCCGCACCGGAGTCGAGGCCAGGACCTCGACTTCTCCTTCGTTGCACTCCGTCGTTCATCGTAGGTTACCCAGGTACCCTCTAATCCTCTCTATCTCCGTTGTTATCTTGATTTACATCATCGGGCCGCTGCCACCTTTCAGCTCCGACCACTGTAGTCGGAGCTCAGTATTACTCATTTACCCGCACAGATCGAATCCTCATCTCGCTCTCACCCTTCTTCCGCGATCTGACCCCCTATACCTCACTCATCTGAGCGATATTAAGCTAGATGTCCTTCCTCCATTTCCGTCGAACGTCACTCGCGCTCCCCCACCGCTTCCCTCTGGTTTTACATGCAATAACCTGACCAGAGCTACGCCTCTGAGTCCTATTACCCTTTGCAGGTACCGGTGCGTGCAAGGAAGTTCAAACCGAGCTCCATTCAAGGTGGCGGAGCACCTCCAGGTGCTCTACCCCCGCCACGACCATCCAGCCGTACACCTGCTCGTATGAGGATCCTAGACGACGCGAAACGCCTTCATGAAGGTGTTGGACCCTGCAGCGAGTTCATCTGACCCGTAGGTCGTCGTACATGCCCGATTGAAGCTCACCGGAGCCTTATTCTTATAAGACCCTCCCTTGCCGCTCGATCAGGAGACGGAGCTCCAGATTTGATCATTGTCGTCTGTTCGCACCTAAACTTTGGCGCTCTGATCGGATCTGGGCCCCATCTAAACCGCACGTTCCAGCCAGCTGTGCAGACCATTAGATCAGACCTGGCGTGGCAGATCTGACCGCATACCCCTGACATTCCCTGACCGTCAGATCATCTTTGCAGAGCTCCATCAGAGCCGTCAGACCTCACGTGCCCACCACACGTCTGCTTAGGTATATTTCCTTTTTACCCTACATTTTGTTTTATTTCGTTATTAGTCCAATAAATGTAATCTGTAGTTAAGAACTTTTGTAGAAAGGACCCGGTAGTTTTAATATTTGCACTTTAGTCCATCTAAGTTGCAGTCACGTGTAGCTTCACGTGCTATTTGGGTTATTTGCAGTATCTATCATGAACTTCTTATCTGGTTATGCCCCTGTGATTGTGAATCATGTGTTGCACGCCTGCTTCTTCTGGACAAATTGTGTAGTGGCCCCTGGACTTTAAATATTTGTTATTAGTCAGGTCCCAAAACTTAAAGTATTTGCAGATTGGTCCTCGTGCACTATTTTTAATTATAGTCTTTTATTAATTACAGTAAATAGTAGATCAACTCCAAAAATTGCCTAAAAATTACCTGTAGCATGTGCTTGCATGTTTTATTTATAGTAATTTTTGTTTGTTAATTTTTTTTCTATTTTCTATTATTAAAAATTCAAAAACAGTAGAAAAAACCCATGTTTGTGATAAAAAATTCATAAAAAAATCGAAAACGGTTTTAAAAATTCCACAAAAATGTCTGTAGTTGTATTTTGTCACCTTCTAGCTTCTGTACAAATGTTGTTAAAAAACACCTAATAAAAGCCTAAATTTTTGTAAAGTACTCAAAAACTTATAAAAATCTTATAAAATCAACAAAAAAATCCAAAAATTGTGTTTTAAGTTCCTATTTGTCGATATTTCTTCATAGTTTTTGATGAAAAATCACTTCCAAGTGTTTTGAGCATTTTATCTAATCTTAAATTGAAAAATACCCCTGGTTGTGCATTGTTTGTTTATTTCATCACTTTTTGATTTTTAGAAAATCACAAAAACATTTAAAAATTCTCTAAAAATTTCCAAAAACACTACAAAATATTTAAAACCAAAAATCTTTTTATTTTACTTTTCTGAGTATTTTTGACATATTTGAACGAAAAGACAGCTTGTGTATACTTTTATCCCTTATCATAGTTTCCTTATATTGAAATTTTAAAATTTTAAAAAATTGAAAACCACTAAAAAGGCAATAAAAATCCTTAGATTTTCGAATCGACTACTTAGTGTTTAATTGTGCTTCTTGAGTTCGACCCCGGTCACTATACCAGGTTAATAAAAGTAGCAAAACCACTCATTTTCTCTGCTTGATTTATTAGTGGTTTGAATAATTTTCTCGTTAATTGCATTGATTGATTGGGGTGACAATGACATCTTAATTGTACACTTAACCCTAGTCGGTCTCTGCGGTTATCAGAGTGTTGAGATATTTCTATCTCGTTATATATGTTTCTTATTTCTATATCTTTCATGTACTTCTTATGTAATTTACCTAGGGCTTTTCTCCCATATAAGAGACCACTAGCGTCTCTATGCTAGTCATGGAATTCTATTCTTTCCACATATAGTATTTTATCACTCTCATGTTGTACTTCGAAAATGGAACCTTCAACATATGGATGTGATGAATGCCTTCTTGAATGGAGATCTCCAAAAGGAAATGTAAATGCATATGCCACATAGCCATTAGAAGACAAGGAAATATTACAAGTTAAAAAAACATTATATGGGTTACAATGGTCACTTAAAATATGTTTTGAGAAGCTTAGATTGGGGATGATAAAACCAGGAAATCATCAAGTCAATGGGGAACATATTGTATGTGTCAATAAAAGTAGAAAGAAAATGGTTCTCCTTCTCTTGTATGTGGATGACATGATCATCACATAGGATGAAGAAGAAAATATAACATAACTAAAAGGGAAGCTTGTTACGAAGTTTATTCTAAAGAAATATAATGTGGGCATTGATATGGAAGGTCAAATAAAGATTTTGTTCTTTGGTAGAGAAAATACATCATAGACATGTTGAATGAAAGTAAGAAGTTATCTTATAAACACGCGTCTATGTCTATTGAAGGAAATTGCAAATTTGCAAGTTAAAAGTCACGGATGAAAATAAACTAGATGAAGACTCCAAGTGTCGGTAGCAGAAACTTGTAATAAAGTTGTTTTACCTTACATTGTTCATACCTGACATTACTTATGCGATCGATATGGTGAGTCAATTTGTAGATGCATATGTGGATATGCATAAAAAATATGGATTGTATCCCATGCTACTTGAAGAAGAACCCTCGAAAAGGTCTAATCTCACCATGTGAAGCAAGACATTAAAGGCTAAGTAGATGCAGATTTGACATGTTACACTGACATCACAATATCCACTACTTGGTAGTGCAATTCTGTGGACGGTTATCTTGTAATATAAAGAAGTAAGAGGCAATCCATGTATGACGTATCAAGTGTTAAAACAAAGTAAATGGATGTGGCAATGGGGATTCTAGGAATATTATGACTTAAGATCATCCTAACAGACATTGGAATATATCTTGAGTAACCTAAGGAATTATACTGTGATAACAAGGTTGCAGTAAATTTATTTAAGGGATTTTTACACCCATAACCCTGAGTAATTTCACAATAACATTCATGACCCTGCAAAATCGTGAATTACACGGGAAACCCTGAGTAATGCTTAACTCTTACATGACATAACCCTGTGTTATATTCCGTTTGAGATGCCCGTTATATTTAACGGTTTCTGTTTAAAAAAGACAAAATTGCCCTTAATACTCTTTCTTATTTGCAAATCATGCCATCTCATTATATCTCCATCATCTGGGAGGGGTTGGGAGGCAGAGGCGACGAGGGCTGCTGGAGGAGGTGGTCCGCACGGAGGGTGGGATCGCAACCAAAGAAGGAGCCGGGGGGACTTGCAAGCGCGTGTGGGGCGGGCGGAGGACTCCTAGGGCAGTGGGGGTCGGGGCTTGGGGAGAAGGGGGCCTTCATGCACGCACGGGGCGGGATTGGGGAGGAGGGGACCTTCAGGAGCGCGCGGGGCAGGCAGGGAGGGGGGTGCTCCTGGAGTCGGGGCTTGGGGAGGAGGGGGCCTTCAGGCGCACATGGGACGAGCGGGGATGGGGGTGCTCCCGGGGTCGGGACTTGGGGAGGAAAAGGCCTTTAGGCATGCACGGGGGGCTCCTGGGGCAGGGGGTCGGGGCTTGGGGAGGAGGAGGCTTGCAGGTGCATGAGGCGCGGGCCGGGGGCTCCTGGGGCGGGGGTCAGGGCTTGGGAGGAGGGGGCTTCAGGCGCGCGTAGGGCGGGCGGGGAGGGGGGTGCTCTGGGGGTCGGGCCTTGGGGAGGAGGGCTTGCAAGCACTGGGGGGTGGGGGGAGGGGCTCCTGTTGTCGGGGGGGCTTCGGGTCCGTTGATTCGGGGACGGGGGACTGAGGTGGGTGGTCTGTCTGCTGTGGGGCTTCGGTCGGTTGTGGGGGGGAGGGTTGGAGGGCTACAGGTCGGTTGACGCGGGGAGAGGGGGGGATGGAGGTCGGTTGCCACCGGGGGGAAGGGGGGAGGGGGGGGGGGGGGGGGTCTGCAGGTCGGTCGGGGCGGGGGAGGGAGGTGGGTTGCCACCGGGGGGCGGGGGGGCTCTGTAGGTCGGTCGGTCAGGGCGAGGGCGGGAGGTGGGTTGCCATCGGGCGGGCGAGGGGGGCTCTGCAGGTTGGTCGGTCGGGGCGGGGGAGGGAGGTGGGGGTCTGCCGACGGGAGCGGGCGGGCTTCGGAGTGAGTGGTTGTAGGCGAGGGATGGAGGAGGAAGAAGGGGAGGGGATCAGGACGAAGAAGGCTTTTAAATTTTATTTTATTTTTTTGAAAATTTAGCAGCCGTTGGATGGGCTAAGGGTTGGAATAACCCAATAGTATGGTTGGGTTAAGGAGAAAACTAACGGGTGGTCATGAGTGTGAGACGGAGTGACTACTCAGGGTTTCCCGTGTAATTCGCGATTATGCAGGGTCATGAATGCTACTGTGAAATTACTCAGGGTTATGGGTGTAAAAATCCCTTTATTTAATGAACATATTTTACATTATATTTGTATATTTGATTGATTTCTACACAAGAAAACAGTTGTATAGTTCTACATCAACGAAAAAGGAAGTTCTTAGAAAGATACCCTTATAACTATCTGAAGTTACATACATAATTAGTCAACTATATCAATTATCAAAAAAAGGATAGTCTGATATATCGTAGGCAAGTCAAAATATTCAACCATATTTTTTTTGTAATTTAATGATTTGACAAAACAAAATTTTACTCATAAATAAGTTCAAACAACAGAATTGAATTAATCACTCACAACCATGGCACACTTTTGATTCAAACTCTAACGTGCATTTATCTTAACTGCAGCCTAATAAGATATATAGTTGTGAGACTATCAAACGAAGAACCACTAGACACTTTAATTTGAATGAGTGCAGGTAATCTAGAAAAAAAAGGAAGAAAAAGAAACTTCTGGGAGATTCTTATAATGTGACCACGTCAGAAAACACTTCCATATGCAACAAGATTTTACATATCCGCTTATAAATTAACTTCACCGATTTAATCGTCTGTTCCATTAGACAAAAGAAACCTACTATGGTCCGAAACATTTCCTATTTCCAACCCTCACAAGTGTGCATGCACTTCTCTCTAGACCGAATGAATGTCTTACCTCTTATACAGCCCTGCCTTCCACTTCCATTTACTTCATAGAGCCAATCACAAATGAAAAGCCAAACCAAAGGACTACAGCACCAACAAAAGGGAAGCAAAATAATGATCAAACAAGTACACCTCCCAAGAAAGGCATTGGCCATCAGCCATACCATATTATTGGCGCATCTTGACAAATAAACAGTACGAACTACTATCAAATCACCAGACCCGAAGAAAAGACACTGACAGATTTTTCTTCCTTTTTTTGTGCAACACCTAGAAAATTTCATAAGTTAATCTACATGACAATTAAAACCCGGCTCGTATATGCATTTGTCTACATCCCAAACCTCTGCCCCAGGAAACCCGAGAGCAATAATAGCCAACAAAACAGAACACTTTACCAATTCCAAAAGGCCCCAGACACAAACCCATAAAAAAACAACTACCTTTACACAATCAAACCTGTCATACCTCCACATCCTCAAAGCTACTCCCCGGCACATCGTCCCCCTTCCTCCCCACTTCTGTAGAGGCCTCCACCTCCATATCAGCTCGTGCAAAGCTCCCGAAACCTTAAAAATTCTGAACTTTCCGGGTGTCTAGGGTTTGGTATTGGGGATTCGGTGGGTTGAGAGACACTGCCGTGTGATCGAGGTAGGAAAGGAGGAGGATGATGGGTGGGAATGTTCCACAACCACATCCACTATGATAATCGAGAGTAGGAACACGATGATTTGGATGGTGATGAGAAGGATTATGATGAAGATGGTGCTTGTTGAGTGGGAGAGAGGTCCCGCCAAAAATGCGCCACTGTTCTTCTGTTCTAGTGAGTGGGTCCCTCGTACGCTGGTCACTTGCTTGCTCAGAACTGGGCAGCTGAACGACACTAGCTCTGGAAGCTTACATTAAAAGAAAGGGTAAATTACAAAAACGGGTATCATCTACGTCTCAATTGTTAATTAATTAAGATACCCAATTTTACTAAAGTAATCCTAAACTATAAACCTACGGCACTTTATCCTTTATAAGTCATCTCTCGAAAAAGTAACGTGATTACATCACAACTACATAATCTATTATGTGTTTATCTACAGTAAGTTTATCTCTTTTTTGTCATTCAAATCGATAGAATAAGAACGAGAGATAAACCTCACTTATCTATTATCCATCATCCGAGCGCAACCCTAGGAGGCGTTTGGTTGGAGGGTTTATCTTGCGAAGGATAACCCCTTTTCGAAAGAGTTATCGGGTAAGTAACCCCTTTTGTTTGTTTTGATGTTTGGTTATAGAGTTTGTTGCGATAATATTTTATTTGAGTTTAGGAAAAAAATTAGAAGCCGAGTATTTCGGGATTTTTAGATGGTATACTATAATATTTTTTGTTTAAATGGAAGAAGGAGAAGAGAGAAACAGTAAATTGGATGTATTTAATGAGAGAGACAGAGGAGTAGTCGAGAGTGATTTTCCTCTCAAATGCCATGTCAAGGCATCTGATTTTAGAATTTCCATATCAGGACATTGATCGATGAACAATTCATCGATCTGCAAATTGTTTGCCGATCAATGTATCCTCTGACAAAGACATTATTATTTTTGACAAACTATTTGTCGATCAGCGAATGGTTCGTCGTTTGAATTTGATATATATTATTAAACATATATATTATCATATAAAGTGGTTATATACATTATATATATAGGATATCTTTCAAATGGGACATGGTCCTTCCATCTCAAAGGAAGGCCAACAATCCCATCCATTCGTAATTAATCGGACGGTTATTAAAAAAGGTATGTTAATAATATTATTTAATTAACCAAAAACCCATTTTGGTCATTATTCATTATCTAAATATGGTATGTAACTACCTAAAATATCTCATCATTAATTACTCTCTCTTAATTTGCCATTAAACGTTGCCCCTCTCTCTCCTAATTTTCCATTCACGTCACCAAATACCTCCAATCTCTCCAATTCATTTGTTTGTGTTTTTTTGAGAGAGACAGAGATTGAGAGAGAGATGGAGATGGTGTGCGTGATCGACGGCAATGGCTTCATCCTAAGCCTCGCATGGCCGGCGGACGTCGTCAAGGGGGAGGACTGCTGGACAGATGTCTGAGTATTGCTATTAGAACGAGGTGACACCATTTTGATGTTCGTTTGAATTCAGATTTCGAATTACATTGTTTTTTAATGTTATATGATTCAAGATTGATAGGGATCTCTGACTGTTGCACGTCGGCTTTGATGGATTCTCTGGTCGTGGTGCGTAGTTGACGACGTCATGTGCGGCCTCATTGGCAAGTTCTTCATGCGGACTCCAACGACAACATGTCGGTCCGATCTGGATGGTGGGGGATCTATCCAAGGACTACGCGGGAGTGGTGGTGACTATCGTAGAAGTTCTTCATGCATGCGACGACGATAAAAAGGTGCTGCACCCAGTGCTGGATGAAGAATAATTCACAGTTTCATACAATATTGACGTGTATGATACAATATTGATTTGTATTAGACAAATATGATACGTATTATACATACTTGTTATGTATTTTTACATTTTAATTGGTTGCGAATGAAAAATGTAATTTTTTATATATCTTGTATATTTGATGTGCATTATACATCTTGGATGTGCATTATACATTTTAGATGCGTATTATACATATTTGGTTCGTATACAATCATCAAATAAGCGTGAATGACTACCACATTTTTACAAGAATCATACAAGTTTTATTATACAAAAACCATACAATCATTACAAAGAACCACACATTAATTGAGAATATGAAATGTATTATACAAAGAACCATGCAAAATTTACAAAAAACTGATGACTTTTTGAATGAACCACATATTCTACAAAAGAACATACAGTCGTTACAAAAAGAACTACGGATTATACAAAAAAATGTGTGAGGATACAACATATGCCCCCACGTAATGTCGTCCGACACAAAATTGGATATTTTTTAAATATGGTATTGCGAAAAATATCAAAATTAAAACTAGCTAAATTTAGTATTTTGGAATATTAATTAGCATGCATAATTAATGCAAAAGTTGATGACCAAAATACCCTTTTGGGCAACAAAATTGAAGGTACCGTTGGATTTGAATCCGATGATCCAGATCGTTGGCCTTCCTTAGGGATGGAAGGACCGCGTCTCATTTGAAAGGCCCCCTATATATATATTATAATATATGAGAAATGGGCAAACACCGATCAGCGAATGGTTCATCATTTGTTTCATTTCTCATATATTATAACATGTGTGTGTGTATATTTAACGAGTATATATATATAATGTATATACACTCTATATATGTTTAATAATATATATGATTAATATATCAAATTCAAACGGTGAACCATTCACCGATCGACGAATGATTTGTCGAAAATGTTAGAGGATACATTAATTTAGCAAGCGATTTGCTGATCGATGTCATGATAGGGAAATTCCAAAATCAAATATCCCGATAGGGTATTTGAAGGACAGCGATGCCCTGCCAGAGAAATTACTCGGTAGCCGACTTGTCGGTGGATCTCACATGAAAGAGAAAGATGGATAGCTTCTGTGCATGTAGGGGGGAGTGGGGGTTGGAGGGAAGGCTGTGAGATTTTGCAAAGATAACCTAAATTTGCAAGGAAACCCATCCATGCAAAAGGTTAGAATTTAGCATATGCATAAAAAGGATTAAAGAACCTCAGAGAGATATGCATGAAACAAAAGAATAGTCTATTCATGTTTGTTACGTTTCAGAAAGGAGGTCTACAATTGAGATTATGGTGCTTAGATATTACTTTTTGTTATTTATCCTAAAAGAATGTTAACTTTTACATGCATACTTACATCAACACCCATGTAAAATTAGTAATTCTTGCATAGTACTTTCAACGAATTAACTTACATTCGTATCATTGTTTAGTCTTGCGAGAGTACTTAAAATAAGTACTTATCCAAGCTCGTCAATATATAACAAGAATTAGCTTGTTTTCGCAAGCGACGGCGTCATGATCTTCCTTTCTACCTCCCTCGTGTGAAAGAGTGTCTGAGAGGAAGGAGGAAGAGGAATAGGAAGAAAAGTGATTATATTCGTTTTCTAGATTACTTTAAGATAGTGTGTTTGTTAGTTACGATTGCATTAGCTCAAAGGTGGTTAAGTTATTGCAGCGAAAGGGCATACATGTAAGATGGAGTAGGTTTGGTTGTTAGAATGTAAATATGAATTATTGATCGAAGTTTAATTGTATTATTTTAGGTGTTTTTTAGAAGGGAATTTATTCATGTACATTATCTCATAGTTCTTTATAATGCAAGACATATATGACTTTGTAAGGCATAGGTGACAAAAGTGATATGACTTTACTTGAAAGGTGATTTGGGTAAGAAATGCAAACACTCTCTTTCAACTTTAAAAAGAAAATCCTCTTATATGATTTTTTTAATAAAATGGGTTTCACTATTTTGCCACAATATTTTCTTCCTAGATGTTTAGGAATATGATGATATATAGTTTTGTTTGTCTTTATTTATTCAATATTTTAAATCTTCATAGGACTAAACCCATGGTGTGAAAAGAAACAAGAAAATTTGCCAGCAAGAAACTCAATGAGAATGATAATATGCAAAATAAAGGAATAACATTATTTATATATAAATTAGACAATCGAGATACAATAAGGGCATTCATGTAAAAGCTCCCGTTTTGCATGTGCAAGGAAAGGCTAGATATAAAAAGGGCTAAATGTGGTTGCTCCTTCCGGGAAGTTAAATTGACTCATCTCGTCTTATTTTTCTCATTTTTTTAATTATTTTTTGAAAATATTTCTATAGATTTTTATAACTATATCCCTATAGTATGTCATTCAAGTTTCATGCGAAACAGAGACTCATATGACATCCATCCAGACCGGTCGATTTCAACAATTCTGCGACCATTAGAAAATGATTGTCTGGATGGAGGCCGTAAGAGTCTCTGTTTCGGACGAAACTTGAATCACATAATAAAGGAATATAATGACGAAAATTCACAAAATCATTTTAATAAAAAAAATAAAAAAATTGGAAAAATAGGTGAGGGAGTCAAGTTAGCTCCCTCATAGGGCAGTCTCATTTTCCCATATAAAAAATAAAGAATATATTATGTAAAAGTCTTTGAATTATACATCAGATTCCAGAATTTCATTTAAACTTTAAAAAGTAACAATGTCACGCTAATTATTTTAGAGTTATTCCAATGTGATTTAAGGCCAGCATGATAATAATCAACGCAATTCATTTAATAGTTCCACATCACATTGAAACTAATTTTACTAATGGAATACCGCAGTTTTGACCTTTTGAAGTTCATTTATGATATGGAAATTGGATGTAAAGGTAGGAATTTTATAATAACTATTCTTAACAACAAATTATCATTGTTGTGGGGGAGGGCTCATACAAAGCATTATTTATTTACCAAGGCCTAAAATACATGAAAACCTAACTGTGTATTGAATATTTTATACATGTCGACAAAGAAGCCATCCTGGGAATCTAAGCATACATATTAAATTAGATTCTCTAATTCCAAGTTGAAGTATTATTCTGTCTCCCATAGAATATACCATTTTTATAATTGTAGTACATTCATGTGGAATTAGCAAGTGGATTATATTCGAATATTGTACTTTTATTTGTAGCTCATCCCTACGGAACTGCCCAGTAATGTTATATTAGCCAAATTCCTTAGTAATGTTTCGGGACTATATATGTCTCTGAGTAATGCAAAGTGTTTTTCTTTTACTTGAGTTGTGCAGCAATATCGTATGTTTGAAATGCGATACTCATATCGCATCCGGAAAATACGACATTCCTTATACATTATTTATATCAGATTTTAAAAAAATAAAAAAATATTGATGTTGCATTTGAACATGTGGCATCCATATATTTTTTTTTAATGTCAGATATATAGAATGTATAAGAAGTTTACTTTTTAATGGATATCGCATGTCCTAAATGTTGCATCGATGTCGCATTTAGGACATACGACATCCATTTTTTATTTTTTTAATGGATGTAGTATTTAGGACATGTGACATCTATTTTTTATTTTTTGACGTCCAAGCTTTGCAATAATGCAGATATCGCATTTTCCAAATGCGATATGAATGTCCCTTCTAAAACATGTTTTATTATTGCACTACTCACATAAAAGAAAAATATTTTGCACTACTCAAGGTCATATAGTAACGGGAAGTTGCATCGATGTTATATCCGAAAATCTTTTATTATTTAGATGGGTAAAATGGGGTTATCCCGTAATGGGAGCTAACTTGGCTCCTCCCATCCAATTTTTTCCCATTTTTTTAAAAATGTATTCGTAGATTTTCATCATTGTATCTCTATATTATATCATTCAAGTTTCGTGCGAAACAGAGACTCCTACGACCTCCATCCAGATAGTCATCGTTTGGAGGCCGTAGGGGGAGGGGAGGAGGGGAGGTCGATCCTAGGCGTTCCTGCTGGCCTCGTCCATCATCACGGCGGAGATGTCACTGGCGGAGACCACGGCGCCCTCGGAGGCAAGGGGGATGGAGAGGGTGCCCGTACCGCAGCCGGCGTCGCAGATGGTGACGCCCTCGAGGGGGCCGCCGTCGTGGAACATCGAGAGGGTGGAGTTGTCGTAGATCTTATTTCGCCGCTAGAAGCCGGTTTTGTTGAAGTAGTCGCGGACGACTCCCTTGTCGCCAACCCCGACCTCCTCGGCCTGGAGTCAGCGGCGACGGTCGGGATCGGCTAGGGAGACGACAGCTGCGAGGGAGCCAGTGTCAAGGAGGGTGAGCGCGGCGGACGGGTCCTGGAGGCGTGAGGGAGAAGGAGATGGCATTTTTATAATTTTGAGAAATAAAGTGGATATTATGGAAAAGAAATTCACGGAATCCAGTTAGTTTTAACAGCCAAATGGATGTGGGTTAACCTCAGGGTCTGTAGGGTAAGGATTAGCAAGTTTACGGGGTCAATGGGGAAATTAGGTTGTTTCAAAAGTCGTGAAGATAATTGACAAAGATTATAAGGTTTGTCAGGTAAAAATCCCAAAAAATAAACAAGGTTGTATCGGTGGAATCCCGAGGTGATGTTCATTGGGTTTGATGGTGAGCATTTGATGTGCGCTTTGTGGTGGCTGTCTTCAATTGTTACATCACTTATGAAATCGAGATCTCGCTAAAGCTCGCAAGGCAAAGGAAGATTAGAGAGAGAGAGAGAAAGAGCTTGTAGCTTCTTCGGGTATTTAGATGCTAATGGAAATATGTTGACTGAAGATTTCGGTGAATGGATTTATTTTATCCAAAATTGGAATATAATGTTAGAAAAATGAATAGTTTATTTTATTCGAGAGATAAAAGTGAGGAATTAGTAATTTGAACTCAAGAAACCTTGTATAAGAGATATATATACAAGAAATTAAACATACAAAATTAAATTATAAATAATTTCTATGAATAATAGAATTTCTAATTCCATTAGTATGGAAATGGATTTACTAGTCTAAAATAGGAAAAAAAATTGCCTGAATAGACAAACTTAGCAAGTGTAGATCCAATCTGATCCAATATTAATCATCTAAAATGCTTAAACACTAGTTGTCAAGTTGTGGATCTCCATTCTAACTATAACCATAATCAACTTCGTGCGTATATCAGATGCGATATCATCTTGCAGTGTTACAACCCCCGACTTATATTGACAATGCCCTCGTTGCGACATGGTTTGCACATTATTTTTGGGTAGTCGTTGGCTCCCTACTCTCGTGAGGGTAGTTTCACCCTCAAGTGATATTTACCAGTTATCAAGAATATTTTTGGTCACGATACCGTTTTCATCCCGAGCCTAGACTTAAGTTGTTATCAAGGGAAACTGATCGTGGAAACTTCTCTGTTTCATGCTCAATTTAATCGATTGACAAGTGTCCAAATTGTCTAAGCCTACGTTGTTAAAATAGAATAAAATTATTAAAACTTAACTCAAGATATTGTGATATCTTATGTTGTACTATCTTGAATGTTCGAGACCTAATTTTGTATCATTTTACCATCCTTTAAAAATAAGTATCTTTCTAAGGCCCGTTGAAGCATAAGGTTCTCTCTTGCATAAATAGCTAATGCAATGAACTTTGTATGTTCCTTGAAGTGCGGTTCATGCAAATGCAATCAGCAGCTCTTTCTCTTTCTAGAAATTAAGTTGGGAGAGTGTTAGTTCAAGTCACACTTCAAATTAAGGGAGGATTATATTAAAATAGAATAAAACACAAATCTGGTCGCATGCACATCCAAAAGAACAAGATATTCCACAAACTAAAAATTAGAGGCCGTAGGAGTTCTAGTTCAAACTTAAGTCATTTTCAACAATGGAACAATATATATATATATATATCGACACACAGAGGCTTTCAAATGAAGTGACATATTTCCTTGATAATGGAAAGATGCCAATTTTGACGTTGGATTTTGACGTTGGATGATGAGCCTGTGAGTAAACTGAAACCACCATATGGAATATAGTGATTTTCGTGCCAATTATATTTCTGAATATGGGGGATCCATTTAATTCATGCTTAGTTAGTAAAATCTACGTCGTAATTATTGCTATATTTAGTTAAATGACGTGTAGTACGCATTGATGTTTTCTAAAAAGTATGATGCAAAAATAGTACGCACTATGAAATAAATGTTAGCAAATTACAAAAGATGATGGTCATTTTACAAAATGTGTTGCAAATTAAAGCGCACTGCTAGATGTGGAAAGGGTGCAGTACTTGGTGTGGCAATTGAACATTATATAAATAAAGAACAACGAATACAGTGGTTTTTGTGTCAATTATACTTCCTAAAATAGGGGATCTACTTAATTGATGCTTTATTAGCAACATGTCATATTTCTTGCTATATTTAGTTAAACAACATGTATTATGTATCGAATTTTCCTTAAATTATGATGCAAAAATAGTACACATTATGAAATAAATGTTAGCAGTTTACAGTAGATGGTGTTTTTTCCAGAAGTGTGTAGCATATGACAAATTAAAACAACACACTGGTGGGCGTGGAAAGGGTGTGATATTTTGACGTGGTAACCGAACTTTTTACAAATAAGGTTCAACTATGTTTTCTATTATATTGGTTGCTTTAATTATGGATTAACTTATTAGTGTATTCGTGGATAATTGAACATCTTGTAATTGAAAATTACTCAATTATAAGTTGACTAACACATACTTATATTTACTATAATTGAAATACAATTATGAATTATATTTATTTTTTGTAATATTATGATGATGAAGTATATTTTTTAACTTGAATGACATTCGTTTATGGTGAATAATATCCTCAACGACATGATATTAATCAAAGTCTTTGGTATTTCGTACGTATGTCAATTCGGTTTCAATCATTTGTAAAATACATCACCTTTTGTAAACTGCAACACTTTTTTGTATATGTAAACTGCATATGATTTTAGTAAAATAAAATACTTCTTGTTTTAAAAGTTCTAGACATCGGGTTTGCCAATACATCAAAATTCATTATCCTTTTGTAATGTTTAGGTGAATTATATAAAATACATGCTCTTATTATAAAATTTATATTATGATCTACGAAATAAAAAGTCAATTAGTAATCTATAATTTTTTTCTTCAACAAAATATAACATATAAAAAATATCAGAATATTGGAATGTCAAAGAGCTTCATGAATTTAAATCTTACCAGAATTATGAAATTTAGGGTTGAATCGTTCAATAACATATTCATCGTCATTTGATACTTACGATGATTTCTACAATCAATCATGACACGTGAAGGTAACGAAAAGAGACTCTTGAACGAAAATAAAAAAAGTTGCTTGAATCATGGGATTCTTGAATGAAGGTTCCAAACAGTCCTCGACTTTGTTCAAAATCTGATAATAAATAGAGAAAAAAAAACAATAATAAAAATCAAAAGTGAACAAAATCATGATTTGAATAAATAAAATAATATCAATAGTAAGATGTTACATGTTTGATATTGGGATCATCAAAAGAACCATTACAATCGATGGGATTTCTTGCGGAAGATGATGGAGAATCCATGGAAACGGAATTGAATGTCCATAGTTCCTATTCGACGATGGCGTCGACCATGTCACTACAAGCTTTTCGATACAATGGAACGATTACCTGCAAATTAATTTGGAAATTAATTAGCTCGATAACTATCTTCACGTGAGATCAGAGATTCAATCGATAAGGGAGAGAATATTACTAAAAATAGAATTATAATGGTGAAAGAGATGGAAATCGAATGGGTGATGTGGCTTGTCGTACCAAGATCATTGAAAGGTATCACCTTATTTCAAAAAAATTTATATATAGAGTGAGAGAAAAGGGAACCTACATCATGATGTAGGCAACTTACATACACTCACCCCTTTTACCCTCTATTTTTTTTTATTTTTTTTGAAATGAAACCAAGGGGAAATTAGATCACCATATATCACTATGCAGTTCTTCAAATTTCAACTTAATTCAAGACTTTTATCCCCTCCATCAAGACTGTTAAGTTTTAACGGTCTCTGAGTTGCTAAAATCAACCCCTCTATATGGACATGTAAGGAATTTTTATTTTCCACTAAATTTGAAACACATATTCCACTTAATATTCTAAATATATGCCACATGGATTAATTTCAAAAAAATCAAAAAAAAATATAGAGGGAAAGGAGTAGGTGTACGTAAGTTACCTACATCATGATGCAGGATCCCCAACCTCATATATATAGCTTTGCTCTTTTCAAACTTATTTTATATCTAGTCGCATTTTAGATCGGAAATATATTTTCTTAGTTCATAGATCCAGTTTGATTGATTTGATTAGCTAATTAAGCTAGAAATATCTATTTTTTCAATCTTATGCGAATGCTTATGTCGTGGCCCATCAATCGATTTGAACCAACTAACATGTACCCGTGAACCAACTGCCTAAAGCAATAAGCGCAAGGGAAGAGCAATAGGCTGAACCAACCCACAAAAATGAAACGGTAACTAGTCATCCATAATATTGAATAAACCATTTTCTTCTTTGATAAATCTATCAAGGGCTATAGTCATAGTTATCCTTCTATTCGACTACATTAGCCATTTCCGAACACCTCATGTAAATTCCAGGGTATACGACATTTTAATTATCTATGGACGATTCCTCGGCCAATACCCCTTCCAACATGCTTCAAAGATACAAATTCTCCTTTTCTATTGGACCATAAACTGACCACCCGATTAGATCGAATTGGTGATTGATCAGTATAATGTATGGTCTGATTTTTTGAACCTTAATTAGAAGAAATAATTTGCGAGATGGATAAAATAAATAAATAAATAAATAAATAGGATGATAAACATGACATGTCTTCGTCATGCTAACAAGATGTACCACTTCAGCAAGTATTGCTACAAGTATATGATAGAGGGTGTGTCACCTTTCCCTTTTTGTTATAGTTGTTGAGTTCATGGTCCCTTTTCTTTCAAGTTTTTGCCTCACATGGTTAAGGTTACGCACTAATTTTCGAGGTGACACAAACACTTATATACAGATATAGATATATTTTAAGATATGAATACACCTTTCAAAAAAATAAAAACATGACACATACAATTGATGAATATAAACAATAGATGATCATATTAAAAAACAGATGCCGATATAAAAAGCACACATCATATACGAATAATGACTAAACCCCTTTATAGATTTTAATTTAAGCATATAATTAATGTGTGGCTTACATCTGAAATAAGTATGCTTCAATTGATTTTAAATATTGCGGTGTTAATAAATACTTTATTATGGTCAATTTGATTTTGGTTGGTTGCGTAATAAAGATAATTTTAGGTATATAATAAACTAGAGACAGACACTGAAAATGTAGAGAATAATTGTTTGAGGACTGAGTTAGAAGGCTTGTCCCTACTTGTTGATAGAGGCTGTAAATAAGAGAATATTGTAAATATGAGGTAGATGGCTTTGCTTATTAAATAGGACTGTGGGCATCCCCTACTTGTACATGAAAACATAGGCCAACCGAGAGTGTTATCACTACAAGAAATTGGATCTAAAGCAACAAATAATTTGATTATTCGTTGTCATATCTTCCGATGTTAAAAATATAACAACGAATATTATTCGTTACCAAATCATCTTTTGTACTTGTAATAAGCAACGAATGTTATATTCATTGTTAAAGGTACAGATAACGATAATTTTTTCGTTGAATTATTCCTTAAAATTCTCACTAATCGTTGCCAAATTTAGCATCGATTAAAAGAAAAAACCAACAAATAGCGTTGCTATATGATTCATTGCGAGGAATATAGCAACAAATACCACTATTCATTGCGAATTTTAAAAAGTAAGCAACGAATAATATTCGTTATTATATATTTAGCTACATAAGATATTGCAACGAATATTAAATTATTTATTGCCATAGATCACTTTTCTTACAGTGTCGAGTACCATTATATTATTGTCGTAGATGTGAGCTTGGGTTATACTAGAACGCCAATCGAGAACAAATCTGAGTGAACAACACACAAGTAGAAAAAAACGACCAAACAAGAGAAACACACAATCACATAACACAATGATTTATAGTTGTTTAGGCACATCACTGCTCATACAATCACACTAGACTATCTTTTCTTTCCTTTTTTTAGAAATTATTCTTGGAGTGCGATGGACGATTACACCCAATGAAACTTTTCTAATGCAATGCTAGAGTTAAGATTAAGGATTATGTAAGATTACCTATATCCATGATACATTAAAAATTACCATAAATAGGTTTGTTTTAATACACCACCCTGTTTTCTCTTTAGATACATGGGCTTTAGTACTTTGATTCTCGGCTATTCACATGACATAGATACATATGATGTTTGAGCTTGTACATTATTTGGTGGTTTCGGTTGCTGTTTTACATATCTAAGGATTAGATTGAAATGGAAGGGCCTTTAAGAAATTAAAATTAATCTTACATGAGATACATAATCTTTTCTTACTTCTCACAAATGATTAGCTATTGGATGATGGAAGTTGATGTGGGATATAAGCGAGAAAGGATAAGTGGGGTTTATCCCTCATGTTTGTTCGTTGTTTGAGGATAAATAATGGATAAATACTGTATGTAGAGATATAGTAGATGATGTAATCGTGATGTGACCATTTTATCCAGAGATATCTTATCTCGGGATAAGGTACCCTTATCCTGGTAATAAATTAAGTGTGCTTCTTTGTTCGGCCGGACGATGGAAGGTTTCTATCTGGAAGACTGTCATATTGTGCTCTTGCATGTTGCGTAATTAACAAACATAAACAGAGTTGTATCATCTTTAATATACTTCGGCCATGCTTATCGTGATATGATCCATATAGTGGTATGTGAACCTAAAGACTATACGAGGAATTATTGAATGGACTATACCTCACCACAACAAAATTGGCATACGGGCAAATATAGTTTGAATGTTCACTACAAGAAAATGTCCCATATGAAACGAGAGCAAGGGACGGTAGTCGAGCACATGTCCATTCTGCCTCCATAGACAACGATCACATGGTGACCATCCCTTCCATTTTAGAAGGGGATGGTCGAAGCGGATGATATCCTCTCCGATGCTAAGTGTTCCCCACAAACATGGAGAATCAGATGGGATGGTCGTAACGCCCGTCCTCTCTGAATGTATTATTCATCGGATGATTTTAATGGTTGGATGCACCTAGAGGCGAGAGTTTCGACCATGCCCTCAACACTTTCATCCCCATCCCATCCTCAACGAAGCCAAGGGTTTGTCATCCAGAAGGGAGGGTCACATGTGATATCCCCTATATTTTATTGCTCTACTGCACTTTGCTCTGTCTCTTCACCCATCTCTATTTGAACAAGAAAACTGCGAATAAGAAAATGGAATGAAATTTAGATGCCGAGAAGATCAGAGACGAGATGAGGGCAGATGAATTGAATGAAAGAGAACCGCCCCAAAGTGAAGGAGGTGATGTACCTATCTTCTTAGAGAATGTGCGCCCAATTCTTTTATTGAATGAAAAATCCTCTTGGCTTGCGGAGCAAAAAGAAAAAAGATGTCTCTGAGGAAACGAGCATCAAGCAGCCTATCTCGCGTGTTTTTAGCGCCTTTTCTTTGAACCTTGTCAATGATCGTTACAATGTTCACTAGAAGATCTTGGTTGAAGGAATCACCTAGAGGGGACAGTTTAGACAGACCTCTAAGTGTTTATGTCCCCATCTCGTCAGCAATGAAGGCTAAGACTTGTTAACAAGAGGGGCGAACAAGAAGGGCGATCAACTATGACTGTCCCCACTGGTTGTCTAGTACATGTTAGAGGGGATGACCTTTGGTGACCATGCCCATGACAATATAGGATGAGGTCGATCGTCCTTTCTATGTTGGCAAAAATACTTTCACTTAATTGACACCATCATAGACAATCCCAATGGTCTTCTCCAGAAACTCAACCCCAACCCATTCTTTCCCCCTATTTCCCTTATCTCCTCTCTCTGATGTCCTAGGAATGATATCTTCATGTTCTCTCCTCCTAGTGCATCATTGTCACCCCTTTGTCTCTGAATGCTGCATTGCCATCCTCGTGGTGTCGTTAGATCTTGTTCTCTTCCTGTAGTCAATGTCCTCATGCTAGCACATCTAGAATACAATGTATTTTTTTGTCATTCACACTAATTTAATGCATAGTTTGCCCTTCATCCTTATTTGCAAAAGAAGAAAAATGAGTTTTTTCTCAAGGTGGCAATGCATAATAAAAGATTTAGATTGCCATTATCAGTCTCTGATGTCAATACTTTAACATTTTTTCAAAATCATTTTTGATCAAAAAACTCCTAACATCATCTGGCATAACTGAAAGTTCATTACATAGTATGATCAATGTAGATGGTTATTGTTTCTTCCATACTTTTGAACATCCCCTAATGTTTTGTACCACTTCATGCCTTCACAATAAAAACGCATCTCACAAACACGCATCTCACGAGCTTCATG
Source organism: Ottelia alismoides (assembly GCA_037367405.1). Taxonomy (NCBI): domain Eukaryota; kingdom Viridiplantae; phylum Streptophyta; class Magnoliopsida; order Alismatales; family Hydrocharitaceae; genus Ottelia; species Ottelia alismoides. Next base: position 30,974 of record JAZKJV010002227.1, on the reverse strand, counting down.
CCTTTACATCAACGAGAAGTTCTCACCTATTTTAAGACAAAGCACTCAGATCAACTTAGGGCTGGTTCGAAAACCATATCGATTGATCATAAACAAAAAAACTTAAATTAATGATGACGCATTCATTATACAAAAAGATTAATGCATACTTGATCTCACCTCAATGAGAATATCCTTGTCATTAAGCATATGTTATTTATGACATACATTCCTGAGTATATCAGTGGTGGTTGATAATGGAGTGATATATAACCTTGTAGTAATACATAGAACCATTGATAAGATGTGGATGTATAAAAAGGTTTGATTATTTTCAGATATACAAGAGGGGAGTGCTAGTGCTTTTAGACTAGGGATTTTAGTTTAAAAATGTTTACAATGTTTGGAAGGACTGGTGATAGAATATATTGTCCATGTATGAGATGTAAGAACATTAAAAGTAACGATGAAATAGAATTTGCAATCTATTTTGAACCACAGAAGCACGCATAAACACAGACAATCACGCAAGCACGAAGGCACGCGGATTTACAAGGTTCATTCATAACTAGGCTACGATCATGGACGATTGTTGGCAGAGATCTTAAAGGGGTTTTATTTTAATGAAAAAATGTGCAAGTGTGTGCAAGTGTCGTTGCAACCCAAAGTGTCCCTTGACAAAAAAAATTATTTTCTTCTCAAGCTAAATTAATTAAAAAATATAACAAGAGAAAATTGCTATTTAATTTACATGTATAGCAAAAACATTGAACTCAGGATGGCTTCAAATCTCGAGGGTTATTCGAATAATTGAAAATCAATTAAAGGAAATAGGGAACTCAAATGCCAACTATCTTGATTTTGTAGGATTTTTATTTATCTTATTTTCTATTATTTTATTTTTTATTTTCTATTATTTTTATTGGTTTTAGTTTCACAAATTTTTAATTTTTAAAATAAGTAATTTTAAAGAAAATTTATACACAAAAGGTATGCAACTTTTTGGATTTTTCAAATATAACAAAAATATCCAAAATAAAGTTAAATAAAAGTATTTTTATGTTTTAATGAATATTTTACTATTTTTATAATTTTTTTAGAGATTTTTAGATTTTTTTAGGATTTTCAAAATGAAAAAAATAAGGAATAAAACAAACAGTGAATACATAGGAGTATTTCACAATTTAAAAATATAAAATAAACTCAAAATTTACTTAATTTATTTTTCATGAAAATTATAAGAATTTATTTACAAATAGGAAGTGAAATCACAAATTTTTTTTAGGGATTTTTACCCAGCAGACCCTATAATCTTTTGAAATTACCTCTGCAAACTTTGAAACATCGATATTCCTCCCTCACCCCCGTAAACTTGTTAACCTTAACCCTACAGACCCTGTGGTTAACCCTCATCCATTAAGCCGTTAAAGTTAACAGGATCTTGTTATCTTCTTGTACATTATGCCCATTTTATCTATCAAATTTACCATAAGTGTCACTCCCTCCCCCTGCTTAGCCTCCATTGCCCCCCCGGCGGCCGGCGCTCCACCGGCTCCCTGCTCGAAGCATCCCTGCGGAACCATCCTCCCCCCTGTGGCGGCCGGCGCTCCACCGGCTCCCTGCTCGAAGCACCGCCCACGAGTCTCAATCTCCTGCGGAACCCCCCTGCGGTCGCGAGCTCCCCCAGGTCGAGGATGCACCCAACCCAGCACCCCCCACCCCCTCGCGATGCCTCCCCTGCGAAGCCCCCCCCCCCCCCCCCCGGCGGCCGGTGCTCCACCTGCTCCCTGCTCGAAGCACCGCCCACAAGTCTCGACCTCCTGCAGACCCCCCCCCCCCGCCCCCATGCGGCTGCGAGCTCCCCCGGGTCGAGGACGCACCCAACCCGTGCTAGTTCGAAGCCCCTCCCCCAGGACGTCAACACGTCGCTCGTCCCCAGTCCCCCCCCCCGGCCCGTCGCCGTTTGAAGGCCCTCCCCATCTCCTCCCGCCGCGAAGCACCCACCCTATCTCCCTCGCCGCTGGAAGCTCTACCTCGTCCAGGTGGAACACTGCCCCCCTCCTCCCGTCAGGTCGAGACTCGTGGGAGGGGAAGCTGTAAGAGGAGGGAAGAATTTTTTTCTTCTCTTGCTTGATTCTAGTCGTCCGATCGCAGATTGGTTAGATTAACTCGTCTTTAACCCAAGGAAGTTAACTCTAGATGTGCCAATTTAACGTTAGGGTTCGTGGGGTAAGACTGAGCAAGTTTACAGGGTCCTGGGTGGAATATCGATGTTTCGAAGGTCGTAGAGGTAATTGCAAAAGACTATACGGTCTGCCGGGTAAAAATCCCTTTTTTATTTTTCTACATTTTTATGCTTTTTCTAATATTTTTAGTAATTTGCAATTTTTTTAGTTTTAAAAATGATTAATGTGTGAAATTTGCAAAGAAAATAAAACACACAAAAAGAGTACTATTCTGTTTTTTTTTTCATTTTTATGTAATATTTGAATTTTTATGATTTTAATTATAAACAGTAGAAAATGAAATGTTTTTTATTTTTTAATAATAGCGAATGGTAATTGTTGGGAAACGTGAATGAATTGTTTATTCCATAGCCCTAGGCTCTCTTATATAGGAGAGTAGCCTATGGGTAAATTACATAAAGAGGATAACAAGAAAATAAAATAGCGAAGAGACACCATAACTAAATATGTGTCAACACTCCCCCTCAAGATGGAGCATAGATGTCAATCATGCTCAGCTTGGAAGCACACTTCTGAAATGGGCCACGTAACAATGCCTTGGTGAATATATCTGCAGTCTGGTTCTCTGAAGTAACATGGGATGTGGTAATGAATCCTTTCTGAATCATATCACGTATGAAGTGGCAATCCACCTCAATATGCTTGGTCCGTTCATGAAATGCAGGATTGTTTGCAATGAACAAAGCAGCCTGATTATCACACTCCAAGTTCATAGGAAGTGGTATATCTAAGCATAAATCTGTCAGCACCGCTTTCACCCACATCATCTCTGTAGTAGCCTGGGCCATAGCCCTATATTCGGATTCAGCACTGGATCTAGCTACCACAGTTTGCTTCTTGCTCCTCCATGAAACTAGAGCATCTCCAACATAAACAGCATACCCTGAGGTGGACTTCCTATCCTTAGGACATCCTGCATAGTCTGCATCTGCGCATGCTGAGACAGAAATCCCCTTTCCTTTCTTGAATAGCAGACCTTTACCTGGAGAAGATTTGAGATATCTAAGTATCATGTGTATTGCATCCATATGCACCTGACGTGGTTGCTCCATGAACTGGCTCACACGGCTCACTGCAAATAATATATCTGGCCTAGTGATCGTGACATATAACAATTTGCCTACCAGCTCTCTGTATCTTCTCCTGTCAACCTCCTCTGTGTCATCATCATACAGCTTCATGCTAGGGTCCATTGGTGTTGTGGCAAGTCGACACCCTAGCATACCTGTCTCACTCAGTAGATCTGTGACATACTTCCTCTGTGACATGACTAATCCATACGGATTTCTGGCAAACTCCAGCCCCAGAAAATATCTAAGGACTCCCAAGTCCTTGGTTACAAACTCGGTCCCCAGCCTTTCCTTTGCCTGCTTAATGCCCTGGTCATCATCACCTGTAATCAAGATATCGTCAACATAAACCATGATTACAACAATACCTCTTGCCGTCTTCTGTACAAACAAGGAATGATCAGCATTGGAGCGTTTATATCCTTGTTTCTCAAAAAGGTCTGACAGCTTCTGGAACCATGCTCTGGGGCTCTGCTTAAGGCCATAGATAGCCTTATGTAATCTGCAAACCTTGGAACACTCCCCCTCAACAGCAAAACCTGGTGGTTGTTGCATGTAGACTTCCTCCTGCAGGTCGCCATACAGAAAGGCATTCTTCACATCCAGTTGATAGAGATGCCAGTCCCTAGTAACTGCAACTGATAAGAGGATCCGCAGAGTGGAATGACGAGCCACCGGGGAGAACGTGTCAAGGTAATCTACTCCATATGTCTGTGTGAATCCCCTTGCAACCAGACGTGCCTTGTACCTGTCAATGGAGCCATCTGCATTATGTTTCACTGTAAATACCCACTTGCAACTTACTGGGTTGACATCCGGTTGTATAGTAACCAAGCTCCATGTTCCTCTAGACTGAAGTGCCGCCATCTCTTCCTCCATGGCTAGCCGCCATCGAGAATCCTGCAAAGCCTCATGGTGGTTCCGTGGAATATCTGTAGCTGAAAGTGCCAATGCAAATGTCCTGAATGGTCCAGATAGCCTCTCAAACGAAACTGCTGCTGATACTGGATACTTGGCACAACTTCTCTTCGGCTTGCGTAGAGCGATTGGAACATCCAGATCCTCTGTGGTATCACCATGCTCCTGTAATGCATCCTGCTGAGAAATGCCGTCAGATCCATCAACATTAATATTTTCATTACATACCATAGGCGAGCTAGTTGACTGGTCAGGACCATGAGCTTGATTCGGCCGCCGGGTGTAATGAAATGGTAACGGGGAAATTATTGGTGGCGGTGGTGGTGGTGGTGGTGGTGGTAATGGTGATGACGGCTGTAATGTTGGTGACGGCTGTGATGGTGGTGACGGCTGTGATGTTGGTGGTGACGGCTGTGATGTTGGTGGTGCCATGAATACGATATCAGGAGATAATGGTGGTGGCTGCATGTTCCCGGATTCTGAAAAATACATAATGGATTCAAAGAATGTAACATCCGCACTGATCATATACCGCCGACGCACAGGGTCAAAACACTTGTACCCCTTTTGGGTTCTGGGGTACCCCACAAAGACGCACTTGACAGCCCTAGGAGAGAGCTTGTCAGAACCGGGTGACAACTGATGGACAAATGCGACAGACCCAAAGACACGAGGGGTAAGAGTGAACAGCTCCTTGTCAGGATATATAATTGAGAAAGGAACTTGTTCATTCAAGACAGACGAGGGCATACGATTTATAAGATAACATGCAGTAAGGACTGCATCTCCCCAGTAGGTATACGGGACATGACTCTGAATGAGAAGAGACCTTGTAACGTCAAGAAGATGACGGTGTTTTCTTTCTGCAACCCCATTTTGTTGAGACGTATGAGCACAGGATGTTTGATGAACAATCCCTTTTGAGGAGTAGTATTTGGCTAGATTGTTGGTGCACAACTCTAAGGCATTGTCAGTTCTCATAATTTTGACCGTTGTGGAAAAGACATTCTGAATCTCATTTAGAAAGTGAATAATAATATCTCCAGCTTCAGACTTATTTTTCATTAGAAATACCCAAGATGCTCTAGAAAAATCATCGACAAATACAATATAAAACCTGTGACCCTGATGATCGGGAACACGACTCGGACCCCAGACGTCGACATGAAACAACTCAAACTTGGAGTTACTACTCCGACCTTGACTACTGGGAAAAGACGACCTGTGATGTTTTCCCAACTGACATGCCTCACACTGGACAGTTGTGTGAGACAGACTATAGGGTAGGATAAGACGCAACTTCTGAAGCGGTAAATGACCGAAGCGCAGATGCCACAGGAGAGGAGATACTTGTTCTGTGGAGGAGGCTGTGATTCCGGCAAACGGGGTCTGGTTCAGACGATAAAGGCCTCCTTGCTCATAGCCATGACCAATCACGTTGCCCGTACGGATGTCCTGAAAAATCAAAGAAGATGAATCAAAAATAGCTCGACAATGGAGATCCTTCGTAATCTGACTAATCGACAACAGATTCATTGAAAAATGCGGTGCATGTAAAACATTCTTGAGCTGCATCGAGGATGTCAATCTAATCTCCCCCTGGCCCGTGATAGGGGAATGAGTGCCATTGGCAATCACTACTGTCCGTCCTGGAGGGATCTGAGTATATCCTGTAAGAAGTCTCTGGTCGCCACATAGGTGATGTGTAGCGCCCGAGTCCATGATCCACGGCAATGTAACTGATCTACTACTGTGAAGAGCAAGTGTACTACCTGAAGTACTCGTAGAAGCAGAAGCAGAAGCAGCGGCATCAGTATGATTTTCTGTCGACGGTGCCAGGCCAGATGGTGGTATAATGCCTCTGAGACGGGCAACCAGATCATCAAATCGTTGATCCAGTGTGGAAGCGGATGGGGGCTCTATCTGCTCAGCAGCTCGTGCAGATGCAGGAAATCCATGCTTGGAGTAGCATGTGTCTTCAGTATGGCCGACTCTGTGACAATATGAGCATGTTGGTCTAGTGCGACCACCCCTTCCACGGGGAACACGTCCACGGCCCTGGTAGTGAGAACCACGGCCTCTGCTGGCTACCATGGCTGATGGATTCTGACTAGTGGCTGCTGAAGGTACAGTAATCCTGCTCAATCTGTGAAAGGCTTCCTCCATGGGAGGAATAGTCGAGTCCGCCAAAATCTGTGAACGTGCTGCCTCATATTCTGGATCGAGTGCAGCGAGAAACACACCCACCATCGTCGCATTCCTGTATGTTTTCTGCTGCTCTGGTGTGGCGGTAAGAGGCATGAAGCTATGTAGCTTCTCAAACATTCCTCTCAAAGATGTGTAGAGAGAATGTAATGGTCGGCCATTCTGCTTAATTGTGAATATATCATGTTGAAGTTGCAGAATCTTGGTCTCATTCTTCGCCTGGGAATATGTTGCTGCTAGGATATCCCACATGTCTTTGGCTGTGGGTTGATGTAGAATGTCATTGGCGATCTCAATAGCCAATGTGCCAGAAAGCCACACCTTTGCATATGCGTCGTCAGCCTCCCATGAGGCATGAACTCCAGTCTTCTCTGCAGGCTCGGGCTCTGTGAGAATATGCTTCTTGCCCGTGGACTTCATCATACTCATGAACTGCATTGCCCACAGTTCATAGTTCGTACCATCCATCTTGACGATTGGCGCTGGACCACGAAACGCGCCCATAGATGGAATATCAGCCTTGCTTTCTGACATACTGGAAGACTGGATTGACCAAGAGACAGTGATCTTTGTCTACAATGACATAAACGGGATTGGTTGCATGTGTAGACGTCAAGCAACCAACCCCATATGTATCACGATCTGAGCCCTAGAGTTTAGGGCGTGGATGCTGCACGTTGCGCGGAGGCTGCGCGCAAAGTGCGTGATCAGGGCTGCGCGCAAAGTGTTCGTTCAAGGCTGAGATCCAGAGTATGCACGCGAGAGAGTCTCCTTTCCGGGGCTAGAAATGCGCGCAAATTGTTCTGATCAGCGCTGGAGGATCGGCGTGGAGACGGTGCGCTATGCGCGCATGCGCTGGCGATCGGAGCGTTGGAGATCGGAGCGCTGGAGGATTGATCAGCGCGAGATGCAGATCAGCGCGAGATCGATCAGCACTGGATCGATCAGCGCTGGAGAAGCGCCGCAGTGAGGTAGATCAGGCGCCGCAGATCAAGCGCAGGAGGATGCGCGATGGAGATCGGTGATGCGCGCTTGTAGATGCGCGCTGGAGATCGGAGGGCGGCGCCGAGAGAAGAGAGAGAGGGAAGAAAGGGCCGGCGGGTGGGGCGGGTTAGGGTTAGGGTTTCGAGAACTCCGGTCTAGGACCGTCGCTCTGATACCATGTTGGGAAACGTGAATGAATTGTTTATTCCATAGCCCTAGGCTCTCTTATATAGGAGAGTAGCCTATGGGTAAATTACATAAAGAGGATAACAAGAAAATAAAATAGCGAAGAGACACCATAACTAAATATGCGTCAACAGTAATAAAATACAATACAAAATTTATACAATGAAGGAAAACACAACATGAACTAATTTGTTTTTTTCTAGAATTTATTGACCACTAACAATATTTATTCTAATGATAAAAGCATGCAATTTAAAGTTTGGATAAACAGGGACTGAAATAAAAGTTTTCAAAGTTTTTGTATTTAAAATATAATAAAATTAAACTTGTGAGTGGAAAGTGCAAATTACCCAGAGAGGGTGTGCAAAGCACGTGCTTGAGCTCTAGAGGGGTTTTATTACAATTATTAAAAATCTCAGGGGGTTGGGTGAAATTTTTCCAAAAAAATGTACAAAAAGAAAGGTATCTAGTGGTTATTTAAATAAATAAAATTAATTAATTAATTAAAAATAAAAATTAGAATTAAATACTGGTAAAAATAATTAATATGAAGAATTAATTAGCCACCTTAATGGTAGTTATTTAAGTTATATATTCAAATTATATATAAAAGGCATGTTTTCAAGTTAATTAAAATAAATAAATTAAATTAGATTTCGAAATTATATTAATTTAATAAGATAATGTTAGTATTATTTTTTAGTGGTTTTTATATAATGTGGTTAATTACATACTTATCATATATGTGTAAGGTACATTATACACATGTACAGATAAGGAAATAATTTTTTAGATTTTTTAATAGAATTTTTTATTTACTTTAAATTACTGTGAATAATATTTACAATTATTAAAAATGTAATATATAAAAAATAAAAAATAAATACAATAAATAAATGATCAAGTTGTAAAAACCACCTCAAAAAACAATCTTTCCAACCGTAGCTCCAAAAATTATGAAGCCACTACCATTTTAAAGATAATTTGACTTAGAAGATTTAAAATACAATGGAAGTGAGTTTGATTCAATTTGAGTTCAAATGGAGCCGGAATTGGTCTTTTAGTTATCGCTTTACGGCTTTTTCAGGGTACGGTTACTTTTATTTTGTAGATGATTTTATTTTACGAGTATTTTTATTATTTAGAAAATATTTTTATTTACAACTTTTATTTAGAAAATTAATTAGTTTGAGGTCAATTTATAGACAAATAAAATAGTCTAAGTTTTATACAGATATACACATAATAAAAAATGAAAAGTATTTACAAAATATTTTTTTGAATTTTCCGATTAAAGAGCTTATCTCCCCTATTTATTCCTGGTCGATCAGATCAAGTCTTGACCTTCTCTCGGGGTTCGGGCCAGCCTATATCCATTGCATATATACAATCTTTTTTCTTTAGTTTTCCTTTATTTATTTATTTTAGGTTAAAATAATAAAAAATGTATAATATTTACACACAGATGCATGTTAGTAAGAATATGAATTTAGTATTATATACATGTGTTTTACAAGGGATTTTAAGCTAAAATAAATGAATAAATATGATGAAATGCATATTCATCACCTCCATGTGCTTTACTTTTGCTAGTCCCTTAGCAAACACTTATTTGAAAGATTAAGTGAATTAAAGAAAAAGAAAGCAAAAATAAAGAAATTAAGGCAATATTGATTATTAAACTTATCTTCATAAATTTGTAGTATGTAGCTCTGTCAGACCTTTGGATTATTAATGTGGCGCAACCTTAATGAGAAATGGATTTAAAACCTATCAGTCTTCAAGTTCCACAAGACTTATATTCAGATCTCCCCAACAGTCAGGTTAGAACAAGTCTACATACACAAATTATTATAACTATGAATCTTTACTTGTACGGTGTAAGTGAAATATAGCTCCTCATCTCAAAAGTAGCAAAGAAACAACATCTCTTAACAGGGTAACTCTAGCCCCCCGGCCTAGCAACTCTTTCCTCGAGGAGCAAGGATATTCCCTTCTAAGTTCAAGTACAACCAGTTCAAGAAGAGGGGACGGGCAACAGAATGGATGGAAACCAGTGTAGCTACCTATCCTTGGACGCATGACCAGTGTAGTCAAGTCATCCGGCTACAAGCTTACAAAAATTTGACTTTGAAGCTCTTTTTTTCACTTTTTTATACTTGTATATACACTCCGCCAGGCATTTTACTTTTTAATCAGGATTGTCCACTTTTGGATACTCTGCATTTTTTTCTTTTTTTTTGATATAGACAAGGTGCGGCATGTACCTAAGGAGTTTTTCCTCTTGAGCTAGCAGACTATCCCTCTTTTGAAGTATTATTGCAACCCCACAACATCCTGTCTTTAGATCTCAATACTACTAGATTAGGTTGAGGTGCACTACCCTCCCGAGAGGAAGACAAATATTCCCGCTAGTTGTTACATACCGGTATGCTACCCCGAGCCAAAAGATTCTGCCTCCTCACTACCTCCTCCATGAAGAGCTACGTGTAGAGTGCTTGTCCAAGATAAGACATGGTCTAGAAGAATCATGTGTGTGTTGTTAAATATTCTACTTAGACTAATCAAGACGGTATGTGAACATAATCTTATGGACTCAAAGAATTAAGTCGCTAGGACATGAAAATTCTTAATTCCATTTCTTACAAGGTTCCTCTGAAATTAAGTGGATTAAGATCTAACTAAGCTCCATTATTCAATTTTATTCCAGACTTAGTTTAAATGTCAATATTATCTTGAAAAATGTACATGCAAATGCAAGAAAATATGTACAAAGCAAAGAAAAGAAAGCAAAATCTTTTTGTGAAACAATTTTCTAATTTTGATCTTTTTATGGATTTTTAGAGAAAATGATGCAAATGCAAAAAGTTTTTTTGGAATTTTAATTATGCAGATTTTTATATACTTTTAGTTTTGTAGTTTTTAGGGTTTTTTTAATAAGGGACGGTAGATAAGATACACATATTTACACGGGAGTGAGTCAATTATTTACAAGAATTAGGTGAAAGGATTTACAACTTGAGCGTTAGTAATTTATACGTGTATATATCTACAGTTGGTAAAGAATTTTGTGGGTGATACATATATTTCTCAAACTTATTTGAAAATAATTTTATAAATAATTTTGAAAACAATAGTCCAATTATTATTATTATTTTCAAAAAAAATACAAACATTTACAAACACTTGAAAACCATTTTGCAAATATTTTTTAAACACTACATATAGATTTTAAAAATAATTTTCAACCATTTTCAAAACATTTGCAAATAGTTTTATAAAATAATTTTATTTCACACAAAGAAAAAAATTACAAGCCAAAATATTTATACAAGGTTGAAAATATTTTTCAAAACATTTTTCAAACATTTTTCAATATATTTTCAAAGTATTTTTCAAAATATTTTAATCCGACTTATTAATCAGTATATACAAAAAGAAATTTGAGGAAATATCTACATCTTTTTATTAGTTGGTGTTACTGAATTTTACATGTATTTATATAGTATTTTAGCCATATTAAATGTACAAAAGTACGAGTTATGGCTAAAGTATATATACAATATATACGATGCCCCGCTATACTTAGCTCGAACTATGTCCTCATAGTGATCAAAGAGCTGCAAAGGAAGACATAACTCGTGCTAAGTATAGAAAAGTGAAAAGAACACTATACAACAATGACTCAAAGAATGAATAGAAGTCGACGCTCCCCCCTATACTTAGGATTAATTAATCCTAAGTATAGAAGACTGTATAGAAGGAAAAATCGAGGAAAAGAATTGACAGACTTAGTGGCTCATCTTTCCCCCCTATACTTAGAGTAGAATAGCCCTAAGTATAGAATATCAACAAGTTGGGGGACAAGATATGGATCAGAAGAATAAAAATACAAAATAAATGATACGAACAACATCACTCCCCTACACTTAAGAAAGATTATCCCTAAGTATAAGCAACGACAGGAGTGATGAATATGATGAATATGAACAGCACAAATCATTCACCCCCCTATACTTAGGATAAAGTACATCCTAAGTATAGCATACATACACACAGAAATGGGTGAATGATAAAATGGAAAAGAAAGAATGAAACGAAAGATATACAAGAGATATTCAGCTCATGTATCAGATGCAGAAATTGGAATCAAAGGATCATCGTCTGATACCACATATATAGAATCAATGACGGACAGGAATGTAACATGATCTAGATATGGCTTCAGCAACTATCCGTTCACAACAAATGGTTGTGTGTTAGATGACAACCTAGATATGACAATACTCCCATTGTCATGCACAACTCTCACAATGAATGGGCCTGACCATTTGCTTTTCAATTTTCCTGGAAACAACTTCAACTTAGCATCAAATAACTGAACTTTCTGATCAAGAGAGAAGTCTTCCTTTGAATGTGTTTATCATGCCAACACTTGACTTTCTCCTTATACATGAGTGAGTTATCATATGCAGAGTCTCGGAATTCCAGTAATCTATTCAAATCCAACTTCCCGTTCTTTCCTGCCTTCTCATAATCAAGATTATACACGAAGTACCCATAAAGATTTGTGAATTAATTCTATTGGCAGGTGGCAAGGCTGTCCATACACCAATATGTAGGGAGACATACCCAAAGGAGACTTGTACGCCATCCGATAAGCCCATAGAATTGAATCAAGCATCTGGGATCAGTTCTTCCTATCTGGACGTATAAGTTTTTGCAATATCGTCTTAATCTCCCTATTTGAGATTTCTGTCAAGCCATTAGTATGGGGGTGGTAAGGAGACAAAACTCTGTGCTCAATGGTGTCTCCTTCACAAGGTTCTTTACTTCTCTATTAATGAAATGGCTTCCCCCATCTGAAATCAGTATTTTAGGAATCCCGAACTGCATAATAATGTGGTCCTTGAGAAAGGAACACACTGTACAACTATTTGCGGCTCAAGTGGGGATATCCTCCACCCATCGACTAATATAATCCACGGTGAGCAGATCTATTGAAGTCCCCGGCTGATAGGAAATGAGCCCATAAAATATATGCCCCAAGCATAAAAAACATCAGAAATATATATGTATCTTAGGGGCATGGTATCTTTGGAACCAACGGTTCCTCCCATTTTCCGACAGTCAGTACAACCTCGAACATACTTTGTAGCATCCTTAACAATGTGAGCCACCATAGGCCACTCTGTAAAACCTTTGTTGTTGTGTGCTTCCCTGAATGATACCCACCAGATTCTAGTTTGTAACAGTGCTCAAGTGCACTAGGGTGTTCCTCCTGGGGAATGCACCTTCTCCAGATACAATCCAGACCCTTGCGAAATAGATACGGATCCTCCCACTGGTTATATTGAATCTCTGACAAAAATCTGTATACCTTGTACTTCAGCCAATCTTGTGAAACTTTCTTGGAGACAAGATAGTTCACAATATCAGCATACTATGGGAGTGAGTCCACTGACAAAATGGCCTCATCTAGAAAGGCTTCGGAAATAGGGATCATGTTTTGCTCAGAGGTCTCTACATCTATTATACGGGAAAGGTGATCTGCAACAAAATTTTTCACTCCAGGTTTATCTCAAATCAAAAATCAAACTCCTGGAGAAGAAGGATCCATCTGATAATGCGTGGTTTGACATCCTTCTTTGCATGTAAGTATCGTATAGCAGTGTGATCTGTGTATACAATAATGTGGGAATCGAGGAGGTAAGATCTGAACTTCTCTAGCCCACACATATCTGTTAACATCTCTTTCTCTGTAACTGTATAATTTCGTTGTGCTTCATCTAGAGTCTTGCTAGCATAGTGTATAGCAAAAGGTATCCCATCCCTTCTCTGTCCTAAAACAACTCCAACTATGAAATTTAAGGCGTCCGTCATGATCTCGAAAGAAGGAGACCAATCTTGTGGTTGTAGGACATGAGCACTAGCAACCATATCTTTCATCTGATTGAATGCACGAAGGACTTTCTCATCGACAACAAACTCACTCTCCCTGCACAGAAGCTTAGTCAAAGGTCTAACGATCTTGATGAAGTCCTTTTTGAATTGCCTATAGAATCCTACGTGGCTTAGAAATGACCTCAGCTACTTCAAATTCTATGGTGGCTCTAACTTGGAAATCACATCAATATTAGCCGGGTCAACCTCCATACCATGTTTGGAGGTGATGTCACCCAATACAATCCCGTTAGTCACCGTAAAGTGACTCTTATCCCACGAGAGCACTAGGTTTACCCCCACAACAACGTTGAAAAACTCGATCTAAATGAGCAAGACATGTGTCAAAAATATCCTCATAGAGCGAGAAATTGTCCATGAAGATATAAAGTAAACTACCCACCATGTCGGCAAAAACGGTAAACATATACCTTTGGAATGTAGCGGGAGCATTGCACAATCCAAAGGGCATCTGTCTGAAGGTATAGGTGTCAAATAGACAAGTGAAAGTAGTTATCTCCTGATCCTCAAGAGTGATAGCAGCTTGGTTGTATCGAGTACCTATCCAAGAAACAAAAGAACTCTTTCCTTGCCAACCTCTAAATAATCTGATCAATAAAAGGCAGCATAAAGTGATCCTTCTTGGTAGCTGAGTTCAGACGTCGGTAATCTACACAGACACGCCATGAAGTAGGTACCCGATTCGGAATCTCCTCACCACGGTCATTCTTTACGATAGTAATACTGGATTTCTTCGGGATCACATGTAAAGGACTGACCCACTTGGGATCCGAAATGGGATATATAAAGCCATCATCACATCATTTTCCGATCTCCTTCATGACAACCTCCTTAAGATTTGGATTTAGACGGCGCTGACATTCACGGAAGGGTTTACAGTCATCCTCTAGGTAGATATGATGCGAGCACAAAGCTGGGTTATTCCCACGAAGATCCGAAATATTCCATCCTATGGCCTTGTAGTTTCTCTCAAGAACCTCTTGCATGCGAGATTCTTATTCAACAATCAACTGCGAGCTGAAGATGATCGGAAACATTGGGGGGACCGTAAGGAAGGCATATTTCAACGTTGATGGTAAAACCTTGAGCTCAGGTGGGGTCTAAATCGGCTCTACAATAAACCATGCTATTATACTAGTAGACAGTATGTGATCTGTACTACGTGGATTGTCCACCTTGGCTACTAACGGCTCAGCAAATAAAATCTCTGATAGATCTGCAATGAATGTTCTCTTCTCAAAAAGGAGGAGCTCATCAGGATGTTCAGCAGTTTCATCAACTAATGACTCAGATATATGTATCTCAAAAATCTCAGAAGAAGGCATATCATCAGTAATCTCAGAAAAGTGTGTCAAAGGAATATCAGAAAGTACCTCCAAAAACTCAGATTGATCCTCAGAAATTAGCTTAAATTGTTTATCAGTAATTAGCTCAATTAGATCATTAAGAGAACTCATGTCGACTATGCTTTACAGAGAGTCCTTTTGGGAAAGGAACTCCTAGTATCTATGAAATCAGTGAAAAGATCGGTCTCTTGAAATTCAGCAAGAAAATCACAATCCTATGGCTCTGATATAATTTTCTTTGTCTCATCTGCTGCTGGCAGCGGTGATGGTCTGGGATCAGAGATCGTCTCAATTTTCACCTTGTCACTGTGAGAGTGATAGATGATCTCTCCAGTACCATAATCAACTGTTGCTTCGGTCGTTCGGAGGAACGGTCGACCTAGTATGATCGAGGCATGGAGTAACAATGCAGGTGTGTCCATATCCATGACAACAAAATTAACATGGAATTTCATTCCCTGCACCACTACAATAACGTCCTCTAAAATGCCTCTTGGCCTCTTAATCGATGTATCAGCAAATTGAAGGACCACTCTACTTGTTTTAAGAGGCCCTAACCCAAATTCTGTTAGTAAAGAGGATGGCATAAGATTAATGAAGGAACCGCTATTGAAAAGAGTACGATCAAATTCTTGATCAAAGATATGGCAATGGATGTGAGGTGATCCCTTGTCTTTCTCTTTAGGCAGGAGGTTGCTGATGACATGTACTGTGACCATGGTCAAGATGTGTTTTTCTGTTTCCTTTCGTCTATTTTTCCTTGGTTGACGCTTTTGTGTACATGCCTCTTTCATTCCATTTTTTACTGAAGGCATGTATTCCATGGCCTTAAGGAGTGACATCTTTAAAAAGATGTCCTGTAAGATCTCAACCACTCCATGATCCAATAGGATTGTTTTTAATTTTTTATATTTTTTTTAGATGTAAGAGCAGAAGGAAATGGAATAAAATTGGGAGAGATATTCAAACATTCATTTCCATTATTTAAATTGGAATCCTCATGTACAATAGGACAACCATAATCAGTATGTACAGTCTTGTCCAAATTAGGTGAAGGAAAAACATGATTCAAAACAGAACGGGATGTTGTTGCTGGTGAAGAGGAAGAATCCACTACTTCTATATTCTCCCTTGCTGATGGTGATCTACATATGCCTGGTGAAGGTGGTGGTAAAGGTGGTGAAACTCCAGACTAGGGTGTTGCTACACTGGGCCTCTCGACTGCTCGTGAAGGAGATGATGTGGAAGATGAGGCTCTCTCAATGGTTCGATCTCCCAACCCCAACTGGTGCATAGGCGGCTGCAATCTCCTACCGCTTCTGAGATGAATGGTGTCAGATAAACATGTAAAGTCAAGGACCATACCTGTCTCGGGTGAGGGTGGGCTATTGGCTACCTGCTCCTTGTGTCTGAAGTTGTTGGGGATGGCTTCGACCTGAGCTGGGATCAATGTCTTGGTGGTCAGGTCTTCGATCCACTGAGTCAGTTCGTTCATGTTATTCATGAGCAGTGCAAGTTTTTCCAGTGCTGGGTTGACTGAAGGGGCCTCAGGGTGCTCAATGACTTGTTGTCGCTAAGACTGATAGTGCAAAGGCTGTTGGTAACCATACGGGTTCTAATAATGAGGAGGAGGATATGGATACAGTCCATAATATGTAGTCTGCTATTGATTAGGATGAGGAAAATACGTAGATTGTTGTTGTGCCTGGCCTTATCTCCAATTTTGGAACTGTGGTGGAGATTGATAGTGTTGGACATGCGAGCCTACGGCGAGCCATTATGCAATAAATGTTATTGCATGTATCATTCCCTGATCTGAAGTTAAGAATAAATAATTTACATAATAGGTCCCTCTGTACAATTAGGGTTATGTACCATGGCCATCTTAATGATCATACAGCTATTGATTCATTAATTGAATCATAGAGGCTGGTGTTTGGATGAATATCTAATGGGTTAGATAGAGGACTCATCAAGCACCGTCAAATGATTATTAAGAGATGATCTCTAGCCTGAGTAGGAGATGGAAATCCTTTCTCACATAGGTTGATATCTGACCGACCTCTTGATGCAGGTCCTCTGCATGGGAATAGTGAATCATAGGTGTCAGATTAGTTAGGTCAATGGGTTGACTTAGAGAGATCGAGATAACCTAAGTCTTATGTCGTATGCTGTCATGATATAGGCACGCATCCTCTGACTAGAGACAGATGTATTACTATATGTCTGAGTATGTACATTTGGCAGACCATTAGGTTGATGACCTAATCAAGGTCTATACACCGGCGAGCTGGTGTGCATATAAGGGCATATGAGTAATACGATCTCTCAAAGGGATCATACAGGTTCACTTATAAACCGGAAGACATGAGCTCACTCATGAGGTATTGGGACCGATCAAATTCCATGCATGGTCGTCGTGCTTTGGAAGCATGACAAGAATTTGAAGGTATGATATATGCTTTGGGAAAGCATATGATCGATACCAAATCCCAATGACCAAGATTGAGAAACTTGGTGATCAAACCCTGAAGAAGACAGTGTAAAATTGATCTTCATCTTCAGGTTGATCATTGGTCTTCCAGTATGCAGGATGTGCAGGTATTGGGAATACCTGAGGGTGATGTGATCATAAACGATTGTATAACCATGACGCTTCCAGTCCGAGGGAGTGATGAAACGGGTCTGGATTTTAGTGACTCCTCTCAGTAGAGAAGTAACTTGTTCTTAGTTTAAGTGTTGGACACTGATCTGAATGTGATTCAGATGCAATGAGAAGATTAAGTATACGGACTTGATTTAATCAAGCATCTATGGGAGGTCCGTTAGATCTGGATTTGAGACGAGATCTCAACATCCAAGTCATTATACGTGGAACAATACAATCGCCCTATCCTTATCTCCAAGTATCTGCGGAGAAGGCACACTGTACTTGAAGGAGTTCAAGAATAATTCCTATGACGAATTTAGTATCCAAGCAAGAAGGTCTAGATAATTAAATGAGATTTAATTATCAAGTATAATATGAATAAGATTCATATTGTGAGAATGATTGTCTAAGATAATTAAATGAGATTTAATTATCAAGTATAATATGAATAAGATTCATATTGTGAGAATGATTATCCAAGATAATTAATGGGATTTAATTATCAAGGATAAGCATATCATGGATAGTGCTATCCAGAATATCTGTGTATACTATAAATGTGATTTATAATATATCAGAGAGAGAGAAACATTGTAAATAGCATTTGTTAATTATTAATGTGGATTGGATTCACATTAGTTAATTAATTGGAAATGTAATTTACAAACTAGTTTGGGATGTGAATATGATTCACAGATTTTTCAATGGCATGATTGAAATATTCACAAATTAATTTGGAATTAATTTGGTGGATATTATTGCAATAATAGTTATTGCAATTAATTAAGAAATGATGAGATAAAATAAAAGGAGACAAAATACCACCAAATTACAAGGTGGCGTCACCTATGACTTAGTCATAGGTGACGCCCCCTGTAATCAAGGGTGGTTTGTTGCCTCTCTTTATTTGTTATCATATTATCTCTTAATAATTAATTTATGTTAATTAAATTTTGTTGATAATAATTCAACATATATTTAATTTAATATAAATTAATGTTGTTGGTTTTTAACCAACAACAATCATAGCCGTTGGATGGCTCTTGGATGACAATAGCAGTTGGATCTATATGAGCCATGGATTGAGATCCATTTGATCCCAAACTAGTATATAAGGAGGGCAACCCTAGACCTTGAAGTGTACATCAAGTAGACGACTACTCTACCCTCTCTCTCTCCCCCTCTCATTCTCGTCCTCTCTCTCTCCCTCTCTATAAGGTGGCCGACCATCTTTGTTGAGAAAGAGAGAAGTTCT
The DNA here is from genome assembly GCA_037367405.1 of Ottelia alismoides. Taxonomy (NCBI): domain Eukaryota; kingdom Viridiplantae; phylum Streptophyta; class Magnoliopsida; order Alismatales; family Hydrocharitaceae; genus Ottelia; species Ottelia alismoides. Next base: position 12,171 of record JAZKJV010002227.1, on the reverse strand, counting down.
CGCCTTCGCCATCGACTACTCGAGGATCTCCTTCTTCTTTGGGGCTGCTTGCTCTAGAGGAAGACGACGGATTTCGTTGGACGAAATCAAGAGATTCGAGGCTTGGATCTTCATCGAGGATTGCGGGAGTCACGCGTCTCATCATCGCGCCCGTAAGTGCTGTCTTCGTAGATCGGACTTGAGCTAGGAGGATCTCTTGCTTTAGAGATCCTGTGATCGCAACCACGCTTCGAGAGGTATTCCTAATACTTTGTGGTTTGATGAAACGATCCAAGAAATGTTCTTGTTATCATGTGGTTTCATCATTTGTAAAGTTTTTAAATTTCGCTGCATCTCGCGACTAGTGCGACTAGTCGCCCCGATCGTATGAGATAGGATCGTCACGCTTCCGTGATGCGCTTGAGGATTCTCAATATCCTACAAGTGGTATCAGAGCCAGGTTGGAAAAGGTTTTGGATACGATCCGTGAACCTAGGACGACTTGGGTTTGAAAGGGTCGCGAAAGTTCTATCGCATTTGAATTTTCGCACCTCTGTCTAATTGATTTTTTTGGCACTGTTTAAATTGTTTAAACACGAAATATTCAATTGTATTTTGTTCCTCATTAAATAATGAAACCATAGGATCTGAGTTTACTAAATTTGGATTTGATTTTCTCAAGATATGGCCTTTTGAATATGTATGTACACACAGTTGTGGGAACTACAGAACAGAACGTGATTAATTTATTAATTGCGGTTTTGTTGCACCTCGAAATGCGTGAAATATCACTTAGATTCTGTTGTAAATCAAGTTGGCAATCTTAGAGCACTAATTTTGCGAATTTTGGATTTAAATTGATCAAGACAGGTTAATTTTAGTGATTGGGGGTCACTGCTGGAAATTGACAAATTTGATCATGAACCTTGTGATAGTCATTCAAATAAATTTGATGAAAATTAATTGTTAATTTTTTGAAGTGATTATTGATAAGTATTTGTGAAATATTTAGAGATGATAATCGTTTCATTGAATGACATCCCACTAACCATATTGATAAGATAGTTGATCTTGATCATTGGTTAATATGAAAACATCAACAAACATGGTTTGCATACAAAACCCTAGGTCATCCTACAATAGTTGTAGGACAACTTTTACATGCAAAACCCTCTTGCTTGAATAGGATTAGGGATTTGTTTAGCAAATCTCCTTATAATATAATTAAAATTGTTTTGATGTATATTATATGGTAAAATTTCGGTTGAAAGATCGATGAGCATCTCAAAGTACATGATGATCTATCTGGCATTATCCTTTCCTGAGGTGGATATGGTGTCTAGTCGGAGATCGTTGGGGTAGCGGGTTGCAACGTATGTGGTCCGTCTCACTTTCGCCGATACTGGCCATGACAGCGGGTAGGGACTGGATAATGCCGAAGAAATCAAAGTGTATTTTTATAATTATTAAAATTCGATAATACATACTTTGAGATTATACCTATTATTCAAGTAAAATTCAAAGTTTGTTGATTGATACTAGGATTGATAGTTAATTTAATGTGATTAAATTAATTATATCCTATTAAAACACTCTATTATGAATAGATGTGTATTTCTCTTGGAAGAATTAATTATGTGAATATGATTCACGATAATTAATTACAATTTGAATATGAGGTGGAGGATCACATAAGTGACATCCATGTCTCCCGTCAAGGCAAAGAATTTCGTCGCCAAAAGTTGTATATAGGAGACGCCTGTCCGAAGTGATGGATCCTATATACAATTATTTGGATCGGGTTCTTTGCTTCTCGAAAGAGTAAGGCCGTATACGTAGTGACCCCAATATTGGGTCCTCATATTATTGGGGCGATATTGGATTGCGTATAGCGAGTATTAAGCCTGTTGACGGTTGGTTCAATTAATGACGGGTCAACATCACCTTAGGGGTGGCGGGCCCAGGTATTACAGACCGAATTGGGAAATGCAAGTTGGACTTGCAAGGCGGAATGTGTTCTCGCTTCTTTTTATCGGAGCCGCAGGTTCTCATATTATTGGGATGTGACAAAGATAGGAAAGGAGATCCCAGATCTTGCTAGAGATATAATGGTAAGAATATCTCTTACATTGAAAGTGATTAGGGAATAAACTTTCATTGTTGACAAGGCAAGACAACTTTGATATAAAAATTCCTAAATCAAAGAAAAATATGTATATATATAATATATATAACCTTATGCAAATTTCTTATTTCAGATAATCCTTCATAAAACCCACTCAATGTTATACTCAATAATAACCAGTAAAATATCATGGATTGGACTCATGATCTAGATATTGTACTTGCAATTGGACACATAATGTATGTGGTTGCAATGTGCAAGTTTCCTCAACATAATGAGGAGTGACAATTAAATAAGACAATAAGACATCACCTTAGGGTTCATATGTCTCTATAGTCTTTGATCTTTCATCGAGTGTACTTTGGAAGTGACATGTCGATGATGATCGCAATTGTCAAATAATCCTTATAAAATCTAAGAAGACATACTTTGCATACATATGTGCTCTATACATTTAATCATGAATGACATGGTTCTCTGCATTATGCAGAATGGTGGCTCGAAAGAGATGATGTATTCAAAAATATTTTGAATACCTACATGAACCAATGTTTTAGGAGTCTAAATGGATGTAGACATGATGAGTGTCATCATTCTACTATATATACTCTATTCATTCATGAAGCTTCATAATATTCATATTGTATGAATTTAATGAAGCATGTATAAATGTTGAAATGCTCTTACATTGAATTCTTTTGAATTTAACATAAGAGATCCTTAGTCTTAAGCAATGGTTGTTTATAGATAAAGGGAGCACAGTGGAAGCATGGGTCAGACCCAAGATGAGAAGGATAGTCAAAGAGTTGACCGTACTTCTATGACTTCCATATGACATCCAGTGAGTTGGATGAATGCCTATACTGCAATAAGATGATGTCTTGATAGTATGACTATCAAGTCTGTCTAGAATCCTTAGAGAAGGACACAGATAGTGCATCATAATAATCTATATCTACATTTGATCATTGAAATTGACTTGCTTATTTGATAAGATAAAGTCTAATAATTGTAACTCAATCTTCTAACAACACTTGCAATGTGTTGCACATGTTTTAGAAGACTGGAAAAATTTGATCTTAAGGTTTATAGTTATCCACATGAATATCGATGCAATTGTTGCAACAATGTCTGTTGGATTGATAGACTTCTTAATTTCAGTGGGAGAGGCTTAGTCTTAGAGAATGTCTCTATGACCTAGATATTAGAATACACTCATTGTTTGTTTCTAAATATTGGAAATGAACATGAATTCTGGAATAAACCTATCATAAAGAGTTGTGATGGATGTATTTCAGATATTAATCTAGCATCTGGTGGACTCTACTAAATTAGAAATTTAATGAGTGGTTCATTAAGATTTCTAATATTGAAAGTTAAACCTTATAAGATCAATAGGAGGATGAAGATCATTTGACAATGATTTGGCATCAAGTTTTGGACATATGCATGTTGATTTGATCAATAGACAAGTAGGAGATGAAACTTTAGAATGTCTATCTTACATACTTATGAATATTGTATTCAAAGTAAGATGTCCAATACGCCCTTCTTTTGGGAAAGGTGTAAGATGTCAAGGTATTCGGGATCTCATACATATTGATGTATGTGAATCATCTATATCTTAGTAAACGTTATGGATATGTGATATCTATTGATGATTATGTATGATATGAGATTTCTTCTCTTCACCTGAGAAACCTTTGAAATGTTCAAAGATTTCACAATTTTGGTTTAGAACCAAAGTTTGAAGGAAGATTAAATGAATTTGATCTAACCAAGGTAGCAAGTACCTATTAGAGAATTTAAAGAATACCTTATGAAGATATGAATATTATTTCTATCTCAATCCTCCTAACACACCTAAACTCGATGGAGTTGTAGGAAGATACAATTGGATCATGTGTGGCATGATTTGATTAATGATTAATTTTAGCAAAATTATCCCTTAGTTTCCAAGTATATATGTGTAGTAAAGACTACAATATATATTCTTAATAAGATTCCATGCAAGTAAGCTGGAATTAAGCACTAGAGAGTGCTACTTCATTAGGAAAATAAAGGAAGGTATTGGATACCTACTTTATAACCCTGAGATTCTTAAAAGATCTCATCTCTGAGAATGTGATTCTTAGAGGATGACTCTCTTGAGAATCAAGATGAAAATGAAGTGTAGGAACTTGTTTGATCTTGAGAAGATAATGAGGCTCCTGAAATCGGAAACTAAATGGGACAATTAAATATGAAGCACTCATACCTCTTCAAATGAGTTTAAGGATGTATTTCATGTGTCAGTTAAGTCTGACAATGATTGGACTTCATGTGATGAAGCTCATGAGGATAATGACATGGAAAGATGGATATTAGCAATAAATTCTAATGTAGACTTCATATACAAATGTTGTATATGGACCCTCGAGGATCCACCTATAAGGGTTAGACCCATTAAGGTACAAATGGATCTTCAAGAGAAGAGGGAACCTGATGAGAAGGTAGAGACCTTCAAAGCACGGTTCGTAGCCATGAACTGCAAATCGGAAGAGAAGACATTGCTTGCAATGAGACTCGCTCTTCGGTAACCATGCTTAAAATCATCAAAATATTGCTGACCTTAGCTACACAGCTTGACTATTGCATCTTCAAGATGTAAGTCAAGATTGCATTCCTCTAAGAATACCTCTCTGAGGATATTCACATGAAGTAGCCCCAGGGCTTCATGATTTAGGAAAGTAAGGTGTGAAAGCTAAAGAAATCCATCTATAGACTCAAATAAGCTTCTTATTGTTGGAACATAAGATTTGATGAAATTATAAATGTTATTTCAGATAGAATCTTGATGAACCATACGAAACTTAGTGGGAGTTCTATTGTGTTCATCGTGCTAAATGTAGATAATATCCTAATCATTTGGAATGATATAAGGATGATAATAAGTGTTTTATAGACTGGCTATTCCATATCTTGAAATATGGTTTCAAGGATACCTCTTGGATCTTAGTTCTGAAAGTGTTCAGAAGCAAAGAGAAGAGGGTATTAGGACTGTCACATTTGTAGTACCGCTTGGACATGTTCCATTTTCTTGGAAATTCCAAGAAAGGCTTCCTTCCCTTAAGATTTGGTACTGACCTATCTAAAGGGATAGCACCTCAAAGAGTTGAGGAAGTGAATGCTAGAACTGCTTGCACTTGTGCATCAGTTACGAGAAGCTAAGTGTGTGTTAGATGTGTACAAAAGCCACATATCTGCCATATAGTGGGAGTAGTAAAGTGTTGCTAATCCAACTATGGAGAGAAAACACTTGATTGCAGTAATAACAAAACCTTCATAGATGACAAGATTTTTTTGAGATAGTGATCTCAAAGTCATATCTTCAAAAGCTTGAGACTTTATAGATAGAGATCTAAAAATGTCTTAACTGTGGATACCTTAAGAGATAGTGATCTCCAGGAATAAGGGTATTCTGATAAGGATTATTGAAATACTTGTTATAATAATTATTGAGCAATAGTGTCAAGCACACTATAATTGCTTTATCAAGATTGGGTATTGGTTGCATAAGATGCGACATTCGCATTGGATGCGAGCACTGTTACTAAGAGATATGCAAGTGTCGTAAAAGGACTTGGCATAGTCTTTTGGGAACAGAGTGACGGATCAGCTTACCTAGCTATTTTCTAAATAGCCTATGATTGTCGCATGATTGTGGGTTTAAATGATTAGCCCATTAATGGCTCTTTGGGATAGTGGGAGATTGTTGGACATGCGAGCCCACGACGAGCCATTATATAATAAATGTTATTGCACGTATCATTCCCTAATCTAAAATGAAGAATAAATAATTTGCATAATAGGTCCCTCTGTACAATTAGGGTTATGTACCATGACCATCTTAATGATCATACAGTTGTTGATTCATTAATTGAATCATAGAGGCTGGTGTTTGGATGAATATCTAATGGGTTAGATATAGGACTCATCAAGCATCGTCAAATGATTATTAAGAGATGATCTCCAGCCTGAGTAGGAAATGGCAATCCTTTCTCACATAGGCTGATATCTGACCGACCTCTTGATGCAGGTCCTCTGCATGGGAATGGTGATTCAGAGGTGTCAGATTAGTTAGGTCAATGGGTTGACTTAGCGAGATCGAGATAACCTAAGTCCTATGGCGTATGCTGTCATGATATAGGCACGCATCCTCTGACCAGAGACAGATGTGTTACTATATGTCTGAGTATGTACATTTGGCAGACCATTAGGTTGATGACCTAATCAAGGTCTATACACCGGCGAGCTGGTGTGCATATAAGGGCATATGAGTAATATGATCTCTCAAAGGGATCATACAGGTTCGCTTATGAACCGGAAGACATGAGCTCACTCATGAGGTATTGGGAGCGATCAAATTCCATGCATGGTCGTCGTGCTTTGGAAGCATGACAAGAATTTGAAGGTATGATATATGCTTTGGGAAAGTATATGATCGATACCAAATCCCAATTACCAAGATTGAGAAACTTGGTGATCAAACCCTGAAGAAGACAGTGTAAAATTGATCTTCATTTTCAGGTTGATCATTGGTCTTCCAGTACGCAGGATGTGCAGGTATTGGGAATACCTGAGGGTGATGTGATCATAAACGATTGTATAACCATGACGCTTCCAGTCCGAGGGAGTGATGAAACGGGTCTGGATTTTAGTGACTCGTCTCAGTAGAGAAGTAACTTGATCTTAGTCCAAGTGTTGGACATTGATCTGAATGTGATTCAGATGCAATGAGAATATTAAGTATACAGACTTGATTTAATCAAGCATCTGTGGGAGGTCCGTTAGATCTGGATTTGAGATGAGATCTCAACATCCAAGTCACTATACGTGGAACAATACAATCGCCCTATCCTTATCTCCAAGTATCTGCGGAGAAGGCACACTATTCTTGAAGGAGTTCAAGAATAATTCCTATGATGAATTTAGTATCCAATCAAGAAGGTCTAGATAATTAAATGATATTTAATTATCAAGTATAATATGAATAAGATTCATATTGTGAGAATGATTGTCTAAGATAATTAAATGAGATTTAATTATCAAGTATAATATGAATAAGATTCATATTGTGATAATGATTATCCAAGATAATTAAATGGGATTTAATTATCAAGGATAAGCAGATCATAGATAGTGCTATCCAGAATATCTGTATATATTATAAATGGGATTTATAACATATCAGAGAGAGAGAGAGAGAAACATTGTAAATAGCATTTGTTAATTATTAATGTGGATTTGATTCACATTAGTTAATTAATTGGAAATGTAATTTACAAATTAGTTTGGGATGTGAATATGATTCACATATTTTTCAATGGCATGATTGAAATATTCACAAATCAATTTGAAATTAATTTGGTGGATATTATTGCAATAATAGTTATTGCAATTAATTAAGAAATAATGAGATAAAATAAAAGGAGACAAAACACCACCAAATTACAAGGTGGTGTCACCTATGACTTAGTCATAGGTGATGCCCCCTATAATCAAGGGTGGTTTGTTGCCTCTCTTTATTTGTTATCATATTATCTCTTAATAATTAATTTATGTTAATTAAACTTTGTTGATAATAATTCAACATATATTTAATTTTATATAAATTAATGTTGTTGGTTTTTAACCAACAACAATCATAGCCGTTGGATGGCTCTTGGATGACAATAGCTGTTGGATCCATATGAGCCATGGATTGAGATCCATTGGATCCCAAACTAGTACATAAGGAGGGCAACCCTAGCCCTTGAAGTGTACATCAAGTAGACGACTACTCTACTCTCTCTCTCCCTCTCATTCTCGTCCTCTCTCTCTCTCCCTCTCTATAAGGTGGCCAACCATCTTTGTTGAGAAAGAGAGAAGTTCTCGCCTTCGCCATTGACTACTCGAGGATCTCCTTCTTCTTTGGGGATGCTTGCTCTAGAGGAAGACGACGGATTTCGTTGGACGAAATCAGGAGATTCGAGGCTTGGATCTTCATCGAGGATTGCGGGAGTCACATGTCTCATCATCGCGCCCGCAAGTGCTGTCTTCGTAGATCGGACTTGAGCCAGGAGGATCTCTTGCTTTAGAGATCTTGTGATCGCAACCATGCTTTGAGAGGTATTCCTAATACTTTGTGGTTTGATGAAATGATCCAAGAAATGTTCTTATGATCATGTGGTTTCGTCGTTTGTAAAAAACTTAAATTCCGCCGCATCTCGTGACTAGTGCGACTAGTCGCCCCGATCGTATGAGATACGATCATCACACTTCCGTAATGCGCTTGAGTATTCTCAATATCCTACAGATAGTGAGTCTGGAACTGCTGGTGCTAGTATTGTTACTGTATGCCTCCCTGAAACTGGTGGGCAGGTCTCTGAAGCTACTGTGAACCCAACTGGCCTTGCCCTGACGGACGAGCTAGTTTCGCTCAAGATCGAACCATATGTCATTCACCTACTGAATGACAGGTGGAGGTGGAGACTACTGCTAAGGAATGTAGGCTACTTCCTGTTGGTACGGAACTACTTGCTGTGAATGTTGTTGGACCTGATCAGGGGTCTGCATGTAGTAGACATGTTGAATTGTGAATGGTCCTCCGGTACTCTGTTGGGTAGAAGAAGTCTGCTCCCTGGTAGAGGTATCGGTTGCTGCACTCGCAGAAGCTCCAGGTGTTTTGTTATCTCATCTAGCTTATCCAGATTCTTGGTCCTCTTTTCGATCACTTGAAACTTCTCAATCTCCTTGGACCGTTTCTCAATTATGTCCACTTTGGATAGGTGGTTTCCAATGATGGTCAGGTTTAGAGCTGTCCACCATATCCATTTCATGTGATGCTATCATATTGATAGCCTTGTGGGGTACTGATGGGGAGTGATGGAGTGCTTCTGAAACCACATGAAGAAGAAAGAGCTGTTGAACTCTCCGCCATCTCCACAAAAATTCGATAAAGGACATCCTCATCCTTGTTGAAGTGGCTCCCCCACACAGAGGCATGTACCAGCTTTTAATTCTCTATGCTCAAACCCCCAAAGAAGTTTTGCACAAGGCTTGTCTTTGGAATATCATGATGGGGGCACTTCTCCGTCAAATATTTATATCTTTCCACACCTCATGAATAGGCTCATGAGACATCTGGGAGAAGTTAGCAATCAGGGATCGCATTTGGTTGAGTCGTCCGAGCAGGTAATATTTGTTCAGAAATACAGATCGCAACTCTTCCCAAGTGATTTAACCAATACAAAGCCTTGTCCATCAGATTGAACGGGAAGGAAATCATCTCCACTACCTCTAATGGGACATTTGGATAGGGTATTGTTCCACAAATGCGATCGAACTGTTGGAGGTGTACATATGGTTCTTCATTAATAATGTCGTGGAATATTAGGATAAGAGGCAAAATAGTAGGCTTAAGCTTAAAATGCCCATGAATCACATGGATTTGTATCCAAGAATTATTTGTCCTGCCCTTGGATTATAAGCATCCTTTAATGTAAGCTTAGCCACAGTACCTATCACAGGGTCTTCTCCCACATTCCCACCTCCTCCATTGTTTCTATCCTCCCCTCTCCTTTCTTGTCTGCCCTGCCTCAGCTTGAGAATCATGTCTCTCGATGCGGTCTGAAAGTCAGCATGTTCTGTTAATTTGGGCTTGAATCGATTGAATAGAGGCTAACATGGAGTTGTTGATCTCGTTCTGCTCCGACATGGTTCCCTTTCCTCTTGGTGGCATCAAGTATTCGGTGTCTGACTCTGAGAATGTGCATGACACTTGATTAGTCCTCAGAAATGATGAAGTCTCAGATATTATTTCAAAAAATAGAGCCAATCTCTAACATTTGGGTTGACGGATGATGTGAATGGTGAAGTGGAGAAAGAGGAATATGTGAGCGGATCGGAGTGTAGAATGGGTTCGCAAAGAGAAATACTCCGATCTGACATCTTCGAAATCAATAGGCAGGGATGCAAGAGTATGAAGGTCAATGCAAGAGTAAAAATGAGTGGAAGGGGTGCAAATTGCGCAGAAAGATCTCTAACACTAGCAATCAAAATACAATACAAACCCCCAATTCACCAACTCAACTCAATGTGAAGACCGTGAAGGTTCAGTCAATTATCTTGTCAATTTTTAGAGTTTAGTGAGGATACAATATTGGAAAGAGTTAACGAGCTATTAGGTGCCTATCTTTCCTACAGATTGGCCTGATTCATACGACTAGTTGCGTCCACTTTCAGCCAGTATAGGAGTAAGTACGTACTGTAAAAATACGGCTACCCGTGTTACTTGAGGAAAGAGCCTTTCACGACGTCCTCTAAACCTCCCACTCTGCTAAGGAAATTCGGACCGTTTACGGGTTACCCGCATTTCCTCACTGAAAAGTGGCTAATCATTTTTTGAGAACCAGTTGTCTATCTGAAAAGTCGGGCGTGGCTCTATCCTAGTGTCATCCCTCTCTCACTTTGTAAATAAATCAAACAATGAGGGGTTTAGTCTCCTCAAAATAAGATTTTTTTCTTTACATGTATTTTAGTATCGAGTTTTCTTTAGCAGTCTCGATTTTAAACAATTGTCACTTGGTTTGAATATTTTCAATGAAGCACCTACCGATTGTCCAATTTACTTTTTAAATTATGTGAGTGAAAACAAGGAAGGAGATCAGAAATGCTAATACGCGATTAAATACAATGATGCATGCATGGGTTAAATATGCATACCTTGTCGCCATCACTCTACATGCAAAATGATCCGCACAAAATTTAAATACAGAAAAATAAACTAACCTATATGATACGAGTGAAACGTCTAAAATGATAACTTCTATTACGGGAAGAACTTGTGTAAATTAATAAGAAGAGAACCTGAGTCCGGTCTTAGAAGTTGCTCGGTACCAGCCACAACTGGTTCTTCTAGCGCTGTATGCGACTTCTCACGGTGTGTGGTTGATGAATCTCGTATTCATCATGCTAAAAATGGTCATTTAGGCTATGTTCCCCATCATTCACCTGTAATTAATCATTAATAGAGCATTATTAGCCATCATGCATGTGTGAATAATATCTGCATTTCATCATGCATAATTGCATTTAAAATCCCCAGTGTAAATTAGCCCAAAAGCCGCTAACTTCTCACATTTTTAGTTAATTCATCCTAACTCCGATTGACCCAAAACCACCTCCATTGTGTAGATACTACTAACCTTATCAAATAAAAAATAAAAAATACTAACCCCAAGTGTCAAATAATCCCAAAGTCAAATTTCACATCTGACAGACTAAAATGAGCATATCTCCCGCATACAGTGTTCAATTTTGGTCTACTCACTTTTAAAATAGTCCATTCTCAAATATCTTCAAAACAAGACCAATTCATAAAAATCGGAGCTCATATGTGAAAGTTGGTTTTGGGCCTCTTTTGCGCTTTTTTAACTTGTTGCTAATTTTGACCTGAGTTTTTATGTGCATAATTAATCCTTTTAATTTTATTTCTTTTTCATTTGTGTTCTTTGATGAAAGTTTTATTAAGAGACGCAAAAATCCAAATTCAGATCAAACTGAAATCAAAGAAACTGGACCAAGTCCAAGTGTCCGTGTCGGTCTGTACAAAAGTTGTGCGTTTCTAACTTCTATTTTATTTTCCTATTTTCTTATTTATTAAAAATCCAAAAAATTAGATTAATGTGTAAATAATTTTCTTATATTTTATCGTGTTTTTTCTAGTTTTTTTATCCTCTCTAAAACCACCAAAAAAATACAAAATCTCAAAAATACGGTTTTCCATATACATGGAAAGCCACCAAAAATACCACTTCTCACAGGTGACCTACTTTTACTCCTGGATCCTTCATGAAAGTTGTAGATCTCGTCGAGACGAGCAACTTTTGTGAAGGAAATTTTTCGATCAGAGGTCTCCTGCTATTTCTTTTCTAATTTAATTCATCTTTGATTTTGAATTTTTTTTGGGTGCCACGTGGCAGCCCCTGGGCGTGCCACGTGGCACCCCCACTCTCTCTCCAGCCGCCACCCCTGGGGTCACGTTG